>UESW01001572.1:301388-369026 GCA_900491605.1 Calamus simplicifolius | reverse complement strand
AAGCAAGGGTTTCACAAATAAAATCGCGAAGGGTGTTAGGGTATTAAGGGGACCTTATTACGATGAAATTAAATTTCATCGTAATAAGTCCTGCATTAGATTAATATTCATTTTTCCGCTCTATCACGACGACATTTAACATTCGTCGTAATAAGTTCATTTATAATGGGAAATATAATCTGGACATATTACGACGACTTTTTATATTCATCGTAATAGGTCCTTTTATTACAACGAAAATTTATTTTGCTGTAATAAAACAAAGAAAAATAAAAAAACTAAAATCCTAAAATATAATCTGTACTTATTACGACGAATACCAAATTTCATCGTAATAAGTCTTTTTATTATGGCGAAAATTTATTTTGTCGTAATACAACGAAAGAAAATTAAAAAAATTAAAATCCTAAAATATAATCTGGACATATTATGATGACTTTTGATATTCGTCGTAATAGGTCTTTTTATTACGGTGAAAAAATATTTTACCGTAATAAAATGAAAGAAAAATTAAAAAAATTAAAATCCTAAAATATAATCTGGACCTATTACGATGACTTTTGATATTCATCGTAATAGGTCTTTTTATTACGGTGACAAATATTTCACCGTAATAAAACGAAAGAAAAATAAAAAAAATTAAAATCCTAAAATATAATCTGTACCTACGACGACGAAATTTAAAATTCGTCGTAATAAGTCTTTTTATTACGGTGACAATTTATTTTGTCGTAATAAAATGAAAGAAAAATAAAAAAATTTAAAATCCTAAAATATAATCTGGATCTATTACGACGACTTTTGGTATTCGTCGTAATAGGTCTTTTTATTACGACAAAAAAATATTTCACCGTAATAAAGTAAAAGAAAAATAAAAAAATTTAAAATCCTAAAATATAATCTGGACCTATTACGATGAAATTTTAAATTCGTCGTAATAAGTCTTTTTATTACGGTGACAATTTATTTTACCGTAATAAATAGGTTTTACGATGAATTTAATTTTATTTCGTCGTTATAATAAACCTATAATGATAAAATAATTCGCCGTAATAGATTCGCCACAATTACCTTACTTTCTTGTAGTGAATCAACATAAAGATTAAGAAAAAAATAATGAAAAGTCTTTTGTACTTTTGCATTAAGACATTTTATATTGTTGTTGAAAGTGTCTTTTTTATTTAGTTTGTTTCAGAATAGGCAGCCCGATATTCATGATTTCCTCAAGTTGAAAATCCCTTTGGTGGACTTCCTTTTTTTAATGAAATTAAAATTTTCTACTTTGAGTTGCAATGTATCACTCTCTAATTAAATATTCATTTTATGCCACAACAAATATGATATAAAAGTTTAATATTATAAATCAATAAATTTTAGATATAATTTCCTGCTTTAAATGGGTTTGTGCAAAATTTTAGTATTTTAGAAATATAAATAATTCAATATAATATTTTATAATAAAAATATTTTTGATGGATCCACCGACCGTTCTATTTAAAGGGCTTATGATAGCTTTTGAAATGGAGTATTTGGCAAGTTCTATTACTCATCGTATTTGAGCACTTAAAGACAACTATGAGAGTCCTTGGGTTGAACTTTTAATGAAAAGTTTAAGCAAGAAACTTCAACTTGCATTTTCTTTTATACTTTTCTTTCTTTTGCCTAGATGTAGCAACTCAAGAAGGGAGTTGTTGGGGAGTTTGTTGAAAAATTATATGCCCCAATCCTTTGATTTTGATGATTACCAAAGCCATGTGCACATTAAAAGATGTAATGAGTTATTTACATGAGCAATGAATTTATTTAGAACAATGAATGAGAATGTTAAAGTATAACTTTAATCAAACTGAAAGTAACTTCATGTTCAATGTTAAGCTTTCAAAAAGAAATTTAATACTTCATGTGATAATCAACGAGTTTTTGGAACATTTCTTGAATTGATTCTTAATGTCAATCTTATTATATTCAAGTCAAAATAATGATTTAAATGAATCTGGAACGAATTTAAAGTCAATCAGAAAACTTTCTGATTTTTGATACGTTCCGGAGCCGACTCTTGAGTTTCAGAGTCGACTCCACTCAGAGTACAGAAATGTCTATCTGTCTCGAGTCGACCCACGTAATTTCTTGAGTTGACCCCCGATTCTGTCGAGCCGACTCCATGACTGTGCGAGTCGACTCCGCTCAGACACCAGAGGTGTTTTTCTGAGCATTTCGCGAGTCGACCCCCAACTTTTCATGAGTCGACCCCCGACTGTCAGGAGTCGACACTTTACTTTTGATGAGTCGACCCTATAACTTTCTGAACATTTCTATTTTTAGTATCACGACCTCGAGCCGACTCACGGAAAGCATGAGTCGACTCCAGCAAATCTGGGCAAGATTTTCCGGATGCCAACTCAGTGTCAACGGTAAGATTTTTGATTAACGGCTATTTTTCTTGTCTCTAACGGCTATATTTTTGCAGAATCTATAAATAGAGAAGCCGTTTTCAAATCAAAAATAGACAAAAGAGAGATATTCATTTCAAGAGAAAAGAAAAGAAAAATCGGAAAGACAGAGCTTCATTGAAAAAATCCATGATTCAAAATAGAGTGAAAGAAAGAATGTGAAATCAAAGGAAGCTCCTTCTGTGTTCAAGGTCAACAATCCAAGGAAGCTTCAGAAGAAAATCCAAGTGCTATTCAAGAGCATCTCAAGTGATTTTCAACACTCAAAGAAAAGAGGAAAAGCCTAAATCAACTCCAACCTATATTCCGTGAAGAATCCAAGCTGAGGCCTTATTCTACACTTCAAAGGAGTTGAGGAAAAGAAGAAAAACTCAAAGCCAACCAACTGCAAATTAGGCTTTTCTAAACTTATCTATACATTTGTTTATCTGCTCATTAAGGAGCTTTGTAACTGAAAAACAACATTTATATTCTTTGTGTCTAGTTCAATCTAGGGATTGAACTAGTTGAGGTAGTCTTACCTCGGTACAAGCTTGGTAAAGCTTGGGTTAGGGTTTTTGTGTTGGTGAGCCCTTGAAAACCAGCTGGGTTCGTTGTGCGCCCGGGAAAACAACAAGTTTAAGTTGTGAGCTTGTAAATAACTCTGCTGTAATCTAGGGTGATTATAGTGTGGACCCAAGTGAATCTTGGGAGTGGACGTAGGTGTTGGATACACCGAACCACTATAAACTCTTTGTGGATGTCAAAAAGTTATTCCAGGAATAGGAATATGAATTCCCTAGGAATAGCTTATTCCCTTTGTTATTCTAGATTTCTGTTTGGATGAAAATCTCGTATTCCATGTTATTCCAATGCAATTAATGCAGTGTTATTCCAAATGGTGTTTGGATGATATCGGAATAAACATGTATTTCAGTAGGAATAGATGACCAATTTTTTAGAAATTCCAAATATACCCCTCGACCCAATGAGAAGAAAAAATTATTTATGAATTAAATTTTTTATGTAATTAATAGAATAAATTAAATTTTAGTAACGAAAAAGGTAATAAATTATTTTGATTAATTAATACATTAATAAAATAATTTTTTATACTATAAATTTGGTAATAAGAACTGACTGAATAAGTTATCATATTAAATCAAAATAAATTAAGAGCATATTTAATAAACCGGTTTTGTGGATGAACCGGCACATTCTGATATCGCTTCTTTCTCCAAAATACAGGTCCTCAGCCATCTTCTTCCCGGCTTTAGTAACAAGAAACCAAACAAGAAACATAAAGAAGGGAAGGATTAAAACATCTAAGCTAAAAATCAAGAAAAAAAGAGGAAGAAACCGTATTTTTATAAAACAATCGTCTTTCCCCCTTTTTCTCAATAATACTCGAAATATGATACCTCACATAATCTAAGTTCGGGAAAATGCATGCTTGGGACCACCCGAAGCTCTCCTCTAATCCCATGAGTAGTACTTATATACTCGACCACCACGAATTTCAACCCTTCCACTTCTTCTTCTTCCTCCTCTTTCCTTGATCCAATAGCCGCCGCTTCAGCAACAACTGGTTTACCTAAAGAAGCACAAGAAGGCAGTAAAAAGGAATGCCGCAAGAACTACAACAGTTTGAGCCATTAGAATGCGAGGAAACAGGGTAAGGGCGCTGCCAAAGCTGAAGATAGGGAGAGAAACAGGACAAAAGCGATGAAGGGATGAATTGAAAGGCGTCCTCGTGGGCAAGCGGAAGGACGAGCGGATCCAGATAGTGTTCCATAGGAGCGGATCCAGAGAGTGTTCCAGGAGGGGAAGAAGGGAGAGGGGAGGGGAGGGGAGGGGGGAGAAAGGAGGGAGGGGCAAGTGACTCGCGGGAGGAGGATGAAGACCGAGACATAAGAGAAGATCGTGCTTTTAACTTTCCCCGGGTGCCCCTGGAATAGCTACAGTGACGGAATAGGCTATTCCATGGGATGCCGTGAAATATGAAAACGGAATTAGGAGCGTTGACGAGAATAAGGAATCAGTGGGGCCCACGATCGTTTTAAGCTAGCGTTTGGGGGAATAAGTTGGAATAAAGCCCTATTCCATGCGGGAATAGGGCATCCAAACACAGCCATATTGTTTCAGTATTGTCCAACACTATGCTCCATATAGCATAGCTGGCCTAATAGTGGTTTTATAAAATTTTCTTTCAATTTTAATGGAATGCACCGATCATACAATACTCCCGAAGTACTCTTCTACTTAATCCATCCTGCGTTAACTCTATAATTCACATCTTCACCTATTTTACCTTCTTGCAAAATAATTGATCCTAAATACTTAAATTTTAAATTTCTTGGTATCTCTTGGCTTGCAATCTTCATTGTTTCTTCATATTTCTACTCCCACTAAAATTACATCGCATATATTCAGTTTTAATTCTACTAATCTTAAAACCTTTATATTCTAAAGCCTCTCTCTAAATCTTTAGCTTAGCATTTACTCCATATTTAGTTTCATTAATCAACACTATATTATCTGCAAATAATATACATCATGGGATATCATTTTGAATATATTTGATTAATTCATTCATAACTAATACCAAAAGATACGGACTTAAGACAGATCCTTAATGAAAACCTACAGTAACTAAAAACTCACTAGTTTCTCCTATTATTATTTTAATAATATTTATTACTCTATCATACATATTTTTATCAATTCTATGTACTTTTTAGTAACTCTTTTTTTTCTAAAACCCATCATATTATTTTTCTTGGTATTCTATCATATGCTTTTTCTAAGTCAATAAAGACCATATAAAGGTCTTTTTTCTTTTCCTATACCTCTCCATCAATTTTCTTAATAAATAAATAACTTTCATGGTCGATCTTTCAAGCATAAATCTAAATTGATTATTTAACACCAAAGTATCGGCTCTTATTTGATTTTCTATACTCTCTCTCATGATTTTATTATATGACTCATCAGCTTAATCCTTCTATAAAAGAATGGTAAAAACCTAAAATTCTTTATTCCCATATTAGGGTCAAAAGGTGGAGGAGAATAGTTTATAAATTTTATTTTAACTTTCAATTCTATCTCTACAAATTGCTTTATATTCTTTTTTTAATAAAGAGTATATTTATGGTTTATAAACATAACTTTTCTTCTTTTTTTTTCTTTCTTCTTTCTTTATCCAAATAAAATAGATGCAAATTACCCTTCCTCTCTTCTTCTTCTCCTCTCCTGGTCCCCCTCTAAAGGCCCAAACAAAAAGCAAAATAAGAAAAGCTTTTTGTGCACCGTGCATGATGTAGGATGCGTGCACCGTACATGTGCAGCCATGAATGGCCAAGAATATTTTTATCATTTCTTATACCGCACGCATGGCCACACAGGCATGGTTAATTAGCGTTTGCAGTGTGCACATTTCTACACCAAGCGTGATTCAGAAGGATTTTTCCACAAAACAATACAAAGCTTTTTGTGCCTCATCCCCAGCCTAGGCCTGAGGCTTAAATGTGGTGTTCCGCGTACGTAATTCTCAATTTCTATGTTGACGGAACCTAAGCAGGACCACAAACAAAGACCCATTTATATATTAGTTACTTGAACTCAGGATGGATAGCTTGGATCAGACAACTTATATGCCAATTACTAGGTAAATTAATTTACTAAACTAGTGGAGTTTTCTTTCTTCTTAGGTGGTGCACTTAGCTGTGGAGGACATGCATGCCACAAACATTGCTAGTTCATGGTAGAGATTCTGTTCATATCCTTAACTTTCATTCAGACTAAACCTATTCTTGCCAAAATTTCTCTTCGTAAATTCCATCTGATTTTGCTTAACATTCTTCAACTTTTCTCTGGACTTAAAATTGATGTGTACAAACTCATGCACTACTTGCCTCTTTACACAAAGACGATAAGATTGGCCCAAAATAATGGACAAACATATGACTAGATTGCTGGTCTATCACAATGTGCACATCCTGCCAGTTTTTTCTTTTTCTTTTTTTTTTGTTTACTTTTTTAGTCTACATAAGTAACCATGGCCAAATAGACCAAGAGTTCCTGTAGCACAAAGCTGGAATTGGATCTACATTACTGTTCCTCTTATATTGGCAACCATGATTGGTAGAAAATGGACATGGCTTATGTGGTGGTGTTGAGAAGTGATTAGTGAGATTAATCACCAGTTAAGTATCTCAGTCTGAATGTATGGACTACGGAGCTTCTCAAGAAATTAAGTATGGATTACCATGATCTAGTTCTGATGTATTTATTAACGGACCTTTATTTCCCACTTCCAAGTATGTGCCCACTTTTATCCTTCTTCAACATTACTCAAGTAAATTGATCTATATTCGTGGTTCGATTTAATTTAACTTGCTTAGGATAATAAAAATGATCTCCCCTATTTACAGAGAGGTAAGAAGCAATTATGCATGCAGGATTGCAAGACAGGTTAATGAAGGACATGTGATCTTCCAACAAATATTTACAAGCTTAGGCAGAAACAGTGGTAGTACCTCATCATCTAGCACCATCTATATTGAAGAACTCATGTAAACTTTGTTCTGCATCTCAGTTGGATGTTCAGAAATGGAAGCCCATTATCCAATTTTAGAGTTAAATGAAATGGAATGCCTTGTTGACTAAAAGTATCCAACATTACACGTGGGAATCATCCATTCCGCTACTCTGAAGAACTCCCATTCATGAAGAAATAGAGAAATAGGTAGAGAGAGCATGAAAGAAAGAGCAGGAATTTTTTATCAATTGCAACACTTGCAACTGTTCAGGAGATATCCTAATGCAGAAAATACCAAAAATTAAGCCAAATATTTGGTGATATCCAATCCAACAGATACTCCAATGCAGATGACAAGGTTAAGACAGCTACATCAAACTCCATCAGGTTACAGCTTGATTTAATTTAGAATTTGCCTTCTTAATCAATATTAGACATACTTGCAGCTTCCAAAACCTACAGGTGAAACACATTTCAGAATCATCACCAACTGATTTGAGACATGAACTTGGAGTGGATGGGATTGGAAACTCACTTGGGTCTGTTGTTGTGATGAGCCCAGAGTCCTTGAAGTGGCAGTTCCAGTAGTTCCGGCCTCGGGCTTGGTAGTAGAGGTTCATAGCAACTGAAGCATGGGATATGAGGTTGTCTGGGTAAAAACAAGGATGGCCCTTTTGTAGCACCTTGCAATCCACCTGAGAGCAAGCATAGTTTAAGTTTGCAGTCAGAATGGCTTCATTAGATGAAGGTTTGGCCACGCACCAAGTTTTCTGCAACAACAATAAAGCAATTTCCCTGAGGCAATAGTGTCCATGGTGCTGCCTTTGAGACAGATAAAAATTGGCCACATGTATGAAGGAAAGAACTTACCTGTCCCTGTGATGATGCAACAGCTCCCCCTGTGAGATATGAGTTACCAAGCGACATTAATATCGATGAATAGCATAATAAAAATTGGTACTAATTAACTGTCTAATTTGAACTAGATAAGTTCCCTCAGAGAAAATTAAGTTAATGGTTTCAAAATAACATAATCTTGACATTAAGGTCAGAAAGAGGACACACCCAAGTGGAAGTTTTAGGGAAGAAATTCAAAATGATTTAAAACTTCCCAAGAGGAAGGTGAGCACAATCAAGCCAACTCTAATGGAAGAATTCAAGTACCAGAAAACTATTCTTGTAAACATTATGGATATATTTAAGTGAAGGTTCAAGTCATGTTTGGAAAACCAAAATTTGCTGCAGTCCATGAGAGAACCTTCTTGTCCATCCTAATCAATCTGAATCTAACAGCGATAAATTAATTTAAAAAAGCTTTTCTGAAAAAAACTGCAACATCTCAACCCCTTTGAACTGGAAATAATAAGAAGCAGTGGAAAAAGCAAAAGAGAAGATCATATTATCAGTTCGAGTGGTAGCATTTTCATAAATAGCAGACTAAACAATCACCAAAAGGAAGAATGGAAGACCCTAAACTGGACTAATGCAAGAAAACCCAAGTAGGAATAACTTGAAATACCTTGTCATAGGATGATATGGAAGGAAAAAAGAGGGCAGGTTGAAACCCAGAAGCTATTTTATTTATCTAAGCAAAAGTGGCGTATTAATGAGACAAGAAGGTACTTACCTGCAGAAGGGAAAGCAGTAACAAAGCGAAAGAGAGATCTAAGAAAGAAGGGGATGCCTCTGCTTTTCTTGCCATTGCTTCTGTTTTTTTTTTCAAGGAGGACAAGGGAGGGGAGAATTAGAATGCTGTTTCAGTAACCAGGCGAGAGAGCACAGGGGCTGGGGGTTGAAGGAGAAGGGAGAAGAGGAAGCGAACACGTGAAACGGCTCTGGCAACGGCTACATTCTCCAAGTCTTGTCTTGGCTCGGTTTGTCTCGGCGTCGCTGGATAGAGAAAAGGAGAGGCTGGCAGATTCCCCTCGACCTGATGCCATCTCTCTCTACTACTTGTTCCACCCACCAAACTCTCCTGTCTTCCCCGATGCAAGGCAATACTTCCTCCAAAGTCTAAACTGAATTTTTCCACACCATAATCTCTCAAGGAGAAGCCTTATTATTCCACACCATAATCTCCAAAGTCTAAAAGAAGGGAGTTTCTACAAGACATCACAAGGAGTTTCTCCAACAAGCTTTTGTATGGGCTTGTTAAAATGAAAAGGGAAGGAAGAAACGCACCTCAGGTGTTAGGATATGACCAAAATTTGATAAAATAAAAATAAAAGGAAAGCAACCCTGTGAAGTTACAATCGTAAATTTCAGAAGTAACAATAATAAAGTCTAAACCCTTCTGGCTGAAAGATAATACGCAAATAAAAATAAAGTTGTTCAATAAAAACAAGTCATTGGTTGTTACCACAAAAAAAAAAAAAAAAAGGTTCATTGGATGTATAACATTAGTGAGGAAAGTTAGCGCACAGAAAATAAAATTAATAAACCAATGACTCTCATAAATGGAACATTGAAGAACTAATTAAATAAACGTCACTTTTCATATTCATCAATAAACAAAAGCACCCTTCAGTCGTTTTGTCATGTCTCAAACCCAAAATTTGACCTAGGTGACAACCCGCCGCATGCCCGGCATGCAAGGCGTCCTGAATCAAAACACTTAAATCAATAAAGGCAATAACTATATATCATTCAAGTTCATAACATTAATACAAACCATAATTATAAGGTTTGGGCTACAAGCCCTACATACAAACACCACTGGTTACATCAACATAATGGATCTAATTTATTTTAATAGAAGCTTCATCTACCCCATAAATCCTTCTTCAATCCTGAGGCTCTGAAAAACATTGTGAGATTTACATGAGCTCACACTCAATAAGTAAGCCTATTATAATGTAATATAATCATATATCATTTCAAGATATTATCATATCATTTCAAGATATTATCAAATCACATTTACATGTAAAAAGCTTCATCATTTCAAGATATTATCATATCATTTCAAGATATTATCAAATCACATTTACATGTAAAAAGCTTTATTTTCAAATATATTTATCCTGTTATCAGAACATGCATATCATCAGCTCAAATTACTTTGAAAGCTTACAATAAATACAAGAATATGCAATGTAAACAAACCCACTATTTATATAATCATTATTTTCTTATGTGTCCCACGGCCCTACAACACCCAACTAGTGTAACACTCTTAAATGTGCCCTAAGAGGAAGGGTTCTAGTACCAGCATTATGCCATATCATAATCAAACAGAACACATCCTACAGATGTGTGTCCTCCACATATCTTCCCCATGGAAGTGGGTCCCGTATCATAACCATTCAGAACACACCCTACATATGTGTGTCCTCCACATATCTTCCCCTGTGGAGGTGGTATAGAAAAAAAATTGATTTTACGATGCCCTAGGATCTTAGGTTTATTTGTATGCATGTATTTTATTTAAATTTAATCTAATTAAATTTATAAAATATGTCATGTATATCTGTAATTGAAAGCATTCAAAATTTAAAATTAAATTTTATATCTGTCAGTATGCGTACCTGATGCAGAAACTAGATGTAGATCTAATCTCCTGTGAATAGTTTCCTCTTGATGCCTTGCAAGAGTCGCACATGCCACTCCTCTATTTCGTACGCACGCCAGGAAATTTCGTACATACGCCAGGAAACCTTGAGATAGGGGATATGAAATCAGAAGGGATGGAGAACTCTTCCAAGAGAGGAGACCCTCTCTTCTTAGACTTCTCTGATTTTTGGACTCTTCTTTCTCTACTACTCTCCTCCTCGAAGTTCAGAAAAGTTTCTTAAATAAACCCATCGTAAAACAACCCAAAACAACCTTTTGAATTTGTTTTACGATACGATAATATCCGATCTTCGAAAGCGAATGGGTTACGGGCGTTCACACATTGTCAACGCGTAAAGAAAATTTTATAAAACAAATTTAGCAAGATCGTAATTTAAATAAAATTTTAAATTCACGTTATCGGAATGTCAAAATCATAATTTATACGAAATTTCAAATTCACGCCATCTTAATGGCAGAATCGTAATTTAAACGAAATGATAAAATCGTAATTTACATGAAATGGTAGAATCATAAATTTTTTGAAGTTTTAAAGTCTCGTTGACTACCTGCAGTAATAATATAAAAATATTTAAAATATTTATAAATATAAAAATAATCAGATTGAAATCCCCATGCGAAGATCTCAAACCATACTTCGCATTGGACTTATTTAATTTCTAATTTAAAGTAATTTATGATTTTAAAATTCATAAATAAACGATCAGAGGCTATATTAATTGGATATCCGATTCAAACCACTTTGAAACCAGATCTAAACTACTCTATCGTCAGACCAACCATTGGTCTATAGTTCAAGTCCTATTCCACAATGGGTCTAAATAAATCCCAAAAATTTACTTGAGTTACAAACTAACTCAAGTTCATCCCCAGAATAAGTACTACCGCTAATGCCCAGTGCTAGCTAAACATTTCTAGTACAAACTCGGTATTACCCATATGACCAAGTCTCACTTAGATCATGGGTTAAGCCTATCTTCAGGTCACCTGACTATATACGTGACTCCATAGGTACAAATGTAAGTCGGTAGCATAGGAATACTTTCTATACCAATCGATGTGACCATCTAGCAATGGTATCCGACGTCCGAATAGACCAAATATATGCAAAGCAATATTCAGGAACCTAGGCTATGGTTACCGCATAATTCATCCCCTTGTCTAAATACTCAAGATGAATTTAGAGTTCACTGCCAACTTCCAAAAACATCTAAGTGTGTTTCAACATGTACAATCCTGTGACTCCTCACATGGATTACCCTGGCCAAGGTTTTACAAAATTAAAACACAAACCGAGTATCAACTCTAATACTTAGAGTGGACAATTCCATCTTGACTCGTCACTGATTTAATAAGTACTTGACTATACCCAGCAACCTTCCATCACTAGATTAGAAATCTAGGTAGTCCAGTGCCTAAGTACAGTGAGTTGCTTACTAAGTCACCATGATAGTCTTAGGTCAAAGGGATAGTTATACCCATTGTCCTTCTGTGAGATACCCTTGACAGTATAGTACTCAACAGAGATGAGCCACTGTTCAGTGAATGTACTCCTACAGTCACCTGCATGCCATACTAGTGTCATACACTCCTTGGTTTAAAAGGACAAACCAACATATATGGCACACAACGACCTATACTTGACTACGTTATTGTCCTAGGTAATAACGTATCATTTGGTGCGAACCTATTTAAGAATTACTCGATAATTCCTCCTTTATCGAATAAATGTAATTCTAAGGACTACAACATATAAGAGTTCTATTGAAAGATGAAAAATATGTTGTACTGCCAAAATAACTTTTATTAATCAAATAAATCATGTACAATGAATCACAACCATCTATAAGCTAGACGATTGGCTGTAGGACATATTTCCTAACAACTCCCACTTGGACTAGAGCCAATCAGAACAGTATCTAATACCCATCTTCCATTTGTGTTCATCGATCTCCTTGATTCTGAGAGCTTTAGTAAATGGGTCGGCTAGGTTCCCCTTTCCGTCGATCTTCCGAAGCTCAACGTCACCTCGTTCCACGATTTCTCGTACAAGGTGGTAGCGACGCAATATATGCTTCGTGCGGTGATGAGATTTTGGCTCTTTGGCTTGGGCAATTGCTCCAGAGCTGTCGCAGTATACCGGAACAAGACCACCCAGGGTAGGCGCCACTTCCAGCTTGCCCAAAAAATTTTGTAGCCATACTGCTTCCTTTGCTGCATCTGATGCTGCAATATACTCCGCCTCGCATACAGAATTCGCCACTGTGTGTTGCTTGAAACTTTTTTAGCAGATCGCTCCTCCATTTAGGGTAAAGACAAACCCTGATACACTTTTGCTATCATCTTTGTCTGACTGAAAACTGGAGTCAGTATATCCCACAAGCTTCAAGTCAGGTTCTCCATAGATAAGCCATTGGTTTTTAGTATTTGTAAATACTTAAGGATGGTTTTCACCACTTTTCAATGTGCTTCACCTAGGTTAGACTGATATCTACTCACTACTCCTAGTGAATATGCTACGTCCGGTCTCATACATGTCATGGCATACATAATAGAACCCACTGCCGAAGCATATGGAATCCTACTCATACGTTCCCTCTCGTCAGGAGTTGTCGCACAATCCTTCTTAGAGAGTGAAATCCCATGGCCTATCGAAAGATAGCCTTTCTTGGAATTTTTCATGCTGAACCTTTTCAGCACAGTCTCGATGTACGTTGACTGTGATAATCCTAGCAGCTTCTTTGATCTATCTCTATAGATCTTCATCCCTAGAATGTAAGAAGCTTCTCCCAAGTCCTTCATGGAGAACTGTGACATTAACCAAACCTTTATTCCCTGTAATGCAGGAATGTCATTCCCAGTTAAGAGAATGTCATCTACATACAATACAAGAAATATAACTACAAAACCATTAGCCCATTTTTATATGCAGGGTTCTTCTTCGTTCTTAACGAAGCCATACATTTTGATACACTTATCAAAACATATGTTCAAACTCTGAGATGCTTGCTTTAGTCCATAGATGGACTTTTGGAGTTTGCATACTTTTGATACATCTGCAGATATGAATCCTTCAGGTTGTATCATATACACCTCCTCTTCCAGCTCTCCATTCAGAAAAGCTGTTCGAACATCCATTTGCCAGATTTCATAGTCAAAATATGCAGCCAGAGCAAGCATGATCCGAATGGACTTGAGCATTGCTACAGAAGAAAAAGTCTTGTCATAGTCTATACCATGACGTTGACGATACCCCTTAGCAACCAGATGAGCTTTATAGGTCTCCACCTTTCCGTCTGCGCCTCGTTTCTTCTTAAAAATCCATTTGCATCCAATGGGTTTTATCCCTTCAGGTGGATCCACAAGTGTCCATATACTGTTGATCTCCATGGATTCCATTTCGGATCTCATGGCCTCAAGCCATTTCTCAGAATCAGACCTCTGCATTGCATCCATATAGGTGATGGGATCCTCGTTGTTCTCATCGAGCTCAACAGGATCGCCATCATGGACCAAGTAACTGGAGTATCTGTTCGGTTGACATGGTACTCTATCAGATCTCCTCAATGTTTTCTCAATGGGCTCTGGGTTTGATTTAATCAAAGCCGGTTCTATAGAGGCTTCAGAGCATATAGGTACTTCTACCTGTCGAACTTCATCAAGTTCAACATTAGCAGCCTTAGTTCTTTTAGCAAGGAACTCCTTTTCTAAAAAGGTAGCTCTAAGACTGACGAACAATTTTCGTTCTTCAGTATGGTAGAAATAATATCCTTTAGTCTCTTTGGGATACCCAACAAAAAAACATTTGTCAGACCTAGGTCCTAGTTTATCTGTCTGCAATCGTTTGACATAAGTTGGACACCCCCATACTCTAAGAAGTGAAAGCATCGGCTTACGTTCAGTCCATATCTCATATGGAGTCTTAGTAACAGACTTGCTTGGAACCCTATTAAGACTATAACATGCTGTCTCGAGGGCATATCCCCAAAAGGAGAGAGACATATTGGCAAAGCTCATCATGGATCGAACCATGTCCAACAGGGTTCGATTCCTCCTTTCAGACACACCATTTAACTAGGGTGTCCCTGGAGGAGTCCATTGAGAGAGAATCACATTCTCCTCAAGATATGTCAGGAACTCACTTGAAAGATATTCACCTCCTCGATCTGATCGAAGGATTTTAATATTCTTTCAGTCTGTTTCTCTACTTCATTACGATATCATTTGAACATTTCAAACGACTCAGATTTATGTTTCATCAAGAAAACATAACCAAACCTAGAGTGGTCGTCTGTAAACGTAATGAAATAGCTAAACCCACCCATAGCAGTGGTATTCATGGGTCCACATACATCCGTATGTATGAGACTTAGAATATCTCTGGCTCTTTCACCTTTTCCAGTAAAGGGTGATTTGGTCATTTTACCAAGAAGACAAGATTCACATATTGAAATTGATTCACAATCAATGTCATTGAGGATACCCTCTCTAACTAATCTATTAATCCTGTTCTTGTTAATGTGACCCAGTCTACAGTGCCACAAGTATGAATCACTAACATTATCTATCCTAGGCCGTTTTCTTGGAGTACACATCACATTTATAGGTCGTGATAACATAAAAATGTCATTGCACAATTGTCCACACATTACAGAAGTATCATTCACAATGATGTTCATAACGTCATTCTTTATTGAAAAATCAAATCCTTCAATGGCCAATTGGCCTACAGAAATGACATTTAATAAGAAATTAGGACAATAGTGACATTCACTTAGCATGACATTGCAGGATTCAAAAAATAGCTCTACTACTCCTAACGCTAGGACTGGAACTCGACTTCCATCACCCACGTTCAGTAATCTTTCACCATCCTTGAATCTCCTACTAATTCGAAGTCCCTACAAAGAATTGCAAATATGAATTGGACTGCGGTATCTAATACCCAATTAGTAGTATCACAAATAGAGAAACTACAAGGCGTTATCACATAAGTACCTTGTCCAGCAACTACTTGCTGCTTTTTCTTCCTCGGTCTGTTAGGATCCATGGTTGCAATGTATTGAGGACAGTTCCTCTTCCAATGACCCAGCTTTTTACAGAAGAAGCATTCCGCTTGGTTCTTGTCAGCCTTAGCTTTCTTCTTAGCTGATTATACCCATCATTTTGCAGTTTTTTATTCTTATTCCTTTTCTTCATCCCTTTCTTAAAGGAATGACGACCTGCTCCAGAAACTCCCACTAAATTTTCCGAGCCCTTTTGGAGCTGGTGATCCTTCTCATAAGTCTGCAGTAAACCTAGTAAACCTTGGTAGTTTACTACAGGTTTTGTCATTCTAAAATGACTAAGAAAATCCAAGTAGGAACCAGGCAGGGAGTTCAATATAGCATCCTTCCCAAGCTACTCATGCAAGGGAAAGCCAAGCTTGCCCAGGCGCTCGATCATCTCAATCATGTACAATACATGATCAGTGACCGACGTCCCTTCACGCATTCGAGCATTGAAAATGACACTAGACACTTTGTACCTTTCAACGTCGTCTGGTGTGCCAAAGGACTCCTTCAACTTTTGAAGGATCTCTTTAGGTTGGGCTTCCTCAAACTTTCTATTGAACTCATCATTCATGGAGGCCAGCATAATGCACCGTACTGTGGTGCGATCATTGACCCACTTCTGATAAGTGTCTCTGACCGCAGTGTGAGCATTCGAAGCTGGCTCCTCAGGTTCAGGATCCATTATCACATAAAGAATCCTCTCATGTTCCAAGACTATCCTGAGTCTTCGATACCAGCTATCGAAGTTGGGACCCGTTAGTTTGTCATTGTCCAACAATGAACGGAGCGATAAATTGGTTGACATGATCTGAAAGGATAACCAAAACCTATTAGCTTACATGATTTATTAATCCTAAAGACATGGACTTTAGTCTAAAGGACTTGCCACTATATTATTCAGATTGGTAGTCTTTACTTCCAATCCAAGAAATTATCCCTAATTTCTTAGTGGGTACTAGAATCCAATAGACAACACATGAGCCCGACTTTGGCCGGCCCACCCATGTGCATCTAAAGGTAGGTTCTTTAACCAATTGCTTCTCCAAGCAATTTCTAGTAATCTATTTTGCCCTAGGGTGCACTTCAATCGGCCTTTGGGCCTCCTATTGAAGGTTTGTTAGATCCAACCATTAACATGACAAAATTTAATGTTTCTAACCAATGAATAGTCAAGCCCGACTTTGGCCGGCTCACCTGACTACCGTTAAGAGAGTTGCACTAAGTCATCATATTATGAATGGCAATTCCAATAGCCTGATGATCACCCGACCTTTGGGTCTGCCAATGATTATTGGACCCATTACCATCTACTTAATGGGAGGCTAAGACTTAGTTATCTCCATAACTTCATCTTTTTAAGGACCTAATAATTTTTAGGGTTTGATCAAATTGTGACAAATGAGGAAAGACATGAACCTTAATCAAGAATCCTCCCACTAACTATTAGAGGGGTTTATGAACAATCGGTCCATGGGCTCCTAAAATCAGTCAGGACTGATAAGCCTTAATTGACATGGGTTAACTCGAATCGATAAGCTATCCAATGGATTCTGGTTGACCACATTGGCCAGGTAAGTGGGATCAAGAGATGGGTTGTGCCATTAACTATCTTGCCTTAGACATCATCTGGTTTACCAGACTCAATTAGACTAGCCTAGAGACTCGGGCACATCGTTGAGCCAAAATCAAGTCTATTTAGATGTATCGACTGATCAATCTAACTAATCAGAGAGAGAAGAAACATAATTCAACATTTGATTAGACTTAATTCTCTACTTGGTCCATTCATTCTAAACTCAGGTCTAACCCAATTACTGAACCTGACCCTAGCTAACCCATTTACCCAGATTTATGGATTTATGATTTAAAATCTTTTAATCATCAACTTAATTCTTAATTAAGTTAATCCAATTTCTAATTTGAAACAATTTCAAGATTTATCTTGTAAAACAATTTTACAATATTTTATTTATGATCCAAAATTTTAATGTTAATTTAATTAACATTTATGTCATAATTTAATATTAGATCTAATCTAAAATATCATGACATTCAGATCAAAAATGTAAAATAATTTTAACCTTTTTTATTATTTTATTTTAGATCTGTTTCATGGATCATAACATAATTAGCACCCCGTGGTAACAGATGTTGTGAAACCTCAACACTGGATGGCCAGATGAATCCACCCAATCCAGAAATATAGCAAAGCATACGGTTCTAGATATACATTAGTCCTACTAATAAACATGCTTTTATCAATAATAAACATGCTTTAATCATGCTTTATATTTAGATCTACATTAGATCTACTTTAGAACATGCTTTGATCATTAATAAACATGCTATAATCATGTATCATATTTAGATCTACTTTAAAACATGCTTTGATCATTACAGATTTACTATGCATTCCTAAACCTGGGAGGCTCCGATACCATTTGTAGGAAAAAAATTTGATTTTACGATGCCCCAGGATCTCAGGTTTATTTGTATGCATGTATTTTATTTAAATTTAATCTAATTAAATTTATAAAATACGTCATGTATATCTGTAATTGAAAGCATGCAAAATTTAAAATTAAATTTTATACCTGTCAGTTTGCGTACCTGATGCAGAAACTGGATGTAGATCTAATCTCCTGTGAATAGTTTCCTCTTGATGCCTTGTGAAAGTCGCACATGCCACTCCTCTATTTCGTACGCATGCCAGGAAACGTTGAGACAGGGGATATGAAATCAGAAGGGATGGAGAACTCTTCTCCAAGAGAGGAGACCCTCTCTTCTCGGACTTCTCTGATTTTTGGACTCTTCTTTTTCTGCTACTCTCCTCCTCGAAGTTGAGAAAAGTTTCTTAAATAAACCCATCGTAAAACAACCCAAAACAACCTTTTGAATTTGTTTTACGATACGATAATATCCGATCTTCGAAAGCGGATGGGTTACGGGCATTCACGCATTGTCAACGCGTAAAGAAAATTTTATAAAACAAATTTACGGATTCATATCATCTCAATGACAAGATTGTAATTTAAATAAAATTTTAAATTCACGTTATCGGAATGGTAAAATCGTAATTTATACGAAGTTTCAAATTCATGCTATCTTAATGGCAGAACCGTAATTTAAATAAAATGGCAAATCGTAATTTATGAAATGGCAGAATCATAAATTTTCTGAAGTTTTAAAGTCTCGTTGGCTGCCCGCAACGATAATATAAAAATATTTATAATATTTATAAATATGAAATAATCAGATTAAATCCGTTTGAAGTCCAAATTGAAATCCGAAAGAACCCATGTGAAGATCTCGAACCATACTTCGCATTGGACTTATTTAATTTTCAATTTAAAGTAATCTATGATTTTAAAATTCATAAATAAATTATCAGAGGCTATATTGGATATCCGATTTAAACCACTTTGAAATCAGATCTAAAGTACTCTATCGTCAAACCAACCATTGGTCTATGGTTCAAGTCCTATCCCACAATGGGTCTGAATAAATTCCAAAAATTCACTTGAGTTACAAACTAACTCAAGTTCATCCCCAGAATAAGTACTACCGCTAATGCCCAGTGCTAGCTAGACATTGCTAGTACAAACTCGGTATTACTCATATGACTAAGTCCCTCTTAGATCATGGGTTAAGCCTGTCTCCAGGTCACCTGACTATGTGCGTGACTCCATAGGTTCGAATCTAAGTCGGTAGCATAGGAACACTTTCTATACCAATCGATGTGACCATCTAGCAATGGTACCCGACGTCCGAATAGACCGAATATATGCAAAGCAATATTCAGGAACCTAGGCTATGGTTACCGCATAATTCATCCCCTTGTCCAAATACTCAAGATGAATTTAGAGTTCACTGCCAACTTTCAAAAACATCTAAGTGTGTTTCAACATGTACAATCCTGTGACTCCTCACATGGATTACCCTGGCCAAGGTTTTGCAAAATTAAAACATAAACCGAGTATCAACTCTAATACTTAGAGTGGACAATTTCATCTTGACTCATCACTGATTTAATAAGTACTTGACTATACCCAGCAACCTTCTGTCACTAGATTAGAAATCCAGGTAGTCCAGTGCCTAAGTACAGTGAGTTGCTTACTAAGTCACCATGATAGTCTCAGGTCAAAGGGACACTTATACCCATTGCGCTTCTGTGAAATACCCTTGACAGAAGAGTACTCAACAGAGGTGGGCCACTGTTCAGTGAATGTACTCCTACACTCACCTGCATGCCATACTAGTATCATACACTCCTTGGTTTAAGAGGACAAACCAACATATATGTCACACAACGACCTATACTTGACTACGTTATTGTCCTAGGTAATAACGTATTATTTGGTCGCGAACCTATTTAAGAATTACTCGATAATTCCTCCTTTATCGAATAAATGTAATTCTAAGGACAACAACATATAAGAGTTATATTGGAAGATGAAAAATATGTTGTACTGCCAAAATAACTTTTATTAATCAAATAAATTATGTACAATGAATCACAACCGTCTATAAGCTAGACGATTGGCTGTAGGACATATTTCCTAACAGGTGGGTCCCGTATCATCATCATTCAGAACACACCCTACAGATGTGTGTCCTCCACATATCTTCCTCTGTGGAGGTGGGTCCCGTATTACTTGGCATTTCACATCTTTTCACATCATATGAGAACTGTGGCGACACATATAAGTATATTTTAATGTCATTATCATAATTGCATGTCACACATCATGCATCAACATAAGCATAGGTTTTTCACATCACATATACAGTGGTTTGTACATTATTAGCAATTGCATATAATTATCTCAATAGTACCAACATATTTTGCAAGGTCAAAGTAATTATATTTTTGCATATACACAGATAAGCCATTTCTTACAAAATATTATCAGCTAGAATAGTCATAGCAAATACTCATTTGTAAATTCATGGTACTATTCAAAATAGTTAATATAAATAAAACTCCATTTTCTTATTTCATAAATATGCATACAAACTATAAATCCATGATTTATAAATTAAATAATTTATAAAATTATAATAATTAACTTACTTACCTCAGTACGCAAATCCCAAACTGTAAACCAGCTATTTGGACATCTGGGTACCTACAGCATCATTTTACACAATTAAGTCTCTAAATAATAAAATGTCCCTTAAATTTTACCCAATCTAATCCTGGGCCCAACTTTGGGCCCGAATATCTCTCAATATATACACCCAAATGGGGAAATAAAAATACCCCAAGAAACTAGAATCAACCCAGAATCGGGCCATATTTTTATTTTGCCATTCTCGGCCCGATACAGGGCCCAAAATGCTGCCCAAAAAGGGCTCTTGAGCCGGCCCAACAGGGCCCAAATCTTAGACAGCCCAGCCGGCCCAAGCCTCCAACATCTCCCAACTCCCCTATTTCACCCGAAATAAGGGAGGATCGTGCCGGCGGCCAGGGCCACCACCAGCCACAATTCGGGGTGGCCCGGCTGACGTCGATCAGCCCAGAGCCGGTCGCCGCTGCGGCCGGGCTCCCCCCCACTCTCCCTCTTTCTTTCTCTCTCTATTTCTCTTTCTCCTTGCCGCGATCTGTCACAGTGCCGGTTCGGCTCCCGCCTAGGAAGAGGGCCTTCGGCCCCCTCCTCCTCCTCTCTCTTCTCCGGTACCCCACCGGACGCTGCCTCCGGTGCCGGTGGGGCTGCCAGCTGAGGCTCAGGCCCGGCGAGGCGAGGCACGCCGCCGGGCCCGAACCAAAATTGGCACAGAGACAGCCAATTCACCATCTCAGGCTGTCTCTCTCTCTCTCTCCCGATTCGTCTCTAACTCTCTCTCTCTCTCGGGACTGGGAAGGAAGCAGATGATTACCTGGAGGAGATGAGCGCTCGGTTGAAGGAGGGAGTCACCCTCCATCCCCATATAAACCCCACGCGATGCCTCGGTCCAGGGACTCAGGAAACCCATTCGTTACGCGGGAATTGAAAACCCAGCCGCCACGCGTAACCGCGGGAGTCCCAGGCGTCACCCGTTACAGGGATCTCACGATCCAGGTAATTAAGGTCTCGGGGGTTACATTCTCCCCTCCTTATAAAAATTTCGGCCTCCAAATTGATACACTTTCATTAGAGAAAATTAGAATTTCAAATTTTGTCACACAATCGACTAAATTTTATTCAAAAGTCAACAGTCATCGATACATCATTTATCTATATTAAGATACAAATAATTATGGATATTTCTTTTTCATTTCCTCCTCAAGCTCCCAAATAACCTTCTTCTCAGAATGATTACTCCACTGAACCTTGACATAAGAAATGCTACGTCATCTCAGAACTTGATCCTTGCGGTCCTCGATGCGCACAAGATGATCTTCATAGGTCAATTCTTTCATAAGCTAAATTGGTTCAAGTTCTAACACATAGCGGGGGTCTGAAATATACTTCCTCAATCATAAAGATATGAAACACATTGAACACCCCAAAGAGTAATGAAGGCAGTGCTAAGCTATAAGCCGCCACCTATATTTTGATCAAAATCTCAAATGGCCTATTGTATTGTGGACCTAATTCACTTCTAAACACAAATCTCATCACATCATTGGTTAGAAAAATTTCCAAATGATCTTCAACCTGAAATTCTAAATTTTCTTTTTGACATTAACATAACTTTTCTATTAACTCTGAGCTACATGAAGCTGCTTTAATTAACGATACATTTCATAGTTGCTAAACCAGCTCAGTAACCAAATTTTCTCTCTCTCATTTCATTTCAATAAAAGGAAATCTACACCTTATATCATAGACAACTTAAATGAATCCATTTGCATATTGGCTTGGTAACCATTAAAATAAGCAATTTCACTAAGGGTAAGAAGCTATACCAAGCACTTTCTAAATCCATCACACAGGCTTGCAGTATATCATCTAAAATCTAATTGGTTCATGCAGCTTGTCCATCAATTTGAGGGTGGAAGGCTGGACAGAAATTTAACTTAATTCACAAAGCCTTATGAAGACATCATCAAATTAGAAGAGTGAGACAAATGGATACAAACTCAATTTACTCGGTTTACTACTAAACCAGAAATAAATATTAAAATTTTTATCCCACTAAAATTTCATCCTCGAAATTAAATGTCCACTAATTTTTGTACCATTATAGATACTCACTAGCAAACTTTTATTTCATTCCCAAGTACCCAAATAACGTATCCAACTTCAATAATTAATTTGATCTTTCTAAAAAATAAAATTGAATTCCTTAAGAAGTGTTTCTTTCCTGCCATTCTTTTTTTTTTAAATACCTTAACTTCTCACAACACAATCATCGTAAATATCATAGAGTCCATCACATGTATTATGTCATCCATTCTTAAGGTTAATAACCTATATCAGTTGCTCTTAATTCCTCGATAAGACAGTTCTAAATTCTTGTGAATTAGATATAAGATAGTTTTCTTCCAATGCTCTCTCAACTCTTGGATAGTTGAATGTGCCATTAATCATAATGACACTTATATCAATTGATATGGCTAATCAACTGTCAGACAGAACGATAACGCCACATGATTTTTTGAACAATTACCGCTAGCTTTTAAGGCTCAGCTGTAGCTCCGGCCTCCAGCTTCAGCCTCGGATTCGGCTTGGCCTCCAGCTTCAGCCATGGATTCGGCTTGGCCTCATCTTTGGCCTCGGATTTGACTCGGCTTCCAGCTCCGGCCCCGAATTCGGCTTGGCCTTAGCTTCAGCCTCGGATTCGACTCGGCTTCCAACTCGGCCCGGATTCGGCTTGGCCTCTAGCTTCAGCTGTGGATCCAGCTTCGGCCTCAGCTTCAGCCTCGAATTCGACTTGGCCTCCAGCTTCGGCCTCGGATTCAACTCGGCCTCCAGCTTCGGCCTCGGCCGATGTGGCCACGACATGTTTAGCACCAAAACATTTATGGCCCCAGAGGCCACGCACATCCACTCTAAGGCATTTATCGCCTTATTCTCTCTCATATTAAAGCACTTACAGCTGCCACATTGGCCATAGCACTTCCTCTCGGCTCCAGATCGGCTCCTAGCCCCGGCCTTGGCTCCAACATCGGCTTCTGGCCTCGGCATCGGCCCCGGCTCCAATTCTGGCTCCGATCTCAGCCATCGACGCAGTTCAAATCATGAAGCCGAACTTCAATGCTGAACAAACTTAACACTACGGCGCGATCTACTCGCCTACCTTTTACCAAGATCACGGGCAGTTACAAGTGCTGTGCAGTTGCCGATATACATGGCACCCATTCAGCAACGGCTCACCTGCCCGCCATTCTCGGAGCTCATCCTAACAAAGCAGATTCAACGGGTAAAGGGGACCCCCGGGACAGGTATAAAAAGAGGACCCGAGCTCTCTCTCGGGGATCTCTCTCTAGCACTACTCTACTACAAAAACTACTGTTCTACGAGTTCACTAACTTGAGCATCGGAGGGTCCCCGCCGGAACTACCGGCCCGGGACTTCTTGCAGGTTCACGAAGGAAGAAGGCAGTCTTTCCCTATCCTTGGAGACCCACGAAAATCTCAACACGCCCGGCGCTCATCACCAATGACTTGACAGCAACAGATTGGCGCGCCAGGTAGGGGGACGGTGGCATAACTACAGGCAGACGTTTACCCTCACGCCTCTGCAACCCCACGACCTCTGCAAGGAAGACGATGGTGACCACGTGAGCTCAGGAAGCTTCTACCAGTCAGGCTGTGGAGCACATCCCGTAGGCTGAGCAATCGGAGGACAACCTCCATGTTCCGCCTCCTGCGCCACCGCAGGAGCATTGCTTCGCTACCACGCCTGGGCCGCCTCAGCCCCCTCCACTCTGCGAGGAAGGTCATGAAGTCAGTCAGCCTCATCGGGGAAGGACCCCTCCTGAGGCCTCCCACCACTCATCCCCGAGGCCTCGCCATCGGGAGACCTCGAAGCGACGACGGTCCCTCTCCCGCCATTCTTATCGTTCTCACAGGCAACACGGTGAGAAAGAGCCACGGGTGTGCACTCTCTACACCGGCAGGCCTCTTCATCCTCATCCTCTGACTCTTCTAAAGGAGACTCGAGCAAGAAGGCTGCTCATTGGGCCGAGCAACGGCTCGACGAGTATCATCAACGGTTGAAGGAACTCAGCCGCCGGATCGCCAATCCAAACGGGGTGGACTACAACCACCGTCCCCCGCTTTCTCGTTGCATCATGAAGGAGCCGGTCCCACCCCGGTTCCATCTTCCTTAGTTGGACCCATACGATGGCACGACGGATCCCCTGGACCACTTGGAGAGTTACAAGGTCCTCATGCAGGTCCAGGGGCGACGGACTCTCTCCTATGTGTTGCTTTTCCAGCCACACTTCGAAAGGCGGCGCATGCATGGTACTCTCGTCTGCCACCACGCAGCATCAACTCGTTCAAGCAACTCGAGCGATCTTTCCTGGCCCACTTTGATGCATGCTGGAAGATCCCTCAAGTCGCCGATAGCTTGTTCGCTGTTCAACAAAGGAGCGGTGAGACTCTGAAGGACTTCGTGGCTCAGTTCAAGGAGGCCGTGCTCGAGGTCTATAACTTGGAGGATTCTGTAGCCACCCTAGCACTGAAGCGGGGACTTCGCCCATCCAGATTTGCGTATTCTCTGGATAAAAAGCCCCCCGGCTCCTACGCTGAGCTGCTAAGCCGGGCGCAGAAGTACATTCGCGCCGATGAAGCAGACTCTTCCAGAAGAGAGGCCGACAAGAGTTCCAGCAAGAAGTCAATGCCCGTGGAACCTGCTGGAGGACGGTCCAGAAAGCCTGAGCCGTCTCGTCGCTCGGATAACGCCCCCAAACACTTGTTCCCAAGGAACATTTCATACCTCTCCTCACTCCGATATCTCACATCCTATTGGAGATCGAGGAAGAGCCCTACTTTCGGTGCCCACCTCCTATGAAGTCAGGGGTCCCCGCAGCAAGGAAGTCTACTGCCGATATCATAGAGACTACGGCCACGACACTGAAGATTGCCGCCAACTGAAAAAAGCTATTGAGGAGCTTGTCCAGCAAGGCCATCTAGGCAAGTTCGTCCGCCGGGGGAACCCTACTACCGCGGGTCTGTCAGCACTTCCCCGCAACATATTGTCTTAGACAACGCCCCAACAGAGAAGACGGTGGCCATGATCTCCTGGGGGGCAGGCAGCGGTTCTAAAAGATAGTGAGAAGAGGATGAAAATTCTGTAATTCCCTTCTCCAAAAAAGACCTAGAGAGGGTAGTGAATAAAAATGATGATAGCGTTGTCGTTTCAATGATGATCGCCAAACATCCTGTAAAGCGGATTTTGGTTGATAGTGGAAGCTCAGTGAATATTTTAAGTTATGACGCTTGTGTTAGAATGAATTTACCTGCAAGTTCTCTTCTACCCGTTGCCACTCCATTGATTGGCTTCATCGGGGATTCAGTCCGGGTCGAAGGGGAAATCACTCTCCCTGTCACCGCCGGAACCCCGCCATGCCAGAGCACGGTTCTCATGAACTTCCTGGTGGTGCGGGTCCCCCTAGCGTACAATGCTATCTTGGGGAGACCTGGCTTGAACTTGTTGGATGCTGTCATCTCCACCAAGAGGCTACTTGTGAAATTCCCCACCAGCGAAGGAGTAGGAGAAATGAGGGGAGAGCAAAACCCGGTACCACTTTGCTACCACCTACACTACAAGAAAATACTGAAATAGCGACGCAAATTTAGCGACGCAATTTTGCGTCGCTAAATTGCGACCACTTTGCGACGCCTTTGTGACAACAAAATATTGCGACGCATTAGCGACTCATCAGCGACTCAATTAACCAAAAAAACCAAAAAAAATTATATTTTTAATATTGCGACGCAAATATTGCGTCGCAATATTTTTAAATTAATTTTTATAAAATATAAATATCAATAAAAAATATTGCGACGCAATATTTGCGTCGCAATGTTTTTAGCGGAATTAAGAAAATTAAATTTTTAATATTGCGACGCAATATTTGCGTCGCAATATTTTAAATTAATATTTTATGAGGTATAAATAGTATTAAAAATATTGCGACGCAATATTTGCGTCGCAATATTTTTAGCAGAATTAAATATTTTAAATTTTTAATATTGCGACGCAAATATTGCGTCGCAATATTTTTAAATTAATTTTTTATAAATATAAATATCAATAAAAAATATTGCGACGCAATATTTGCGTCGCAATGTTTTTAGCAGTATTAAGAAAATTAAATTTTTAATATTGCGACGCAATATTTGCGTCGCAATATTTTTAAATTAATTTTTTATGAAATATAAATATCAATAAAAATATTGCGACGCAATTTTGCGTCGCAATGTTTTACATTTTTAATATTGCGACGCAAATATTGCGTCGCAATATTTTTAAATTAATTTTTAATGAATTATAAATATCATTAAAAATATTGCGACGCAAATATTGCGTCGCAATATTTTTAAATTAATTTTTTATGAAATATAAATATCAATAAAAATATTGCGACGCAATATTTGCATCGCAATGTTTTTAGCAGAATTAAAAAATTTAATTTTTCATATTGCGACGCAAATATTGCGTCGCAATATTTTTAAATTAATTTTTTATGAAATATAAATATCAATAAAAATATTGCGACGCAATATTTGCGTCGCAATGTTTTTAGCAGAATTTAAAAAAAAATTAATTTTAATATTGCGACGCAAATATTGCGTCGCAATATTTTAAATTAAATTTTTACGAAATATAAATATTAATACAAATATTGCGACGCAATATTTGCGTCGCAATGTTTTTAGCAGAATTAAATATTTTAAATTTTTAATATTGCGACGCAAATATTGCGTCGCAATATTTTTAAATTAATTTTTTATATCATTAAAAATATTGCGACGCAAGATTTGCGTCGCAATGTTTTTAGCAGAATTTAAATTTTTAATATTGCGACGCAAATATTGCGACGCAAATATTGCGACGCAAATATTGCGATGCAATAATTGCGACGCAAATATTGCATGGGTCGTCGCCGATCGAGATCAGGTCTTGGATCGAACGCAACCGTCGGATCGTCGCCGATCTCGGACGGATCGCCACGGTCCGAGATCGGTCGTGGCCGATCGGGATCAGGGCTTGGATCGATCGCAACCGTTGGATCGTCGCCGATCTCGGACGGATCGCCACGGTCCGAGATCGTTCGTGGCCGATCGGGATCAGGGCTTGGATCGATCGCAACCGTCGTATCTTTGTCGATCAGACCAATTGCCACGGTCCGAGATCGGTCGTCGCCGATCGAGATCAGGGCTTGGATCGATCGCAACCGTTGGATCGTCGCTGATCTCAGACGGATCGCCACGGTCCGAGAACGACCGTTGCCGATCGGGATCAGGGCTTGGATCGATCGCAACAGTCGGATCGTCGTCGATCTCGGACGGATTGCAACTGTTCGAGATAGGTCGTGGCCGATCGGGATCAGGGCTTGGATTGATCACAACCGTCGGACCTTTGCCGATCGGACCGATTGCCGCGGTCCGCGATCGGTCGTCGCCGATCGGGATCAGGGCTTGGATCGATCGCAACCGTCGGATCGTCGCCGATCTCGGACGGATTGCAACTGTCCGAGATAGGTCGTGGCCGATCGGGATCAGGGCTTGGATTGATCACAACCGTCGGACCTTTGCCGATCGGACCGATAGCCGTGGTCCGCGATCGGTCGTCGCCGATCGGAATCAGGGCTTGGATCGATCGCAACCGTCGGATCGTCGCCGATCTCGGACGGATTGCAACTGTCCGAGATAGGATGTGGCCGATCGGGATCAGGGCTTGGATCGATCACAACCATCGGACCTTTGCCGATCGGACCGATAGCCGCGGTCCGCGATCGGTCATCGCCGATCTCGGACGGATCGCCACGGTCCGAGATCGGTCGTCGCCGATCGAGATCAGGGCTTGGATCGATCGCAACCGTTGATCGTCGCCGATCTCGGACGGATCGCCACGGTCCGAGATCGGTCGTGGCCGATAGGGATCAGGGCTTGGATCGATCGCTACCGTCGAATCGACGCCGATCTCTGACGGATTGCAACTGTCCGAGATAGGTCGTGGCCGATCGGGATCATTAAAAATTTTATAGAATAAATTGTGATGCAATTTATCGTCGTAATTATTAACATTAATTATAAATATAATCATTTATAAATATTAACAAATAGCTTGCGACGCCTTAGCGACACACTTTAAAAAAATATAAATAAATATTGCGACAAAATATATGTGTCGCAATATTATTAGAATACATATAACTGATTAAAATATTAAAAATATTTGCGACGCAATTTGTCGTCGCAATTATTATAATAAATTTAAATATTTTCATTTAAAAATATTTTAAAATAATTGTGACGCACTTATTGCGTCGCAATATATGTAATAACTTTTTTATTAATCAATTTAATTATTAAAAAAATATTCGACGCCTTAGCGACGCAATTATTAGAAAATAAAATTATTTTTCCCGCCAGGGGATGGCGCCAAGTTAGCGACGCTTTAGCGACGCATTTATTGGCGTCGCTATATTTTCATAAAAGTATTTTTTTACATTTATTAATGATGGATTAGCGACGCCCACGTGCGTCGCTAAGAAAAAAAAAAAAAAAATTTTATTGCGATGCAATTAGCGACGCCAAATTGGCGTCGCTAATTGCCTATATTTAAACCCCCCCTTTCTTCTTTCCTCCTTCCGGTTTGACCTAGCCGCCCGCCGTGACTCCCAGCCCCCCCGAAACGCCGGCGATCTCCTCCGACTCCCAGCCCCCCGAGGATCTCCTCCTACTCCGGCTACCCACAAAGGTTAGCCCCAAAAATCCAAAAAAAAAAAATTTTTTTATGTTTTTTTTTTTGTAACCTGCTGCCGTCTTCTCCGGCCACGGCAGGTCCGTGGCCGTCTTCTCCGGCCACGGCCGCTGCCGTGGCCGGCAGTGGCCTGGCCACGGTGGTGGCCAGGCCACTGTTTTAAAAAAAAAAAAATTTTTTTTTTAACAGGGGGGAGGGGAGGAAACCCCGCCCCCCCTTTGTTTCCACGGCCGTGGCCACGGCCGTGGCCGCGGCCGGACAAGGCGGCCACGGCCGCTGCCGTGGCCGTCTTCTCCGGCCACGGCCGCTGCGTGGCCGGCAGTGGCCTGGCCACGGTGGTGGCCAGGCCACTGTTTAAAAAAAAAAAAATTTTTTTTTTAACAGGGGGGAGGGGAGGAAACCCCCCCGCCCCCCCTTTGTTTCCACGGCCGTGGCCACGGCCGTGGCCGCGGCCGGACAAGGCGGCCACGGCCGCTGCCGTGGCCGTCTTCTCCGGCCACGGCCGCTGCCGTGGCCGGCAGTGGCGTGGCCACGGTGGTGGCCAGGCCACTGTTTTAAAAAAAAAAATTTTTTTTTTAACAGGGGGGAGGGGAGGAAACCCCCCCCGCCCCCCCTTTGTTTCCACGGCCGTGGCCACGGCCGTGGCCGCGGCCGGACAAGGCGGCCACGGCCGCTGCCGTGGCCGTCTTCTCCGGCCACGGCCGCTGCCGTGGCCGTCTTCTCCGGCCACGGCCGCTGCCGTGGCCGGCAGTGGCCTGGCCACGGTGGTGGCCAGGCCACTGTTTTAAAAAAAAAATTTTTTTTTTTAACAGGGGGGAGGGGAGGAAACCCCCCCGCCCCCCCTTTGTTTCCACGGCCGTGGCCACGGCCGTGGCCGCGGCCGGACAAGGCGGCCACGGCCGCTGCCGTGGCCGTCTTCTCCGGCCACGGCCGCTGCCGTGGCCGGCAGTGGCCTGGCCACGGTGGTGGCCAGGCCACTGATATAAAAAAAAAAAAAATTTTTTTTAAACATGGGGGAGGGGAGGAAACCCCCCCCCGCCCCCCCTTTGTTTTCACGGCCGTGGCCACGGCCGTGGCCGCGGCCGGACAAGGCAGCCACGGCCGCTGCCGTGGCCGTCTTCTCCGGCCACGGCCGCTGCCGTGGCCGGCAGTGGCCTGGCCACGGTGGTGGCCAGGCCACTGTTTTTAAAAAAAAAAATTTTTTTTTTTAACAGGGGGGAGGGGAGGAAACCCCCCCCGCCCCCCCTTTGTTTTCACGGCCGTGGCCACGGCCGTGGCCGCGGCCGGACAAGGCGGCCACGGCCGCTGCCGTGGCCGTCTTCTCCAGCCACGGCGCTGCCGTGGCCGGCAGTGGCCTGGCCACGGTGGTGGCCAGGCCACTGTTTAAAAAAAAAATTTTTTTTTTTTAACAGGGGGGAGGGGAGGAAACCCCCCCCCCCCCCCGCCCCCCCTTTGTTTCACGGCCGTGGCCACGGCCGTGGCCGCGGCCGGACAAGGCGGCCACGGCCGCTGCCGTGGCCGTCTTCTCCGGCCACGGCCGCTGCCGTGGCCGGCAGTGGCCTGGCCACGGTGGTGGCCAGGCCACTGATATAAAAAAAAAATTTTTTTTTTTAAACAGGGGGGAGGGGAGGAAACCCCCCCCCCCCCGCCCCCCCTTTGTTTTCACGGCCGTGGCCCGGCCGTGGCCGCGGCGGACAAGGCGGCCACGGTCGCTGCCGTGGCCGTCTTCTCCGGCCACGGCCACTGCGGCCGCGGCCGGACAAGGCGGCCACGGCCGCTGCCGTGGCCGTCTTCTCCGGCCACGGCCGCTGCTGTGGCCGGCAGTGGCCTGGCCACGGTGGCCAGCAGTGGCCTGGCCACGGTGGCCAGGCCACTGTTATAAAAAAAAAAATTTTTTTTTAAACAGGGGGGAGGGGAGGAACCCCCCCCCCCCCTTTGTTATCTTGTCCGGCCACGGTGGCCAGGCCAATGTGAAGAAGAAAAAAAAAACAAATATTAGGGTCATAGAAGGGGGGAGGGGGGGAAACCCCCGCACCCCCCTTTCTTTTCTTGTCCGCCCGTCTTCTCCGGGGCCGCAGTGGCTTGGCCTTGGTGGCCAGGCCACTGTAATGAAAAAAAAAAAATTTTTTTATAACATGGGGCCGGGGAGGGGAGGAAACCCCCCCCCCCGCCCCCCTTTGTTATCTTGTTCGGCCACGGTTGTTGCCGTGGCCGGCAGTGGCCTGGCCACGGTGGCCAGGCCACTGTGAAAAAAGAAAAAAAAAATTTTTGGGGTCACAGCAGGGGGGAGGGGGGAAACCCCCCGCCCCCCTGGGAAAAAAAAAAAAAATTTTTTCTTAATTAAGCAGAATGTTTATTTAATTTACATATTATTTATGCAATAATTAATTTTAGCAGAATGTTTATGACAATAGTATTTGTGCATTTATACTCATTTACATTTGTTATGTTTTGATTATTTATATTTGCTGCAAACTTAATGATGCATTACATTTTGAAATGCTAAATAAAATGTTTTGTTGTTATATTATTTAATTTTCAGCAACAAATTACTAGTTTCAATGATTTACATTTTAGTATTCGCAAGATGTTAAGAATAACAAGCATAAGTTCGATTGTCTTCGGACTTTCATAATCACAGCACTTTAATTAACCTTTAGACCCGTTTGAGAATTTGTAAGCCTTAGTCTTGCAAATTCTCAAATTGTCCTGGTGGACAGTTTGGGAATATTTTTTGTGACATGTTAGTCTGGTAGTAATCATCGTGGGGTGAGATTTCGGTTTGCATTTCCTCATACGTTCTCCTAGTGTGGCTTATATACCACACATCTAGGAGAACATATGAGGAAATGCTGCCGAAATTTCAATGTTGCCGATCGATGATAATTAATAGCAGAATAACATATCACAAAAAATATTCTTGAATGGGATAGGGCCTTACCTTGTAGACATGGAGTTAAGGTAGAATTATTTAAGACACTTGAATTTTTGTGAAGTCTAATGACTAAACGCATCGCCTTATGGCCCGACACAAACTCAAGCCCTCTCTTTAGCCATTAACCTATGCATCGGTCCTTCCTAGCAATTGGTTGTAATTATATTAGTACATAAATATATCTAAATTATTTGCGTACTTATAAATGATTTAATTGGTTGTAATTAACCTTAATTAGTTGTGCCCAATAAATAATTTAGATATATATGTATTAATACTAATATAGTTTTATTTTTTGGTTTTAATTAATGCTTTACCAGACTTTGTATAAGTCGGACAAAAATGAGCGGGACTCGCTTATGGATGTATGCAAGGATAAAAGATGGCTTGCTGAATCCAGATTTTCTGAATGGATTGGAAGAGTTTATCGCATTTGCATGTAGCCAACCTGAATGGATGGATGGGCCTAGGATTAGGTGCCATGCAACTTCCACAGGTGTCAGAATAAAGCCTACAGAGATGTGGAAACTGTTAAGGTGCATTTGTGTAAGAAGGGTTTTGTGCCTGATTACTATGTTTGGTACTGTCATGGTGAACCAGAGGATATTCCAGCAGTTGTTATAGGCGAACAAGAGTCAATTCCCGTAGAAGAACCATTTGTGAATTTAAACACATATGAACAAATGGTTATGAATGCATCGGGTAATGACTTCAATCAGAATACATTTATGGAAGAACCAAACCCAGAAGCACAACAATTTTACGATATGTTGAGTGCTGCCAATCAAGAATTGTATCCTGGGTGTGAGGGTCATTCCCAGTTCTCTACAGCTGCTCGAATGTTGAATATTAAGGCAGAACATCGATTATCAGAAAAGGCGTTCAATTCTGTAGCTGAGTTAATCAAAGAAATTCTGCCAAATGATAATGTTGCCGCAGACAGTTTTTACGCAACAAAGAAGTTGTTGCGTGGGCTTGGGCTTCCAGTTAATAAGATCGATTGTTGCTTGAACAATTGTATGATATTTTGGGGTGAAGACTCAGAGCTGAGATGGTGTAAGATTTGTGGGCAATCGGTTCAAAAACACCGAAGGAGGAGCCGGTACAAGTAGGAGGAAAAGTGTGCCTTACAAGAGGATGCATTACTTTCCTCTTACCCCACGCCTGCAGAGATTATATAGATCTGAGGCAACAGCTGCTGATATGAGATGGCATGCCGAACATGAATCTAAAGAGGATGAAATGCGGCATCCATCAGATTCAAAGGCTTGGAAGCAGTTCAATGAAAATCATCCTTTTCGCTGAAGATATAAGGAATGTGAGATTAGGTCTTTGTACCGATGGCTTCCAACCATTTGGTCAAGCGGGGCAACAGTATTCATGTTGGCCTGTGATACTGACTGTATATAACCTTCCTCCGTGGAAGTGCATGAAAGATCCTGCAATGTTTTTAACCGTTTTGGTTCCAGGACCATCAAATCCTAAGGAAAAGATTGATGTCTTTCTGCAACCGTTGGTGGCCGAATTGAAAATGTTGTGGGAAACAGGAGTGGTAGCCTACGACATTTCTATGAAACAAAATTTCTTAATGAGAGCTGCTTTGATGTGGACAATAAGTGATTTTCCGGCATATGCAATGTTGTCTGGTTGGAGCACTGCTGGACGTCTGGCATGCCCTCATTGCATGTATGATTCGGATGCATTTACATTGCAGAAGAGTGGTAAGCAGTCATGGTTTGATAACCATAGGAAGTTCTTGCCACCAAATCATCCTTACAGGCGTAACTTGATCGCCTTCCGGAAGAACAAAGCAGTCACAAAATTTGCCGAACCGGTTAGGTCCGGCACGGATCTATTTGATTCTATAGAGAATTTGGGGTTGATGTATGCATGGGAACCAGATGCAGATAGAATAAATAGCCGTATATGTAAAGAACATAACTGGAAGAAACGAAGTATATTTTGGGATTTGCCTTATTGGAGCACAAATCTCATCCGGCACAACTTGGATGTCATGCATATAGAGAAAAATTTCTTTGATAACATATTTAACACGGTGCTAAACATCCCGGGAAAAAACAAAAGATACTGCAAAGTCAAGAGAAGAACTTAATCAGTACTGTAGAAGAGGTGATTTGAGAAGGAGTGCCGATGGGACCTATCCTAAAGCATGTTACACTCTTGACAGAAATTCACGAGAAGTTTTATGTAACTGGCTAGAGGGTTAAAATTTCCAGATGGTTATGCCTCAAATATCGGTAGGTGTGTGGACATGCATAAGCTTAAGTTGTTCGGCATGAAGAGCCATGACTGCCATGTTTTCATGCAACGATTATTACCTATAGCTTTTCGTGAGTTGCTTCCGCAACATGTCTGGAAGGCAATTACGGAGCTCAGCTTATTCTTCAAGGAGTTATCTGCCGCAGTCATTACTTCTGCATCAATGGCAAGGCTTGAGGAGGAAATTCCAATTATTTTATGCAAGCTTGAGCGAATATTTCCTCCCAGTTTTTTTGACTCAATGGAGCATTTACCGGTTCACTTGCCATACGAAGCGAGCATAGCTGGTCCTGTGCAGTATCGCTGGATGTATCCATTCGAGAGGTAAATATATACATCATTAAGATATGTTGACATTTGAAATATTATTTCATTGCTTGAAAAATTCGTTAATTTTTGTTGCAACTTTACATATAGGTATCTTAAGAAGTTAAAAAATAATGTGCGTAATAAGGCAAGGGTTGAAGGTTCTATATGCAATGCACACTTGGTCGAAGAAGTTTCAGCTTTTGCCTCGCATTACTTTGAGGGTCACGTCCACACGAGGAGCCGAAATCATGGTCGTAACGATGACGTATGTGTGGACGAAGCAGAAGCTAATGACGGCAGAATATCAATTTTTAAAGCTATCGGCCGTTCATTTGGTGGGCAGAAGTCAAGAAATCTTAGCGATATGGAGTATAATGCAGCACATTATTACATCCTAATGAACTGTCGAGAAGTCGATCCATATATTGAGTAAGTGTATACTTCAATGCTAAATTGAAAATTTAATTTATATATAATATATAATATTTAATTTCTAACAGTAGTTTTCATCCTTTTCATCCCATAAGGATGTTTTGTGATAGACAGATGAATCCCGACATCAGTCAAGTTGCAATTGGGCAGAAATTAGAAACGGAGTTTGCTTACTGGTTTTATGAATTTGTGAGTAGTATCACTCAATCAATTTCGATAATGGCAATTATTTTTTGAATTGGATGTCAATAGCTTATTAATTTATAGGTCAACGGTCCATGGTCGACAACCGACAATATTTTCATTAAATGTCTATCGCAATGGCCATTGAAGACCGTAACAACCTCTACTGGCTATTTTGTAAATGGGTACAAATTTCAGATTGAACGATTAGCAGCTTCAAGAGGCACTCATAACTGGGGCGTGTGTGTAAAAGGGAAAGTGTTGGAGCAAATATGCAGGATTATTATGGAAAGTTAGTAGAGGTGGTTGAAGTTGAATATCCCGGTTGGCCTTTAAAACGAACCGTATTGTTTCGTTGTGATTGGTTCGATCCGATAATTCCTGTGGGCAAAAGGGTTCATAACGACTATAATTTGGTTGAAGTGAACCATCGACGAAGATTACAGAAATATGACCCATTCATCCTTGCATCCCAAGCTCAGCAAGTCTTTTACTGCGGATATCCAAGTTTGCGCAACGACAAGCGAGATTGGTGGGCCGTTTCTAAAATCGTCCCACGTTCAACAATCGTATTAGAGGAGAGTTCATCAAGTCAATCCGCCGAGTGCCCTGCATTTCAAGAGGATGAGATGGAACTGCATGCAATTGAGGACGACACAAGAGCTCCTGAAACATCACTTATCGATCCAAGTGGTGATGTCCAAGAAATTGCGGATGCAAATGTTCGGTTTCCTTCCGATAATGAAACTGATTCGCAATCCGATACGGCATCGGATGTTGAACCAACATTTCACGAAACAATGACAACGATTAAACATAAAGGTTTTTTAAAATTTAACTTTTTTTATAAGTGTTAAATTCGTACATAGTCAATCATTAATCGTAATTTAATTGTGTGAATCCTTAGTATTTTCAGTATGAGGGGCAGAGGTAGATCTACCGACGATAGATTGGGTGAGCAGAGACGTAGTTTGGATCCTTCGACATCAGATCACATGAGCGTCGGCGATGGAGAGTTTGGATCTCCAGCAGAGGCGCAGCCTTCGACCTCTGCAGCAGTATTACCATCTACCCGATCGGCACAGACCTCCGAGAGTTCTTCCGCCTTCGGCCGCACTTTACTTCGACTTGATGCTCAGGGGATGTAAGTATATATTAATTACAAATATTTGTTAATGTTTTTAAGTCATTAACTTATAAACTTGCATTTTTTTAACAGATTCATTGAGCAGCATCATGTCTCCAGCCACATCAGCGCCGTTTTTCAGAGGCGTGCAGATCCCAGTGGCTACGATTGGCGCCACGTATCGCCGGCCACGAGGGAGTTTTATTTTTCCGAGTTTCAGGTAAACTTATTAAATACAATTTAGCAGTGATATATAATTCTTTAAAGTTAATAAATTCAGAAACTAACTGTTTATTTTAATGCAGAAAAAATTTACGTGGGATCCTGCCACCCATGATGCCATTAGGGCAGCATGGGAGGCTCTGACGCGACGCCGATACTCCGACATGCTTCATCGTTGGAGGTCGTCGGGTCAGCGTCCTGCGCACGTGCCAGAGGGTATTTGGCACGAGTGGCAGCAGGCCTGGGAGTCCGATGGCTGGCGCAGGAGGTCCGCATCAGCCAGCACGAACCGCCGATCTGAGAAGGGCGGTCGTGGCACGGGTCTCTCCTGTCATACATCGGGCTCCATTTCGATTCAGGAGCACAGACGGCGTATGGTAAGAAAACATAAATATTTTTATTACTATTTTAGTTCTTTACAAATATTTTTATTAATATTATTTTTTTATTATTATAGACTGAGCAGGAGGGCGGAGATCCTGGTGAGTTTCGTCTATTCAGGGCGACACACACCAGGAGGGACGGCTCCTGGGTCGATACGCGATCACGGGAGGTTGCGGTAAGAAATTAGATTTATGTAGTATCTGTTTAATTTTTAAAATTTTATTTCTAGAAATTTATTAACTCATTTATTATTGATTTCATAATTTCAAGGCACGAGTCGACGAGCTTCGATCCCAGGCATCACAGGTCGACTCTACTGATGGGGAGACGCCCGTCGAACTCTCAGCAGATGAGAGTCGACGTGTGTTTTTGGAGGCTGTTGGTGCCCAACCACGAGACCGCAGGGTCTATGGTATGGGCACTAGAGCTTCTACATTTTTTCCCCATCAGGCCTCCAGCTCGCGAGTTCCTGCTGATCTTCCTCCCGAGCGTTTAGAGGAGCTTCGCAGATCTATTGCAGAGGAGCTTCGCCAGGATTACGAGCAGGATTTGAGGATCGTATGCGAAGCCGGGATCAGGAGGTTGCTGACATGCGAGATGAGATGCGAGGCCGGGATCAGGAGGTTGCTGACATGCGAGATGAGATGCACTATTTGCGGGATATGGTTAGACGCTTGTCGCAGAGTCTTCAGCCTCCACAGCCTCCACAGCCTTCACGTGATCATTCAGATTCTTGATGTATTTTTTTTTATGTTGTAAAAACTTTTAAATTTTAATATATAAATTATTTTTTGAAATTTATTATTGTTTGGATTGAGTGAAAAATGTTTGTATCAATATTTAGATTTAACGAAATTTTATTAATCGTTTTAATTTTTAATCATTTAAATATTTTTTAAAAAAAATTTTCGACGCTCTGCGACGCATAAAAATGCGTCGCTAAATTTAAAATTAGATTTTTTTAAAAATTAATTATTAAATATTGCGACGCAATTTATTACGTCGCAATATTTAAAATTAATTTTTAAAAATTTATTAATAAATATTGCGATGCACCAAATTGCGTCGCAATATTTAAAATTAATTTTTAAAACAAAAAATTATTATTAAATATTGCGACGCATTTATTTGCGTCTCAATATTTAATAAAAATTTTTTTTTTTAAAATTTAATTTTAAATATTGCGACGCAATTTGGTGCGTCGCAATATTTATTAATAAATTTTTAATTTTTAAAATTAATTATTAAATATTGCGACGCAATAAATTGCGTCGCAATATTTAATAATTAAATTTTTTTATAAATTTAATTTTTATTATTGCGATGCATTTTTATGCGTCGCAGAGCGTCGCAATTGCGTCGCAATATTGCGACGCAATTGCGACAAAAGAGTATTGTGACGGGGAGTTGAGCGACGCCATCATTGCGTCGCTATTGCGTCGCTAAACATGGTATAGCGACGCAATAGCGACGCATTTTGGCGTCGCAATATTTTAAATTTCTTGTAGTGCTAGCCTCCAATCCGCAAGAGATAGCATCGGCGACTGCACCGAGCCGACCGACCCCTAAGACGCGGAGAAGAGAGGGGAGCAGCTGAACACCTTCTAACCTTCCCCCTAGGAGAGGACCCCGTGAAGACCGTTCAAGTTGGGGCATTGCTTCCGGAAGAGGCCCGCGATCAGCTCCCTGCTTTCTTGCGTGCCAACTCCGACATCTTCGCATGGTCATCCTCTGATATGCCGGGCATCCCTGAAGATATAATCACTCACCGACTGAACCTCAAGCCAGAGTGTCGACCTATCTGACAGAAGAAGAGAAGCTTCGCTCCAGATAGGCAGAAGGTTGTCGACAAAAAAATCCGTAAGTTGATAGCTGCAGGCCATATTCGGGAGGTTCACTACCTCGATTAGTTAGCTAATGTCGTGATGGTCCGTAAGGCCAACGGAAGTTGGAGGATGTGTGTAGACTTTACCGACCTCAACAAAGCATGCCCAAAGGACAGCTTCCCTCTGCCTCGAGTCGATCAACTGGTAGACGCTACGTCCAATCATGAAACACTTAGTTTCATGGACGCCTTCTCTGGGTACAACCAAATCAGGATGGAACCAACAGATGAGGAGGCTACCTCCTTCATAACCGAGAAGAAAATCTATTGCTACAAGGTGATACCGTTCGGACTGAAGAATGCCGGAGCCACCTACCAGAGGCTGATGAACAAAGTCTTCGAGGACCAGATCGGATGCAACATGGAGGTATACATGGATGACATGCTGACGAAGAGCGTCCACGCCACCAGCCATATCGCCGACATGACGGAGACTTTCGATAGCCTCCGCTGGTATAGGATGTGGCTGAACCCCCGCAAGTATGCCTTTGGGGTGACGGCCGGCAAATTCTTGGATTTCATGGTGACCCAACGAAGAATCGAGGTGAATCCTGATAAAGTCCGAGCCATCTTGGACATGAGGTCTCCCACCAACAAGAAGGAAGTGCAGCATTTGGCTGGTAGGGTAGCGGCCCTGAGCCGTTTTCTATCCAAGTCTACGGAGAGGTGTTTGCCTTTCTTCAAGGTGCTGCGCAGAGTCGATGGTTTCGAATGGACCAGGGAGTGCCAGGAGGCCTTCGAAGGACTGAAAGCATTTCTATCAACCCCACCACTGCTGTCCAAGCCAAGGGGAGGAGAAGAACTCCTCTTGTACCTCGCGGCTTCCCCCGAAGCTGTTAGTTTCGTGCTAGTGCGCATGGACACTGATGGGACCCAAAAATCGGTGTACTACACCAGCAAGGTGCTGCATGATGCAGAAACGAGACACTCAAAAATCGAGAAGGTTATCTTCGCACTGATCATCTCTGCCCAGCACCTTGGGCCCTATTTCCAAGCTCACCCGATCGTGGTGGTCACCAACCAGTCGCTCAAAGCAGTCATGTCCCGCCTTGATACTTCTGGCTGGCTGGCAAAGTGGACGATCAAGTTGGGAGAATTGATCTGTCATTCCGACCCAGGATAGCTATGAAGTCCCAGGTCTTAGCGGACTTCTTGGTTGAAAGCACCTGGGTGGAAGAGCAAAGTGCGGAATCCCATGCGAACCCTTCGGTGATGAAATCAAGGAAGGGGGGAATGATTGGCTCCTTCATGTAGATGGGGCATCAAACTCTCAAGGAAGTGGAGCGGGCCTCATTCTAGCCAGCCCGGACGGAGTGGTGACCAAATACGCCCTTCGCTTCCTTTTTCCAGCTACCAACAACCAAGCCGAGTACGAAGCCTACTATCCGAGATAAGGCTAGCTCACGAGCTCGGAGTGAAATGCCTCAGAGTTTTCACCGACTCTCAGCTAGTCTCACTACAACAAAAAATACGAATAACAACTCTTTTTTTCCCGACGCTATGGAGAAGCGTCGGGAAAATCCGAAATATGCCAATGCTAATAAAAAGCGTCGGCAGTTAACGACGCTTATAAGCGTCGAAAACTTGACGACGCTTTAAAGCATCGTTAAATTTAATTAAAAAATTTAATTAAAAAAATTAAATTTTTTTAACGAATACCGACACTTTTTAGCGATATCTTAATTTTTAAAATACGCTGTCAACACTAAAAAGCGTCGTCGTATTTTCTTTTCTTCCAAGCCATGGAACTGAACTTTTATTTCAATTTTCATGCCAAAAAAAAAAGGGCGCAACTCCCTCCCGCTCCTGACTCTCTCTCTATCCATGATCTAAAATCTTTCCTTCCCACTTTTGGCTTCTCTGCTTCTTCTCATCTTAACATCTGGCCACCCCCACAGCGGATGTTCCCTCTCCGGCTTCATTCTTTCCCCTCTCTCTCTCTCACATCTCCGTTGGAGGCGAAGCAAGAATCAAGGAAATCAGTAGAGAGATCGATCGATCGATCGAGGGGAGATGTGCGGGATCTTCGCGTATTTGAACTATAATGTTACGAGGGAGAGGAGGGACATCCTTGAGGTGCTCTTCAATGGCCTGAGGCGGCTTGAATACAGGGGCTACGGCTCCTCCAGTATCGCGATCGACTCCGACGGCGTATCTCCCCTGGCCCCTGCGGAGGGGGGAGAGAATGGAGGGGAGGAGGCCAGAAGGCCTCCCTATGACTCGTCCCCGCCCCTCATTTTCCGGCGCGAAGGGAAGATCGAATCCCTCGTCGGATCCGTGTATTCGGGTGAGTGAGGTCTTGTTATTTTTGGCTGGATAGACGCGTTCTTGTTCCTGAGTTCCCCATTTTTAGCTTCTAGTTATTTCTTGATTTGTTAATTACTATTCCAAGGATGAGAAGCTCATGGTGTTTGATTACTTCTAAAGCAATCGGCTCTATAAATTCTCGATCCTGACCCGTCCCTCTTCACTCACACCAAAAATTAACACAGTATTGTTTCCCAAAAACAAAGGCGTACCATGACCATCTCTGTGAAGAGGCTCTCCCAGATGCTGGTCATCCCCTCCGAGCCCACTCCCACCGGCATCCTCTGCCTCTCGTAGCTCGACCGATATCCGACGCAACGGGCCCTCATCGAGTCGCTGCATGTGTTCAAGAAAGGCCATGAAGCGGCAGCGGTCATAAAGCGGCGCTGGCCAAGGCGTTGGTCCCCTACTACCCTCTCGCCGGCCAGCTCATGGCGTCGGAGCAGGGGAAGCTCCAGGAGTCATGTACCAGTGATGGAGTCTGGTTCATCGAGGCAACGGCCTACTGTAGCATTGAGGACGTGGATTATTTGGAGCACCCTCCGTTGATATCAAAAGACGAGCTGCTGCCTCATCCCGAGCCAAAACTAGACCCTTCTCAAGAAGAGGAATTGCTTTTGCTCGTTCAGGTTTCTTCTTCTTCTTCTTTTCTTTTGCACCCCCCATTTCTTTCTCTCAAAGCATTCAGGATCTGGTGTCTTCCATTCATTTTGCCCCACTCACCTGCATCACAAAGATCTAGAGGTAGCACAAGATCACCTGCATTCATCGAAATAAGTAAACAAAGTATTTTTGTTTTCTTTCTGGTTTTGCTTAGGCTATGGCGATTTATGACCAATGGGATTCCTTGAATTGAAGCCGATCCCAAGCTCATCAGCTTTTTTGATGCTTTCCTTGTACACAGTTCTGTGACCTTTTGTTCTCTGGTTGCTCTTCCTTGAATTTATAGAGTGTACGTGGCTTCTCTGTTACATGGTATGATGCTCTTCCTCTTTGGTGTTCTTACTATTTCTTGTTAACGCAGCGAGCATCTGGTAAGAAGAGAGGATTGACAGCAAGATGGAGGGAGTCAAGCGATCGGTTCAACAGCAGCGGGAGCTCTGGGTGGAATGGCAGAGGCGGCAACGCAGGGAGAGAGCACCACGGGGGAGAAGATGAGCCTGGACCTTTTTTTTAAAAAAATAATAATTATTGTCGAAGCTTTAAAGCGTCGGCCAGTGAAACAAATCCCATCAACTTGTACTGACGCTTTAAAGCGTCGGTACAACCCGACGCTTTGCCGACGCTTCCAAAAGCGTCGGCAAATAACGTCTTCACTCCCAGAGTAACGACGCATGTAAAAGCGTCGAGATAATATTTGCCGATACTTTTAAGTGTCGATAAATAATATTTTTAGCGTCGAAAAAGCAGGAATTTGTTGTAGTGTCTACGGCCAGATAAAGGGGGAGTACGAGGTGCGAGATCCCATCATATCACATTACCTGAGTATGGTACAGTCGCAGGTCTCTCCCCTATCCCGTTTTAGCATCAGTTACATTCCCTAGAAGGAGAACGCTAGAGCTGACGCGCTGTCTCGACTAGCCACGTCGGCTGACGAAACCTTGGGAAGAACCTATGTGGAGCGCCTAGAGGCTCCAAGCATTGACATAATAAAAGAGTCCATGCCAGTCCGCCAGGAGCTTTCTTGGATGGATGCTTATACTAAATATTTCGCTTCTGGAGCCCTCCCAACCGACTCCACCGAAGTCAAGATCTTCAAACGAAGAATACACAAGTTCCTAATGTTCGACGGGCAGCTGTATCGGAGATCCTTTTCTCATCCCCTCTTGAGATGTGTTGGCCCCATAGATGCGGACTACATCCTCCGTGTTGGGTTACGGAATGAAAAATCTCAATCTAATTGGAATAAAATTGCAGCGGAAACAAAATAAATTTATAACCCACCAAGAATCACATGCGTTTCATAAAAACCGAAAGAAGGATAAACAAAAAATTACCTTTTGTTATTACCTTTTGTTATTACCTTTTAATCAGTATGTAATCCTTCTGTTCTTGTGTTGGTTTTCTCGGATCTTCAAAGGTGCTGCCTTTCAGAAAGACGATCACCCTCTACAAGTATCCACACACGAACGGACACCAAAATGGTTTTGAATGCTAGTTCAACCATTCCATTTTTCACAAAAATGAACCCATGTTTTCAACTCTCTGTTTTTCCATCTTTAAGGCAAAAGATATGACGCTTCAAAAGCCCCAATCGACGTGACCTTTCAAATGCCCCAATCGACGTGACCTTTCAAATGCCCCATAGACTCTAAAACGTATATATCGAACATATATACAAGCCTGCTAGGAATTTTGGTTAACTAAGATTTTAATTGATATTTATTTAAAACTCCTTTTAAATAATAACAATTTAAATCCTTTCCTTACAAAATAAGGAATATATATTTTTAACCAAAAAAAACTTTATGGATTATTTCCTTATCCAATAAGAAAATGTAACAATTTAATTACTTGTCACAATTTAAATTACGAATTTAAATTTTCTCAAAATTAAACTCGAATCTAAATGACAACTAATTATTATTTGTAATTTAAAATAATCTCATCATTTTAAATTATATAGAGAGTAACAAATCGTAACCATTATTGTCCGTTCTTAGTGTGCGACCCTATAGGTTCAATTAACGTTGGCAGTAGGCCTAAATCACATTTTGAACCTACAAGTCATAAGCGGCCTCTAGCAAGACATTATGACTACCCAAGTTAAATGAAAAGCTCATGTTCCGAGACAACCTTAAAGTAGCTATTAACATAATCCTTTTGTCACATGATATCTTGATAGAATATAAGGCATGGATAAAGTCAACCTTATATCTCTCTATCTTTAATTTCTCGAAACCCAATTAGACTGACTAAACAAATGATATTGATCTCCATCAATTCATTTGAGCATGGCCATGCATTTCTCAGTCTCAATCATCGAGGGGCCCAGAGATATCTCTCTTATAATAAGAGGGACAAATTCCATCTTAATCACTCACATCTCACTACATGATTCTTATTATGTTCAATCATAATCTTTATAATCATCCGGTTAAAGACAACGTTTGATTATGTCAAAACATAATATTCCTCATGTTGAGAACTATGGCAATCTCAGGTCTAAGGATTTAATGACACAACTACTAGAGATTAACTTATGACTTTGATCCATGTATTAATCTCAAGGCGGGTCTTGTCCAATATTTGTTCTCAACAAATACATATAAATTTGATTTGTATCTCATACACATATTCATCCCATGAATATCAATCAAATTTCATACTAATCTTAATTTATTGTTATTCCCACAACAATAACCGATTAGGGACATTTAGAATAATTCATAATATTATTCAAGGACATTATTATATAATAAACATGCAAATTATGATAATAGTAAATGTTCATAAATATTCAAAATACCATGTCCATACAATAGGCCTAGGGCACTATTACTAACAATCTCCCACTTGCACTAGGCCCACTCATCAATGTATCTAATACCTATGAACCTAGCATGACGATCATGCTTTGCTTGTGGTAGAGGCTTAGTCAATGGATCAGCAACATTGTCATCTGTTGGAACTCTGCATATTTTTACGTCACCTCTCTCAATGATTTCTCGAATGAGATGATAACGCCTAAGAATGTGTTTGGATCGCTGATGTGACCTAGGTTCTTTTGCTTGTGCGATAGCACCATTATTGTCACAATAAACATCAACAGGATTTGTGATGCTAGGAACCACTCCAAGGTCAGTAATGAACTTCTTGATCCAAACTGCTTCCTTTGCTGCATCAGATGCTGCTATGTATTCAGCTTCAGTTGTAGAATCAGCAACAGTGCTTTGCTTCGAACTCTTCCAGCTAACAGCACCACCATTTAAACAAAACACATATCCTGACTGCGATCGGAAATCATCTTTGTCAGATTGAAAGCTTGCATCTGTGTAACCACTTACAACTAGATCATCTTCCAATCCGCCATACACCAAGAACATATCTTTAGATCTTCTCAGATACTTAAGAATGTTCTTGACCGCCGTCCAGTGACTCTCACCGGGATCTGACTGGTATCTACTCGTTATGCTTAAAGCATAAGAGACATCTGGTCTAGTGCACAACATAGCATACATGATAGATCCTATTGCTGAAGCATAAGGAATCTTACTCATGCGCTCTCGCTCATCTTTTGTGTTAGGACACTGAGATTTGCTGAGTGTAATACCATGAGACATAGGCAAGTATCCTCTCTTGGAATCTTGCATACTGAACCTTTTCAGTACTTTGTCTATGTAAGTACTTTGACTTAGACCAATCAGCCTCTTAGATCTATCTCTATAGATCTTTATCCCTAGGATATAGGCAGCTTCACCTAAGTCTTTCATTGAGAAACATTTCCCTAACCAAGACTTGACACTCTGCAAGGTAGGGATATCATTCCCAATGAGTAAAATGTCATCAACATATAGGACCAGAAATACAATGGCGCTCCCACTAACTTTCTTGTAAACACAAGGTTCATCTTCATTTTTGATAAATCCAAACTCTTTGACTGATTCATCAAAACGAAGATTCCAACTCCGAGAAGCCTGCTTCAAACCATAAATGGATCTTTGAAGCTTGCATACTTTACTAGAATTCTCAGGTTGTACAAAACCCTCAGGTTGTGTCATGTACACATCCTCAAGTAAGTTTCCATTAAGAAACTGTTTTAACATCCATTTGCCAAATCTCATAGTCATAATATGCAGCAATGGCAATAAGAATTCTAATAGACTTAAGCATGGCTACAGGTGAAAAAGTTTCATCATAGTCTATACCATGAGTTTGTTTGAAACCTTTTGCAACTAGCCTTGCTTTGTAAGTATGCACTTTACCATCCATGTCAGTTTTCTTTTTGAAAACCCATTTGCACCCAATAGTCTTTGTACCTTCAGGTGGCTCAATCAAGGTCCATACCTGATTATCATACATGGATTGGATTTCAGACTTCATGGCCTCTAACCATTTCTCAGAGTCTGGATCTAACATAGNTCATTTTGATCCACTAACAATACATCATGATTATCAGTCACAAGAAATCCATATCTCTCGGGCTCATGACGTATCCTATCAGATCTACGTAATTTTTGTGCTACATGTTGTGTCAACAATGGTTTGTTGACTTTGAGCATCCACAGGCGGTTCAATGTTATCTTGTGGTTCTCGAATTTCTTCGAGTTGTACCTTGCTCCCACTGGTTCCTTTAGAAATAAATTCCCTTTCTAGAAAGATACCATTCCGAGCAACAAACACTTTGTTCTCAATGGATTGTAAAAGTAGTATCCTTTAGTCTCTTTAGGATACCCCACAAAAAACATTTGTCAGACTTGGGTTCCAGCTTATTTGAAACTTGACGTTTTACATAAGCTTCACAACCCCAAATCTTAAGAAAAGACAAACTGGGCTTTTTACCAGTCCACATCTCATATGGTGTCTTTTCAACCGCTTTGGTTGGAACTCGATTTAGTGTGAACGCAGCTGTTTCAAGTGCATAACCCCAAAAGGTAAGTGGAAGATCCGTTAGACTCATCATAGATCGAACCATATCTAATAAAGTTTGATTCCTTCTTTCAGACACACCATTCCATTGTGGTGTTCCAGGAGGAGTTAGTTGTGGAATGATTCCACAACTTCTAAGATGGTCATAAAAATCTCGGCTCAAATATTCTCCACCTCGATCAGATCGAAGTGCCTTGATTGTCTTGCCAAGTTGGTTTTGTACTTCATTTTGAAAAGATTTGAACATTTCAAATGATTCAGATTTGTGTCTCATCAAGTAGACATAACCATATCACTGAAGTCATCAGTAAATGTAATGAAGTACTTGTAACCTCCTCTGGCATCTGAACTTACTGGTCCACATACATCTGTATGTATTAGGCCCAATAATTCATTGGCCCTTTCACTGTGTCCAGTAAAGGGATCCTTTGTCATCTTACCCAATAGACAAGATTCACATGTATCATATGATTCAAAATCAAATGAGTTCAAAAGTCCATCTTGATGGAGTTTTGATATGCGTTTCTCATTTATATGGCCAAGTCGACAATGCCAAAGATAGGTTGAATTTAAGTCATTGGACTTAAATTTCTTGGTAGTTATGTTATAGACAGAAGAATTATTGGATTTTTGAAGATTCAAAACATAAAGACCATCTAGTAATTCGGCATTTGCATAGAACATGTCTTTATGATAAATGGAGCAATTATTATTCTTAATAATAAAAGAAAAACCATCATTATCCAAACAAGAAACTGACACATTGTAGGAACATAAAAGCAATTGTTCAAAACTAACAAAAGCCCACTGGGCAAAGAAAGTTCGTAACTTCCTACAGCTAAAGCAGCAACTTTTGCTCCATTGCCTACTCGAAGATCAACTTCGCCCTTCTTCAGTTGTCTACTCCTTTTAAGCCCCTGCACATTTGTGCAAATGTGAGATCCACATCCAGTATCTAATACCCAGGAACTAGGAGAGAAATTAATCTCTATAACATAAATACCTGAAGAACCGGTATCACCAGTCTTCTTCTTCTTCTTTAGATCCTCCAAATACAGCTTGCAGTTTCTCTTCCAATGACCAGGTTCATTGCAAAAGAAACAGACACCCTCCTTTGGGGCTTTAGCCTTGGGTTTAGGATTGGGCTTGGGTTTAGCATTGGACTTTCCAGCCCTTCCCTTACCCTTTCCTTTCTTTTCTTCATAAGGCCCTTTCCCTTTTGAACCATCAGAACATGGCCAGTCTTGGACTTAATATTCTGTTCAGCAGTTTTAAGCATCGTATGCAGCTCAGAAATTGATTTGTCCATTTCATTCATGTTATAGTTCATGATAAACTGGTCATAACTATCAGGAAGTGAATTTAGGATCAAATCTGTTGCCAACTCTTGGCTCAATGGAAATCCAAGCCTATCAAGGTGCTCAATATAGCCTTTCATTTTCAACACATGAGCACTAACTGAAGCACCCTCAGCCATTTTGCAAGAGTGCAATGCCTTGGTAGTATCATACCTTTCTTGCCTTGCTTGTTGCTGGAATATTTCCTTTAGATTGACAATCATATCATAAGTTTCCATGTTTTCCAAATCTTTCTGAAGTTCAGAACTCATGGTAGCTAGCATCAAGCATGCAACATCAATAGAGTCATTATGATGCTTCTCATAAGCATTCTTTTCAGCTCTAGAAGCATTATGGCTGGTTCTTCAGGGTGAGGTTGATCCAGGACATAAAGCTTCCTTTCTTGTTTGAGAACAATTCTCAAATTTTGAAACCAGTCAAGGAAGTTAGTCCCAGTAAGTTTGTCCTTCGCAAGGATTGATCGCAGTGACATAGTGAAATTGTTATCATTGTTGGCCATCTATAATAAATGCAAAGTTCTTTAAGTATTTTGATTATGAAAAACTCCCACTAAATTAACAACCCTCAATAATAATAATCATATTAATTTAGTGAGCTAAGATCCATATTTATACTCAACTTTAAGCCAGCTTTGGTGACACTTAAAATTAAGTTTTTTAGGTAGGTAACTCTTACCAATTGCAACTCATGCAACTCTTAGAAATTTATGGGATTTTGACATCATATGTCCCGGCATGTTTAAATCCCATCTCATGCATTAGGCCCAAAACCGTTTTGATAACCTAATTAAGTTAAACCATTTTTAAACATATGGGTAGCACCATTACCCATCTTGTCTCACTAATGTAACCTAATGTACTTCTACTTTGGTAGAACCCACATTAAGGTGATAAAAGCCTTGACAAGTGTTCAAATATGGATGGCATGTCAACTTAAAATTTTATGTGAGGGATCTAGATAGATTTCATCATGCATTTAGTATCACATACTCATTGATATCATCATACATAGCATCTCATACATGTATATAATAAACGTGTCATAGTATGGCCTTATCTAGATTGATCTTCATAAGCCAATATGAAGATCAATGGTCAATCCTAGGTAATAATGAGCAACACCATAATGTCTACTTGACCATCATCTTGTGCATAGACACCTAGCTCCTCCATCACCATGGTTGGATTGCATGACTTCAAATGGCTTGCTTTGTGTTCTTGTTTATTACAATTAATAAACAAATACTACTAACAGTAAAAGAAAAATTACAATGAAACAAAATAGCATACGGGCCATATTTAATAATTACAACCCTTGTAAAAGAATAATAAAAACCTGCCAATCATATTGGTCACAAGGCCATACCATGCACCATACAAAGCAACACACCATGCAAAACATATCATGTTATCATAGCATATACATATTGCATTAAAGAAAATATGTATAATAGGCGTGTTGTTTAAAACCAATTAAATTATAAGGCACTGCGGTTCCTAAAATTTGGAGATACAATAAAGTTTCATCCTAAAATTTAATTTTATTGATCTCATCAATAAATTTAAGGCTTACATCTGCACCACCGTAAACAGCAATTGATAAATCCTTATTGATATGTGAATTCAATTCATGTATTAATCTAATTAAGACAACACCAAAATCATATATCATGTTATTAAACACTTTAATTGCAATATCCCATTCAGATTCTTAATCATATTAACGAATCCTTACAGGAAACAGATTCATCAATTAACACCTTAAAAAACCTATTATCTATGTCGTTGTGCAAATACTAATATCATATATATATACAAGAACGCAAACCATGCCAAGATCATATATCTCATACATACAATCAAACATGTCAGTTTCGATTCTTATGAAAACGCAAGTGGCTCTGATACCACTGTTGGATTACGGAATGGAAAATCCCAATCTAATTGGAATAAAATGACAGCGGAAACAAAATAAATTTATTCCATAACCCACCAAGGATCACATGCATTTCATAAAAATGAAAGAAGGATAAACAAAAATATTACCTTTTGTTATCAGTATGTAATCCGTCTGTTCTTGTGTTGGGTTTGCTCGGATCTTCAAAGGTGCTGCCTTCAGAAAGACGACCACCCTCTACAAGTATCCACACACGAACGGATACCAAAATAGTTTTTGAATGCTAGTTCAACAAGTCCATTTTTCACAAAAATGAACTATCGTTTCCAACTCTCTGCTTTATATTTTAAGGCAAAAGGCATGACCCTTCAAATGCCCCAATAGACACGACCTTTCAAATGCCCCAACAGACATGACCTTTCAAATGCCCAATAGACATGACCTTTCAAATGCCTAATGGACTTTAAAATATCATATATATACAAGTCTGCTAGGGATTTTTGGTTAACTAGGATTTTAATTGATATTTATTTAAAACTCTTTTTAAATAATGACAATTTAAATCCTTGTCCTTACCAAATAAGGAATATATTTTTTAACCAAAAAACCTTTATGGATTATTTCCTTATCCAATAGGAAAATATAACAAATTAATTACTTATCATAATTTAAATTATGAATTTAAATTTTTTAAAATTAAACTCGAATCTAAATAACAACTAATTATTATTTGTAATTTAAAATAATCTCATCATTTTAAATTACTATAGAGAGTAACAAACCATAATCATTATTGTTCGTTCTTAGTGTGCGACCCTATAGGTTCAATTAACGTTGGCAGTAGGCCTAAATCACATTTTGATCCTACAAGTCATAAGCGGCCTCTAGCAAGACATTATGACTATCCAAGTTAAATGAAAAGCTCATGTTTCGAGACAACCTTAAAGTAGCTATTGACATAATCCTTTTGTCACATGATATCTTGATAGAATATAAGGCATGGATAAAGTCAACCTTATATCGCTCTATCTTTAATTTCTCGAAACCCAATTAGACTGACTAGACAAATGATATTGATCTTCATCAATTCATTTGAGCATGGCCATGCATTTCTCAGTCTCAATCATCGAGGGGCCCAGAGATATCTCTCTTATAATAAGAGGAACAAATTTCATCTTAATCACTCATATCTCACTACATGATTCTTATTATGTTCAAGCATAATCTTTATAATCATCCGGTTAAAGACAACGTTTGATTATGTCAAAACATAATATTCCTCATGTTGAGAACTATAGCAATCTCAAGTCTATGGATTTAATGACACAACTACTAGAGATTAACTTATGACTTTGATCCATGTATTAATCTCAAGGCGGGTCTTATCCAATATTTGTTCTCAACAAATACATATAAATTTGATTTGTATCTCATACACATATTCATCCCATGAATATCAATCAAATTTCATACTAATCTTAATTTATTGTTATTCCCACAATAACCGATTAGGGACATTTAGAATAATTCATATATTATTCAAGGATATTATTATATAATAAATATGCAAATTATGATAATAGTAAATGCTCATAAATATTCAAAATACCATGTCCATACAATAGGCCTAGGGCACTATTACTAACAGGATGTTATATTTGTGATGATTTAGGTTATCTGAAGAGAGATTGCCCTAGGAGAGGGCAGCAGGCTGGGGGGCTTCCTCAGGGGCCAGTAATGCCAAGGGGACAGCCTGGTAGAAGAGGTGACAGTAGTGTTGTGGCTTCAGCCAGTCAGATGGGGCCTAATGTTAATCAGCCAAGAGGGTCATCCAGTGTCCCAAGGGCCGAGGCTAGAGTGTTTGCCATGACCAGGCAGGAGGCTCATATTGATCCTGATATGGTGACAGGTATGCTACCCATCGATAATCATGATACTTATATTTTAATTGATTATGGATCTATGCATTCATTTATCTTATGTGAGTTTGCTAAGCATCTAGTTAGAAATATGGGCCAGTTGGGTAGCCAGTTGGTAGTATCTATGCCCATAGGGAGGCCTTTTTTAGCAGACCAAGTGTATAAAGGCTGTAATATTTCTATGGAGGGTCAGAAATTAGCAGCAGATTTGATTTCTTTGAGATTAAAAGAGTTTGATGCCATTTTGGGAATAGATTGGCTATCTGTGCATAGTTCCAAAGTAGATTGCTTGAGGAAGGAGGTGATGTTACAAACTTCTGATGATAGAGAGATCTATTTTGTTGGAGATAGGAGGGGGTTGCCCTCATGAGTGATTTCAGTCTTGTCAGCCAATAGAATGCTAGCAAAAAGATGTGAAGCCTATTTAGCTTGTGCAGTGAGCCTAAAGGGCTATGGTTTAGAGCTGATAGATATCCCTGTGGTAAGGGATTTTTCAGATGTATTTCCTGAGGAGCTGCCAGGGTTACCTCCTGACAGAGGATTTGATTTCAGTATAGATCTAGCTCCAGGTACTAGACCAATAGCCATGGCACCTTATAGAATGGCTCCAGTTGAATTGAAAGAATTGAAAAGTCAATTATATGAATTATTGGATAAAGGGTTTATTAGACCCAGTATATCGCTATAGGGTGCACCAGTATTGTTTGTGAAGAAAAAGGATGGTACCTTGAAATTGTGTATAGACTATAGACAGTTAAACAAGGTGACCATTAGAAACAATTATCCATTGCTAAGGATCGATGATTTGTTTGATCAGCTGCAGGGGGCAGCAGTGTTTTCAAAGATTTATCTGAGATCTGGATATCATCAATTGAGAATAAAGAATGAGGATATATCTAAAACTGCTTTCAGGACCAGATATGGTCATTATGAGTTCCTGGTGATGCCATTTGGCTTGACAAATGCTCCAGCTGCTTTTATGGGTATGATGAATCAAGTATTTCAGGAGTATCTAGATAAATTTGTGATAGTATTCATTGATGACATCTTGATTTATTCTAGAAGTAGTGAAGAGCATGAACAGCATCTGAGGACAGTTTTGCAGATATTAAGAGAAAAATAATTATATGCAAAGTTTAGTAAAAGTGAATTTTGGCTGGATGAGGTAAAGTTTTTGGGACATATCATTTCAGCCGAAGGTATTATGGTAGATCCTCAAAAGATTGAAGCTATAATGAATTGGGTATCACCTACCAATCAGACTGAGGTGAGGAGTTTCTTGGGGCTAGCAGGATATTATAGAATATTTATAGAAAATTTCTCGATTTTAGCTTCTCCTATGACTAAGCTGCTTAGAAAGAATATCAAGTTTGATTGGTCTAACGAATGCCAGAAGAGTATGGATGAATTGAAAAAGAGATTAACCTTAGCCCCAATTCTAATACTCCCTGATAGTGCCAGTGATTATGTAATCTATAGTGATGCTTCATTGAAGGGTTTGGGGTGTGTTTAATGCAGAATGGAAAGTGGTGGCTTATATATCTAGACAGTTGAGATCTCATGAAAAGAATTACCCCACCCATGATTTGGAGTTAGCTGCTGTTATATTAGCATTGAAAGTTTGGAGGCACTACTTGTATGGAAGAAGGTGCCAGATATTTACCGATCATAAGAGCTTGAAATATATTTTGACCCAGAAGGAATTGAACTTAAGGCAGAGAAGATGGATTGAATTGATTAAAGATTATGATTGCACTATTGAGTATCACCCAGGGAAAGCTAATGTTGTGGCTGATGCCTTGAGTCGGAAGTCTATGGCCACATTAGCTTTTATTAGAACCATATAGTTACCCTTGATGATTGAGTTAAGGAAGTTAGATGCAGAGCTAGCTGTAGAAGAATCAAGAGCCTTGTTGGCTACTTTCAGGGTGAGACCCCAGATGCTAGAGGAAATAAGAGAAGCTCAGCTGTTAGATCTATAGTTGCTTAAAGCTAGAGATTTAATTCAGAGTGGGTCTCAGTTAGAGTTTTCTGTTAGAAGTGATGGGGTATTATTATTCAAGGGCAGAGTTTGTGTTCCAGCTGTGGAATCAGTGAAAGATCAGATTTTAAAGGAAGCACATAGCTCAGCTTATTCAATGCATCCAGATAGTTAAGATGTATAGAACTATCAAACAGAATTACTGGTGGAATGGTATGAAAAAAGAGATAGCTGAGTATGTATCTAAATGTTTGGTGTGTCAGCAGATTAAGGCTGAACATTAGTGTTCGGCTGGCAAGCTTCAGCCTCTATTTGTGCCAGAGTGGAAATGGGAGCATATAACTATGGATTTTGTTGTAGGACTCCCAAAGACCAGAAGGGGCAATGATGCTATTTGGGTGATAGTTGATAGATTGACTAAGTATGCTCATTTTCTATCTATTAAGATTGTCTTTACATTGGATAGATTAAATTATTGTGCATGAAATTGTGAGTAGGCATGATGTGCCAGTATCTATAGTATCAGATAGAGATCCAAGGTTTACATCTCAATTTTGGGTAGAATTACAGAAAGCTTTGGGGACTAAATTGAGGTTCAGTATAGCATTTCATCCCCAAACTGATGGTCAGTCGGAGAGAACCATCCAAACACTGGAGGATATGTTGAGAGCTTGTGTCATGGAATTTTCTGGTAGCTGGGATGATCATCTGCCTTTAGTAGAGTTTGCTTACAATAACAGCTACCATTCTAGCATTGATATGACACCATATGAGGCCTTATAAGAGAGAAAATGTAGAACTCCAGTGTGTTGGGATGAGGAGGGAGAGAGAAGGCTGTTAGGCCCCGAGTTAGTATAGCTTACAGCAGATCAAGTTAAAATCATAAGAGCTAAATTAAAGGCGGCCCAGGATAGACAGAAGAGCTATGCAGATAAAAAGCATAGAGGGGTAAAATTTGAGGTTGGAGATAGAGTCTTTCTGAAGGTATCTCCTTGGCGAGGTATTATGAGATTTGGAAAGAAAGGCAAGTTGAGCCCCAGGTATATTGGACCTTATGAAATTCTAGAAAGAGTTGGGACACTAGCTTATAAATTGGCTTTACCTTCAGAGTTATCTCAGATTCACAACGTATTTCATGTATCAATGCTTAGGAGGTATGTGCCGGATTCCTCTCATATGATTCAGTCTGAGACTATAGAGTTACAGGGAGATTTATCTTTTGCAACAGAACCAGTAAAGATCTTGAGTAGGGAGATTAAGCAACTCCGTAGTAAAAAAATTTCATTAGTTAAGGTGCAATGGTTAAATCATCAAAAAGAGGAGGCTACATGGGAGCGAGAGGATGAGATGAGATTGAAGTACTCCCATCTATTTGAAAATATATCTAGCTAAATTTCGGGGATAAAATTTCTTAAGAGGGGAAGAATTGTAACATCCTAAAAACCTTGTAATTTATTGAACATATTAATGGCATTTTTCATTTGAAATGAAAGTCAGAGAGTTTCAGTGAAGTGTGGGTGTGTTGGCCTTTTGATAATGTAAAGAGAAGAAATTTTGGAGCAAACGAGTGTATTTTTGAGTGCTAATGAGTTTGATTTAAGAAATTAAGAGATTTAAGTTTTAATAGGCTTAAATCAAAAAAAATCAAGTGTAGTTTAAGTTTTATCCTTAAATGATGTTTTTAGTATTTAGAGTCGACTCTAATTGGAGTGGAGTTGACTCTGGCACTGTTTTGAACTTCGGCATGCTTTGGAGTCTACACTTGCAGAGAGGAGTCGACACCTGCAGAGAAAAATAGAAGGTTAACATTTCTACCGTAATATTAGAGCCGACACCTATTTTTACTGGAGCCGACATCTATTTTTGCTGGAGCCGATACCAAATCTGTTGGAGCCGACTCTAAGACGGGTGATTTTTCTGGGTTAAATCTTGAAAATTTTATATCTATTTCATTTTAAGTCCTATTTGAGTGCCGTTTAAACCGTTGGATTTCTAAAATCGAGCTATTCAAGTTGGTAAAGCCTTTTCTTAGAAATATTATATAAAAGTATCGATTTAAGTAAAAAATGATAATCTGGGCTATAAATTGATTAAAAAAATGTTATATCGGAGGCAAAATGGGAAAAGACTCCGATGTCAATTGCTAATTGTGTTAAGGGCAATTTTAGAAAGAAAATCTAGGGCAAACTATCATGGTTATGAGTGAGCCATGTGTTTTTCAAAAAGTGTGCATTAAGAGTGTTTAAGGGCAAAATAGGAAATTGGCATGCCTTAGCCCTTAAGTTATTCATGGCTTGGCCCTCAAGTCATTAGAGAAAAAGGAAAAATATGAGTTTAGCCAGAGAAAAGAAAGAAAGAAAGAAAGAGAGAAAGAAGAGAAGAAAATAGAGGAAGAAGAAGAAGAAGAGGAGAAAGAAAGAGGAAGGGAAAGAGAAGCTTAGAGTTTGTGTTTGACTCCAAGTTAGCTATAGCTTTCCTAGATCTTGCATTACTTTAGATTTTCTTAAATTATTGTATTTTGAGGTAATAGTGGAAGTAACCTTGAGTAGAGAAAGGGTGAAAGAAAATAATGAGATATTAGAGGATAGAGCATGTATGCATGCATGGTTTCATGGGAAAACCTTATGTGGAGGTAATCCTAATAGCTATCATATCTGTATGTTGACGTAGGTCAAGAAGGTTATTTCAGGGAGCCAAAATACCGGAGTTGAGTACCAGTTGAGGAGTAACCTGCTAAGGTGAGTGGGTTTCTCATCTAACAATGAAAAGTTAATTTGAGCTAGTATAATGAGACTAATACCTAGTTGTGGTATGTTATGTTTAGTAGAGTATTGTATATGTTTTAAATTTAAGAAATGAGAATCTAGTACATGATATTCTGATACATGAGTTTTGAGCATGAGTTTTAAGCATAAAGAAATAAGCATGAGTTTCAAAAAGGGGATGGTTGATGTATACATGGCATAATTGCATGATAAAGCTTTACAAATGATATATTTTAATATATGTATCATATTGAGCATCAGGCAGCTATGGGGCTGATCACCCTTTAGACTGTACTGTAGCATGAGCATTGCACACTACTATTGAGCCGGTACCTCCTTGCGAATCGATCGTACGATGAACCCCGGAATCAAGGGTGAGTGCACGCTTGACCAGGCCAGTGGGGCAGTTGTAAGCTGCCCGTGGGGGCATGAATCATAGCTCAGTGGAGCTGGTTACTATATATAGCCCGTGGGGGCAGAGAGAAAACCCGAGGCTCCAGGGTTAAGGAACAAAGTACTTTGCCGGGTGAACCACACGGGTAAGGGGTGCTATTTGGCGGAGATCTGTTGCTAGTCACGCACCTGATGAGAGTACATCTATAGGAGGGCGATGTAGGATGGTACCTCAGAGGCATTACACATACAGCCCAGTATCATGAGATTTAAAAGCATATATCGTGATATAAAAAGGACCAGTGAGCCAAGTAGTTATCCCAAGAGGGAGAGTTTACATGAGATGCCAGTGGGCAAGCAGATTCCGATGGAAATCTGAGAATTTAATAAGAAAGTCTGGGCTGTAGATAAAGAATGCATATCTTCATATTGTAATGCATAGATTTTTATCTTAATGAGCTATCTTTCAGTGGAAAGTTATTGTAGAGTATTTCAGTACTGGTATATTATTTGAAGAATAAGCTACATTTTACTTTATCTGATATCATGTTAAAAATATACTTTGAGTTATACAAGTTATATAGTATCAGCATACGGTTGATAATGTGAGGTTATGGTTCTCTATTTCTCCATAGTTAGATAGTTATCCAGTCACTGGGACTTAGGTCTCACCCCTCTATGATTAAAATTTACTTTAGATCAGTGAGTATTTCTGCCAGGATCGCAGGATAAGCAGGACGAACCTTAGCTGGTGAAGCTTGCTTGGATGCAAGGGGGTATGATGATAGCCATGTACATTGAGTTAGTGTGGGGTGATATTGTATATTTGTATATGTGTATGTGTACAGTAAGATGTGGTGATGTATTAGACTTATTTGAATATGGATACAAGACTTATGTTTTGGAGAAAATTTGAGTATGATATATGTACTTATGATTTTGATATTGATTGTGAATATGATCTTATAAACTGCCTGAGGAATGTCATGAAAAATGTTATCTGTAGGTTGATTCTTAGTATTGATTTGAGTGATGTGCATATATAATTGAGATGATAATAAAAAGTTTTTAACAGAATGTATTTTCGTGTGTCTGCCACTTATGATAATTAGTTGGGGTTCTCTAGCTCTTTATGGAGTGCTACATAAAGACTAGCAAAACTCTATCCGATTACCATAGGTGTGTAGGTGTGCTGTCAGTGGCCCCAGAGAGAAGGGAGAGCTGACAAGAAGCCTCCCAAAAGAGGAGCGAAACGATAGTTTCAGGACTCCTCGTACATTCCAGATAAGTATCTTCATCCAGAGGCTTGATTAGGGGGAACCCTGATCTTGTCCCATGTCATCTCCTCATCAGAATAATAGCTGGTTGGAGGGATACCTAGCTCAGGCCCCTTACCACAGCAGTCATCTAACTAGGATGAATCCATCACCTCAACAGTATCATCCCGCTGAATGGCCTGCTTAAGCTGAATGACAGTAGACTCATGGGTTTGGCCCACCAACAGGTTCTGTTGAGTGGTAACTGAACCATTCCCCAGGTCGGACCCTTCCTTACATCGGGACTTCTTGGTCCCTGGACTAGACGGGGCATCAGGCCCTTGGATAGAGTCGGAGGAAGCCAAAAAAGTGAAGGATGCTTGTGTAATGCCTTTGGCGCCGAGAGGGGCCTTGTCTTTTGCTTTAGAGATATGGAGACCACTCTTTACGACATTGGCTCCATAGGTCGGGCCCTCTTAGATGGGCCAGGATTGGATTTCTTGCGGGTCTTTGGATGCCCAGCCCATTTTCCAAAACCAAAAATAGAAAAGGGATTGTAGTCACTGCTCTCAGGCTGCAGTGTATTAGGCTTCATATTTTTAGGCTGGGTTTCAGCAACAGTAACATTAGCACGCTCTCTGCAGCCCGGCACGCTTGCTGCCTGTGCTATGTTCCCTGATCCGTCAGCATAGCCAAGAAAGAAGAGGTCCGACCTCTCCCCTTTGTTCCCTGATCCATCAACACCATCGACGAGGAAGAGGTCCTATCATCAGGGGGAAGCCGGTCAGACTGACGGCGAGCAAACTTCTTTGGAGATTGCCATCCGTCCTTCGAAACAGAGGTGGGCACAGGATCAGCTTGAGCCACCTTCCTAGGATCCAAAGTCTGATCCTGGGTGGGCCTCTGTCACCAGAGAGCGGCCATCCATGGTTCAAACCTGAGGCCGGCTGAGGAAGAAGCATGATCCGACAATGAATCGCAGGTACTGGCGAACTGCAGGGCTCCACAGGAATCACAAATTTCTTCAATGTTCTCGTAAGAGAACTATTACCAGAAGGGGGCTCTGTTCCCTCTAACCCTCGCCCCTAGCCGGAGGGGTTTACCCAAGTCGACACGGACACAGGCGCGGGCAAAACCCCCCATTTTCTCTCTTTGGTAGATGCATCCGAAAACAAGAACTCCCCTGCCACTGATAGAATGGAGGACAAGATCTCCTCAGTCCAGAATTCGATCGAAAGCTCGGGCAGATGGATCCAAAGCAGGGCCTTGAGGAGGGAGTCAGCTTCCGGGATGAATTCGGGTTGCCACTCCGCCATAGAAATCAGTTGACCATTAGCCACCCATGGCCTCCGTAGGACTAGATCTTTGGCTTGGGAGTCAGAGAAGTGAAAGATGTAGTGCCGGTGAGCCAAAGTAATGGCTTCAACCTCACCGAGAACTCTAGCACGATGAAATTCTCGGACAATCGCCTCCGACGGAACCCAACGGAAAAGACTCCGAGCTAGAATCGCTTGATGCCCCCATGCGCTAACTTCGTTCACCAACGACTGATCTGGGACCTGGATGATATCCAGAAATAGTTGTTCAAGCTCCGCAACCTCAGCCGGGGAGGGCGATGGGGAAACCCAAACAAACCGGCCATCCGAAGCTTGACGCCAAAGCACTCCGGCACTCTTCACCCCATCGGACGCTGCCAAACAAGGTGCAGGAGAGTTTGCCATAGTTCAGTTAGAGTTGATCATAACCGAAGATGAAGGACACCAAAGATCAGAGAAGCAACAGTCGGTAACACGAATCTTAAAGCACTTTGGTTAGAAAGCTTTCAGCAAAGCATACGCGGTCTTCGGCCCTGTGCAATCTCTCTTTATCTATCTTCTTTGAGCTATTGCTGATTACTAATTGATAGCTTGATACGACTCTATTCACTAAGGGAGCATTCACATTGATTGCTAATTGAATACTTGTGTCAATTGTTTTATAGTCAGTCAAGCCTTCAGTCTTATGCATCCACTAATGGAGCATCCACATCCATGGAATCTGATTGGGAGTTGATTTTCTGATCATCCCCATCATTCATGATTTTTAAATCATATGATACAGAGTCTCTACCATTGAATAAAAGCAGAAAGTTATGGGGAGCATTGATCACTGTATCTTCTAAGTCTTCGAAGATTAGTAGCTCTATTCACTTTTTTATCTCTCTTTGCAGTCACAACCAATTTAATGCTGACAACACTTGATCAGTAGCTTATAAGCTAAACTTCTCTTCAGGTGGCATCGTTAGCACACTGATATGTTCTCTTCAAGTGGTGGAATTATTCCTTTCCAGTTTCTTACATGTATGACATTTGATATGATCATACAATGACTTCATCAAAGGGAAATTCTTCCCACAAATCTTATAGTTACCATCCACCTCATTGGTTTCTCTTATATCGTCAAATCTCTCTCTGTTGTCATCAAAGGCTATTTTATGACCAACAACATTCTCTTCTGTGCAGTGTTGTTGTGATTCAGCAGGAGTATCTGAACCTTCAATAATTTCATGTTCTTCTGAGTTCGCTCCAAGCTTCGGTTCTATTATTTAAAGTTGCTAACAACATCACTATTAATGTGGTCTCTATGCTTTAAAAAATTTCATATCAGTATATCATCTTCAAACCCAATTGCCTTGTCGCTTTTTCTTCGTTTAGACTTAGGACCCATATTATGGGCAATACAATAAAAATTAGAAAAGGACTTGTCACTCTTTTATGTATGGATAAATCTACAAGAGAGTAGACATTGTTGGGTAATGGGTCAAAATGGGTCTGGAATACCTAAATGGGCCTTGAAAGCCCATTACCTTCTTATGTGGGTGAATGAGAAATTGTGATAACATTTAGTCTCACATCGAAAAAATTAAGAAAAGAAGGTTTGCTTATATGGAAACCTCTTCATTGAAGCTTAAGTTCCTTAGGCTCACCATAAGTGGAGAGCTTAAGGATGATGCGCATTACCCCCATGCATGCGCGTGTGCAAAGGGCGCTTTGTAGGTGTACTTTGCACTTTGTACGTGCATATCATCGATTGGATGAAGGATCAAGATACAGTGATCAAATCAACTGTTGATCGTTGGTGATAGGCGCCCATCCAAGATAAGGCATCGCTCGATTGGGCATCAACGTTTCGATCGTGAATATGGAAAGGCTTATTGGATTGCCTGATATGAAGATTACGAAGATGATTGGGCATATCAAGGGTGATAAGCCCTTACCCTCACATCTTTTGATCAAATCCGATCAAAGTAATTCAATTTAAATTAAATCCGTATTTGCTTCCAAAGGGCATCTAAAACCTATAAATAGGACGCTAGGTTCCCCTATTTCAGGCATTTGCATACTCTTAATAAAGTATAGCTATAGTGATATTTGGTGAATTGTAGTGCTTCTTTCATCAAAAAAAGATCTTGAGAGATAATCGTCATACTAAGCGTAGCTTACGTTATGGAACAAAATTATCTTAAGAACATAGACTCGGTCTTACCAGTTATGTAGCCATAATCTGCCCAATACACAAAAAAAAAATAGCAAAACATCCTAGCATTGCATAAAAACATCCTTGATTGCACTTTTAAAAGCATTCGTGTAAAAAGAGAAAAAAAAAAAAAAAAAAAATTACCTTAGCCGTAGCTTCTCCAGCAAGATTTAAAGAACCGGCGGCAGCAACAAAAGCTTGTCTTCTTTCTGCTTCTTTTCTTGCGATGTGATATCTATAACAGCGATTGTCACATAGAATTTTAGAGTAAAAAACTTAATCGAAAGCCAAAAATACCTGTCGATATTGATTGAGAAAGAGAAAGCTTGACGATGATGAAGATTAACCATTCTCAAAGCCCCTTTGCAAGTTTGCAAGACCAAGTGATTGGAACTGTATCACTTTACAAGATGGCAGTAGAGAGAATAAAAAAAAGGAAAAAAAAAAAAAAACCTTTTTGTTTGCTTTCTCTTGGCGCAAGCAAAAGCAAAAGATTAAAAAAAAAATAATGCAGAGGAGGAATAGTTCAAACCATAAAGTCCAGCGAATTTAATGTTTTGATCACATAGGTCTCAATTTCAGAAAGGTAGTCGGACTCATACTCAACTTTTCTACCGAAAGGTCTCCCGCTAACCTGTGAATCCTTTTTCCGGAAGGCATCCATTCTATGTTTAAGTAAAAGGAGTAAAAATAACTAATTGCCCTATAAGTTGCCCTATTGGAATTATTTTTTGAGATTTTCTCCATTTAGGTCTGTTTGGTTTGGAAAAATAAAAATCTGGAGTAGGTATTGGACTCACTTATTCCAATTCTAAGAATAGGTTTGGATGAAATCAAAATTCAATTCCAACATGATTTTAATTAGGAATCATCTTTTAGGATAATTATAAATTCAAACTCTTTCTTCATTATAATTACTTACTATGATAAATAAGTAATGCATTATAGGGCGACCCAAACATCATCATAGCCGTCATTTGGTGACAACTCTGATTGGTCCCTTATGATCTAAGCATTCATCCAAAATTTATGAGAAAAAATTATTCTTATGATCTGAAAATCATTGAGAAAAAAATATTCTTATGATCTGAAAATCATTTGACCAACAAAAGAGAAATTTCTACTGAGAAAGGATGGTAAATGCAATAGGGTAAATGGAGCATTGGAGTAGGAAAAATAGATATTTTGTTGCTTCTATCTCCTCAGTTGGATTGAAAGACCCTACAAGAAAGAGGTGATTGGATTTTTATTTTATGCTTATATATTATCTATGATTTAATTCTTGGTTGAAAAAGAAAATAAAAACCTAGTTTTCTCTCTTTTGGAAACAAAGAAACAAGAAATTTTCTACAATAAAAGATGGAAGACTCGTTTAATCAGTTACACCACCTCTACTTGTGATTCAATTTTTATTTTTTCTAAAAAAATAGTAATGAGTATCATAGCCAAAGCCTTACTCGGACCTCATGGCCTATCCTTCTAGCTACATGATAGACAATGAATATTTGGGTCTCTTCTTTGATGTTCAAGGCGCTTAAATCTATTATCTTCTATTTTCTTGCATGTTCAAAGTGCTTTTTGTTTTTCTTTTCTTCGGCAAGGCATTTAGATCTTAGAGTTAAGAAGACAACAATGTTTGATAAAGAAAAATATTTATTTATTTATTTATTATTATTTTTTTGGTACAGATGGATAAACACATCATTCTAGTACAAATCAAACCCAAAATGTCAGAAAACAAGATTTATTTTAGTACAATAGGGCATGGTTCTTGTGCTTTTAGCTTGATAAGCTAGAGTAATGGGTAACAAAGGCGGCTATCCAGTCAACCGCAGAGTTAGCTTTTCGGTTGATATGATAAATCTGGACTCTATGAGCATCCTGAAGGGTAGTCCAGATATTGTGGAGCAAGGAGTTTATTGGTGGGTGGTCGCAAAAAATATTTAATTTTAAATAAATAAAAAAATTATTCTAGATAAATAATGCTTGTTGCTAAAAAATAAAATTAATAGACACATGATATTCTTCACAATTTCAAATTAGATTATGACTTTATTATAGTTTACCTTTATTTATCAATTTCTATCTCTTTATCTATCTCAATCTCTATCTAAGTTTTATGTGATGATGGTTATAAAATAGAAAAATTAAGAATTGACACTTCATTGTTGTCATTTCATATATGCATGATTGCAATTATTTAGGTTCCCAGCATGTTTATGATGTAGGTATATTGCATCCATATATTGTATCATCTTATATTATGGTGTAAATAAACTAAAAGAAGCATTTGATTTAGTGAGGAATATGGAGTTGAAATGTATTGATTTTGACGATAGGTTTTGATGGGGGAAAAATTGTCACCACATCAATAAACATGCCGATGATAAAGATCGAGTTATCTCCGATTTCGTTGATCAAGCCAAATTCGAACTGACTAGACTACGGTCCAATAGACAGCAAGAGTCGGTCCTAGTGCCGACGCTAGAGTCGGTCTCGATGCTGAAACCAAAGTCGATCTCGAACCTCAGTAAGGCCGAGCTATCTCAGTACCTCAGAAGGGCCGAGCTATCTCCAAACCTCGACAGAGCCAAGCTATCTCCGAGCCTCGGCAGGGACGAGCTATCTTAGTACCTCGCCAGGATCGATCCTTGTCCCTTCAATGTAAGCGTCATTGCTGCTTCAAACCATGCCGGATATCTCGGAGGATGAACCATCCCGATCACAAAGATCGCGGAATGAGCTTTTCAAAACATAAACGAGAGCCAAATACAGTACTCCATCCATGATCAATGAATTTTAAATTTTCGATAAAGCACCCATTAGCTTCATCAACGGTCGATCTCTGTAACCATTGGGATTCCGATCTTATCAGATGCCAACTTCCTAAAATGCGCCCAGAAAATCAGGTAACGGCTCACCTTTCGGCAGCATACAAATACCAAGTCCTAAGACTCCTTAGGTACGCTCTCGAAGGCAATCTAAGCCCAAAAAAAAACTCTAGCAAAAGCCATTGCTCCTGAAAAATCAGCTCAAGGAGGAAGATCCTTCTACTGGAGCCTTCTTCTCTCATCTGGTTGTTGGAGATTTTTTTGACTTAAATGTCGGAGGGTCTTTTGTAGGGACCACCCTCATGCTTCCTGCGTAAAGACTGCCTTGCAGGTCCACTCGGACGGAAGAGCACTACTCAGATTCCGATATGCACTGCCACCAAGCCGAGAACGAATTTAGTAGTAAAAGATTGGCACTAGAGGAAGGGCCTCAAGTCCCATTAAACTTATAATCAAAGAGAAAGATTCTTGACAAGAACGGCGATTCCTCAATGGCCAACCATAAGAGAGCAACCACAGATGCTCCTGATCAGGCCATCTCTCAAAGACCTGATCCCACAAACAATACAACGCCCTCACAGCCATTATCGATCAAGGTTCCTCCATCACCAGAGATGGGCATCAGGCCGTGCCACCCATGGGTCGGCATAGTTTGACACAAACTGGATCATGCCTAGCACAGCCTGGTTGCTATGATATCGGGCCCTGCCAAGGATGACTCATTAAACCGTGTCGTGCCGGGCTTGAAAATTCTGGCCCGTGGACCAAGCCCAGCATGGCTCGTGATGGGCCTGGGCTAGTATGGTCCACATAGGCCTGGGCTTGCTGGCCCACAAGGGCCTAGGCCGGCACGGCCCATAAGGGCCTGATAAAAAAATTTAAGTAAAAAATATTTTTTAATAAATTAAAAAATTATTGAAAATAAAAAAATATTAATATAAAGCTACCTTAATGGTGAAGGGTTTGACATAAACCCCTACTAGTTTATTAATTTAAAATCAAAATGGTGCATGAAGGGAGGAGGGCTATGCCAAACCTAGAGAATACAATAAGAAAGAAGAAAAAAATAAAGATGACTCACTTTAATAATTAAAAAAATAAAAATATATAATTATAAATATAGAGATGACTCACTCATCAGTAATATTTGTGTCATCATTATCTTTGCTGGTTAAGTCATGTCTACCTTTATCTTAAAGCCTTGCCTTAGCATCCAACCAATCTTTGAAGCAGAGAAGCATCTCAACCGTCTTGCCAGTCATCCTACTTCTCTTTTCATCCAGAACACGCCGACCTACACTGACAGCAGATTTCGATGCTACTGTGGCATTGACACAGCTAAATATCCATGTAATAGCAGATATAACAGGATATTGATTTCTAACACTCTTCCACCAAGCTAATCATCTAGATTTTCTATTTGATCTTCATCATATACAGAATAAAGATCATTTCGTAAATAAAATTTTAATTTATTACTTAAATATGAAGAAGATGAAGATGAAGATGAAGAAGATGAAGCATTTGTATGTCTTCCTTGTGCAATGAATGAAAAAATAAATGACGAACGAGATCTAGAAGAAGAAGCAGAGCTTTGAGAAGGTATTCTAGATTCACGAATTTTGTCATCATATAAAGGATAAATATCATTAAGAAGTCATGTTATCTCATCTTTAGCAGGTTCAGGATCTTGATTCATGTTTTCACAATATTCATCAATTAAAATTTTTGCACAACTTAATTTAACTCTAGGATCAAAAATAGCAGCTAAGTTATGCAAAGGACATATCCTGTCCCAATATTCATTCCATTTAGTTTCCATTTGACATATAATAGGTATTAAAACATTATCATATCTATATTCTCTAAATTTTTCACTAAATACATATGCTTTTTGTAAATATGAACAAGAAGTTGGATAATAAATACTAAAAATGGCTCTAACTGGGCCGACAATTTTTTTTATGGGCCGTGCACGGCACGGTCCGTTTATTAAAGGGTCATGCTAGGCACGGCTCCATTTTTGGTACAGCCCAGTAGGCCTGGGCCGTGTCGTACCAGGCATGGCCTAGTGCCTACCTCTATCCATCGTCAGCAACCCTGGTCACCCAGGACCAGTTAGCCATGCTGGTCCAACAAGTTCAAGCTCTGTCATAACTGGTGCAGAGGCTTCATGGAGTTCCTCTTCTGGCTGCATCCACTCAGTAGCTTCCTGGTGGAACAATCATCATGATCCTACCGATGGTCCCTCCGCCCAATTCACTGGAAGCCACCAGCCTCCCATGATAACCTGACCATAAAGAAGTTGAACCGGCACTGCAGAAAAGAGGAGATAGGAGACTGCCCAAATCCCGTCGGGCTCGCACCTTATCTCCAGTATTCTCTCACCATGACTCAATCCCGCGGCCGCGATCCCCCCATCCCATCTCTCTTACTACTCGAGATGACGGGGTGCAATGACAACTATCCCCGTCGAACCTATTGGCAGCTGGCGCTGTTAAAACGATTATCAATGCCAGCTCCTACCAGGTATGACTAAGCGAAGAGGAGAACCAGTTTGAAAGGGTCTGGTGTGAGGGGCTCGTCTTTTCAAATGAGGACCTCAAA
>UESW01001572.1:250771-295752 GCA_900491605.1 Calamus simplicifolius | reverse complement strand
CCCTGTTTTCATTCTGCGGACTTGAGTACTTCTGCTCGCTGGTAGTCTGCCCCCCAGGGAATCAAGTTGGTTGGAGTGGAGGTACCGCTGCCCATACTTGGGCCTTCCTCGGCGTCGATGTCCGTAGGAGAGAAGGCTACTTGGGCGGAGAGTGATGGCTTTCTGGGCTTTAAGCCGCTGATGGGTTTGATGATGGTGGACCTCTTGCTGGGGAGATTCCCGGCAGGATGAGGGATGGCTGGCCTGGGCAGTGACCACAAAGCGAGTGGAAGCTTTTGCTTGCTGTTGCGTGGTCCTCAGATGTTGCCTCTGAAGCTTTTGCTCAACTCGTTGAAGGTGTCCCCTAGCATAACTGGTGAAAGCTTTCCGGATTCTTGTCATCGCCATCTTTACGATCCACCAATTTGATAAAAAAAAGGGATGAGATCTGCAAACCAGCATCGCTGATCCCCTACCTGGCGCGCCAATCTGTTGCTGCCAAATCACTTGTGATGAGCGTTGGGTGAACTGAGGTCTCCATGGGCTTTCAGAAATATGAAGAGGTCGCCTTCTTCCTCTGAAAGCCTGCAAAAAAGTCCCGGACCGGTGGTTCCGGCGGGGACCCTCCGACGCTTAAGTTAGTGACTTGTAGCATAGGAGTTTCATATTAAAATAGTGCTTGAGAGAGTTCAGATTCGTCCCCGCCCTCATTGGGGGTCGGGTCCTTATATACCTGGTTGAGGGTCCCTCTTACCCTTCGATAATTGTCGAATCTCTGTTGTTAGACCGAGGGGAAAAGCCAAGGCCGAGCGGAAGCTCACGCGTATACAGGAGACGGGAATGGATCTGAGGCCGCCGTCGAGGGCATGAGTGCCGAGGCCGTTCGAGACCAAGGGGGAGCTTGAGGCCGACGAAGTTGGGGCCGTGCCGTGAGTCTGCATGGGACGTCTGGAAGCAGTGAAGCTGGGGGCTGTTCGAGACAGTTGAAAGCGTTGGAGTTGGCCGAAGCAGGGGACGCAGACAACCTACTCCGGAGTCAGGATGATGGCTGCTGCGGCCGTGGAGTTGGGCTCGCTGAGGCAAGGGAGTAGAGCCAAGGGGGACGTCGGCCTCTCGAGGCCGACGGGAGCCTGGGAGGAGACGGATGTTCTGACGCTAGTCTCCCCTGCATGGGCACATTGAGGCCATGCAATGTAACGTGGGGGTGGTGTTGGAGTTTGGGAAGCGGCAACCAAAGCTCCACCTGGAATCGTGGGAGAAGCTGGGCTCGGCGACATGGGGCTAGGAAGCGGCAGCCTGACGTCGGCCTGGGACACCAACGGGGGAGAAGATGGGGAACCTTCGGGTGCCGGGAGCCCAGGAGCAGGGAACCAGTGCCGTTGGGAGCTCGGGAGCAGCCGAGACCTCATGGAGCTCCCTCCTCCATTCGGGCTCTGGTTCATTGTTCCCACCTCCCACGACTATGGATGATGGCTACAAGGCCGTGGAGTCGGGAGTTACCTCGTATTCCTTCGAAAGCCGCCGCAGCCAGCTAACCTCCAACGGGACGCACCCAAAGAACTAACTCTGGCTAAAAGATCTCCTGGACGCCTGAGAAGTGATCTTTGGACCGAGTCGCCTGGGAGGAGACGAAGTGGAGAAGTTGGAGTGCTTCGGACTAAACATCAGCCACATGGCTTGCGTTTAGGACTTGAATGCTCCTGGGCCAAAGCAGAGAGAGGGAGGGAGAGGGGAAGGCTTGGTGATGAATGGTTGGAAAGAGAAAAGGTGATAGCTTGTAGGAGTTTTTGACCTTCGTGAGCTTGCCGCTAGCTGTGAGCTTCTTGAGCTGGAGGAGAAGAAGTCTGTGGAAGTTGGGAGGAAGGTAAGCTTGGCGCTCCCTTCTCTTGGACGGACTAGAGTGTAGGAGGAAGAGAAGGTGGTGAGAGGGCAAGAGGGAGATGAGACCGGTGACGATCTTGGGCGCTCGTTGGGTTTGGCGGAGAGAGAGATAGGCTGGGAACCGCTATGGCTGTTGGGGGACGTGGCTGCCGTGAGGAGTCGCCATGGAAGATCTGGGGCTGCTATGGAGTCTCAGGCCGCCGTGCACGTGGGAGCCGCCGAGGATAAGTAGCCTCTGCGGGAGAGTCCGCCGTGGTGGGCTGTTGAAGATGACTCGGTCGTTGAGGCCATTGAAGAATGTTGTTGGGCTCTGGATGCGGCCGAGATAAAGTTGGAGTCGAAGAGCCTGGGACAGATGACCCTTTTTTTTCTCCCTCTTCTCTCACGCTTCTCTCGTCCTCTCTTATTAGAGCTATCCGGAATCTCCCCCTTTTCTCCGGCTGCCCAGGGCTGTTGAGCATAACTAGGAAAGGCCGTTGAGAATATAATGTCACGTTCAACAGAACGACGAACAGAATACCGTGTTTGATTCTCTGATTTGAGAAGGCCGTTTCAAGAATAAGCTGTCGCTCATTGGCTTGTTAACTGCCCCATCACCTAGTTTTCTCTCTTTTGGAAACAAAGAAACAATAAATTTTCTACAATAAAAGATGGAAGACTCGTTTAATCAGTTACACCACCTCTACTTGTGATTCAATTTTTATTTTTTCTAAAAAAATAGTAATGAGTATCATAGCCAAAGCCTTACTCGGACCTCATGGCCTATCCTTCTAGCTACATGATAGACAATGAATATTTGGGTCTCTTCTTTGATGTTCAAGGCGCTTAAATCTATTATCTTCTATTTTCTTGCATGTTCAAAGTGCTTTTTGTTTTTCTTTTCTTCGGCAAGGCATTTAGATCTTAGAGTTAAGAAGACAACAATGTTTGATAAAGAAAAATATTTATTTATTTATTTATTTTGGGTACAGATGGATAAACACATCATTCTAGTACAAATCAAACCCAAAATGTCAGAAAACAAGATTTATTTTAGTACAATAGGGCATGGTTCTTTGTGCTTTTAGCTTGATAAGCTAGAGTGATGGGTAACAAAGGCGGCTATCCAGTCAACCGCAGAGTTAGCTTTTCGGTTGATATGATAAATCTGGACTCTATGAGCATCCTGAAGGGTAGTCCAGATGTTGTAGAGCAAGGAGTTTATTGGTGGGTGGTCGCAAAAAATATTTAATTTTAAATAAATAAAAAAATTATTCTAGATAAATAATGCTTGTTGCTAAAAAATAAAATTAATAGACACATGATATTCTTCACAATTTCAAATTAGATTATGACTTTATTATAGTTTACCTTTATTTATCAAATTTCTATCTCTTTATCTATCTCAATCTCTATCTAAGTTTTATGTGATGATGGTTATAAAATAGAAAAATTAAGAATTGACACTTCATTGTTGTCATTTCATATATGCATGATTGCAATTATTTAGGTTCCCAGCATGTTTATGATGTAGGTATATTGCATCCATATATTGTATCATCTTATATTATGGTGTAAATAAACTAAAAGAAGCATTTGATTTAGTGAGGAATATGGAGTTGAAATGTATTGATTTTGACGATAGGTTTTGATGGGGGAAAAATTGTCACCACATCAATAAACATGCCCGATGATAAAGATCGAGTTATCTCCGATTTCGTTGATCAAGCCAAATTCGAACTGACTAGACTACGGTCCAATAGATAGCAAGAGTCGGTCCTAGTGCCGACGCTAGAGTCGGTCTCGATGCTGAAACCAAAGTCGATCTTCGAACCTCAGTAAGGCCGAGCTATCTCAGTACCTCAGAAGGGCCGAGCTATCTCCAAACCTCGACAGAGCCAAGCTATCTCCGAGCCTCGGCAGGGACGAGCTATCTTAGTACCTCGCCAGGATCGATCCTTGTCCCTTCAATGTAAGCGTCATTGCTGCTTCAAACCATGCTGGATATCTCGGAGGATGAACCATCCCGATCACAAAGATCGCGGAATGAGCTTTTCAAAACATAAACGAGAGCCAAATACAGTACTCCATCCATGATCAATGGAATTTTAAATTTTCGATAAAGCACCCATTAGCTTCATCAACGGTCGATCTCTGTAACCATTGGGATTCCGATCTTATCAGATGCTAACTTCCTAAAATGCGCCCAGAAAATCAGGTAACGGCTCACCTTTTCGGCAGCATACAAATACCAAGTCCTAAGACTCCTTAGGTACGCTCTCGAAGGCAATCTAAGCCCAAAAAAAAACTCTAGCAAAAGCCATTGCTCCTAAAAAATCAGCTCAAGGAGGAAGATCCTTCTACTGGAGCCTTCTTCTCTCATCTGGTTGTTGGAGATTTTTTTGACTTAAATGTCGGAGGGTCTTTTGTAGGGACCACCCTCATGCTTCCTGCGTAAAGACTGCCTTGCAGGTCCACTCGGACGGAAGAGCACTACTCAGATTCCGATATGCACTGCCACCAAGCCGGAGAACGAATTTTAGTAGTAAAAGATTGGCACTAGAGGAAGGGCCTCAAGTCCCATTAAACTTATAATCAAAGAGAAAGATTCTTGACAAGAACGGCGATTCCTCAATGGCCAACCATAAGAGAGCAACCACAGATGCTCCTGATCAGGCCATCTCTCAAAGACCTGATCCCACAAACAATACAACGCCCTCACAGCCATTATCGATCAAGGTTCCTCCATCACCAGAGATGGGCATCAGGCCGTGCCACCCATGGGTCGGCATAGTTTGACACAAACTGGATCATGCCTAGCACAGCCTGGTTGCTATGATATCGGGCCCTGCCAAGGATGACTCATTAAACCGTGTCGTGCCGGGCTTGAAAATTCTGGCCCGTGGACCAAGCCCAGCATGGCTCGTGATGGGCCTGGGCTAGTATGGTCCACATAGGCCTGGGCTTGCTGGCCCACAAGGGCCTAGGCCGGCACGGCCCATAAGGGCCTGATAAAAAAATTTAAGTAAAAAATATTTTTTAATAAATTAAAAAATTATTGAAAATAAAAAAATATTAATATAAAGCTACCTTAATGGTGAAGGGTTTGACATAAACCCCTACTAGTTTATTAATTTAAAATCAAAATGGTGCATGAAGGGAGGAGGGCTATGCCAAACCTAGAGAATACAATAAGAAAGAAGAAAAAAATAAAGATGACTCACTTTAATAATTAAAAAAATAAAAATATATAATTATAAATATAGAGATGACTCACTCATCAGTAATATTTGTGTCATCATTATCTTTGCTGGTTAAGTCATGTCTACCTTTATCTTAAAGCCTTGCCTTAGCATCCAACCAATCTTTGAAGCAGAAGCAGAGAAGCATCTCAACCGTCTTGCCAGTCATCCTACTTCTCTTTTCATCCAGAACACGCCGACCTACACTGACAGCAGATTCTAATGCTACTGTGGCATTGACACAGCTAAAATATTCCATGTAATAGCAGATATAACAGGATATTGATTTCTAACACTCTTCCACCAAGCTAATCATCTAGATTTTCTATTTGATCTTCATCATATACAGAATAAAGATCATTTCGTAAATAAAATTTTAATTTATTACTTAAATATGAAGAAGATGAAGATGAAGATGAAGAAGATGAAGCATTTGTATGTCTTCCTTGTGCAATGAATGAAAAAATAAATGACGAACGAGATCTAGAAGAAGAAGCAGAGCTTTGAGAAGGTATTCTAGATTCACGAATTTTGTCATCATATAAAGGATAAATATCATTAAGAAGTCATGTTATCTCATCTTTAGCAGGTTCAGGATCTTGATTCATGTTTTCACAATATTCATCAATTAAAATTTTTGCACAACTTAATTTAACTCTAGGATCAAAAATAGCAGCTAAGTTATGCAAAGGACATATCCTGTCCCAATATTCATTCCATTTAGTTTCCATTTGACATATAATAGGTATTAAAACATTATCATATCTATATTCTCTAAATTTTTCACTAAATACATATGCTTTTTGTAAATATGAACAAGAAGTTGGATAATAAATACTAAAAATGGCTCTAACTGGGCCGACAATTTTTTTTATGGGCCGTGCACGGCACGGTCCGTTTATTAAAGGGTCATGCTAGGCACGGCTCCATTTTTGGTACAGCCCAGTAGGCCTGGGCCGTGTCGTACCAGGCATGGCCTAGTGCCTACCTCTATCCATCGTCAGCAACCCTGGTCACCCAGGACCAGTTAGCCATGCTGGTCCAACAAGTTCAAGCTCTGTCATAACTGGTGCAGAGGCTTCATGGAGTTCCTCTTCTGGCTGCATCCACTCAGTAGCTTCCTGGTGGAACAATCATCATGATCCTACCGATGGTCCCTCCGCCCAATTCACTGGAAGCCACCAGCCTCCCATGATAACCTGACCATAAAGAAGTTGAACCGGCACTGCAGAAAAGAGGAGATAGGAGACTGCCCAAATCCCGTCGGGCTCGCACCTTATCTCCAGTATTCTCTCACCATGACTCAATCCCGCGGCCGCGATCCCCCCATCCCATCTCTCTTACTACTCGAGATGACGGGGTGCAATGACAACTATCCCCGTCGAACCTATTGGCAGCTGGCGCTGTTAAAACGATTATCAATGCCAGCTCCTACCAGGTATGACTAAGCGAAGAGGAGAACCAGTTTGAAAGGGTCTGGTGTGAGGGGCTCGTCTTTTCAAATGAGGACCTCAAAGGGATATAGTAACCCCAGGATATGGAACTCGGATCATCTCCGAGCAATGAAGACCTTCATGGGATATAATGTCCCCAAGATATGAAACTTGGATCACCTGTAAGCAATGAAGACCTTCAAGGGATATAGTACCCCCAAGATATAGAACTCGGATCATCTTCGAGCAATGAAGACCTTCAAGGGATACAGTACCCCGAAGAAATGGAACTAGATTAAACCCCAAACATATTACTAGTGAGTATACCTGAACCGAGCCATTTTGCTCATTATAATAAAACTTCACTCTTTGATTCAAATATTTCTTATTGAATAATAATCTTTCTTGAGTTGTAGATGAAAGGCATGTCTCGCCCAATCTTTGAACTACGGGTCCTTTTCTCCGAACCTTGGTAGGACTAAGTAAAAAATTCTCCATAACTCGGCAAGGCCGAGCAACATTCTTCGTACCTTGGCAGGGCTAAGTAAAAAATTTCTTCGTACCTCGGCAGGGCCGAGCAACATTCTCCATACCTTGGCAAGGCCAAGTAAAAATTTTTTTCTGTACCTCGGTACAGCCGATCAACTTTCTTCGTACCTTAGCAGGACCAAATAAAAAAATTTTTCTGTACCTCGGCAGGGTCGAGCAACATTCTTCGAACCTTGGTTGGGCCAAGAAAAATTTTCTCCATACCACAGCACAGCCGAGCAACTTTCTCTGAACCTTGGCTGGGCCAAGTAAAAAATTTCTCCGTACCTCAGCACGGCCGAGCAACTTTCTTCAAACCTTGGTTGGGCCAAGTAAAAAATTTCTCCGTACCTTAGCACGGCGGAGAAACATTCTACATACCTTGGCAGGGAAAAGTAAAAAAATTTCTCCATACCTCGGCATGGCCGAGCAACATTCTTCGAACCTTGGCTGGACCAAGTAAAATTTTTTCTATATCTCGGCAGGGCCAAGCAATATTCTCTATACCTTGGCAAGGCCAAGTAAAAAAATATCTTCGTACCTTAGTAGGGCCGAGCAACATTCTTCGTACCTTGGCAAGACCAAATAAAAAATTTCTTTGTACCTCGATAGGACCGAGCAACTTTCTTTAAACCTTGGCTGGGCCAAGTAAAAAAATTATCCATACCTCAGCAGGGCTGAGCAGCATTCTCCGTACCTTAGCAGGGCCAAGTAAAAAATTTCTTCATACCTCAGCACGACCGAGCAACATTCTCCATACCTTAGCATGGCCAAGTAAAAATTTCTTCATACCTTAGCAGGGCCGAGCAATATTCTCCGTACCTTGGTAGGGCCAAGTAAAAAATTTCTTCATACCTTGGCAGCACCGAGCAACTTTCTCCGAACCTTGGCAAGGCTAAGTAAAAAATTTTCTTCGTACCTCGGCACGGCCGAGAAACTTTCTCCGAACCTTGGCTGGGCCAAGTAAAAAATTTCTTCGTACCTCGGTAGGGCTAAGAAACATTCTTCGTACCTTGGCAGGGCTAAGTAAAAAATTTTCTTTGTACCTCGGCATGACTGAGCAACATTCTTCGAACCTTGGCTAGGCCAAGTAAAATTTTCTCCGTACCTCGGTAGGGCCAAGCAACATTCTTCCGTACCTTGGCAGGGCCAAGTAATTTTTTTTTCATACCTCAGTAGGGCTGAGCAACATTCTTTGAACTTTGGCTGGGCCAAGTAAAATTTTCTCTGTGCCTCAGCGGGTCCAAGCAACATTCTTCGTACCTTAGCAAGGCCAAGTAAAAAAATATTCTGTACCTCGGCAGGGCTGAGCAACATTTTTCATACTTTGGCATGGCCAAGTAAAAAATTTCTCCGTACCTCGGCAGGGCTGAGCAACATTCTCTGCACCTTGGCTGAGCCAAGCAAAAACTTCTTTATACTTCGACAGGGCCGAGCAACCTTCTCCGAACCTTGGTTGGGTCAAGTAAAATTTTCTCCGTACCTTAGCACGGTTGAGAAATATTCTCCGAACCTTGGCTGGGCTAAGTAAAATTTTCTTCATATCTCAATAGGGCCGAGCAACATTCTTCATACTTTGGCAGGGACAAGCAAAAAAAAATTTCGTACCTCGACAAGGTCGAGCAACATTCTTCGTACCTTAACTGGGCCAAGTAAAATGTTCTGCGTACCTCGGCACGGTCGAACTTTCTCTATACCTTGGCAGGGCCAAGCAACATTCTCCGTACCTTGGCTGGGCCAAGTAAAAAATTTATCCGAACTCCATCGAGACCAGTCAGAGTTATTCAAAACTTAGCATAGCTAAGCATTTATTCTTCCAAACTTTGGCATAGCCGATCGGATTATTTTATAACTCAGCGAGTCCAAGTATTCACTATGCCTCGGTCGGCCCGAGAAACCTAACTTCGGCATGCTCGAACCTATCTTATACGTCGGTAAGCCCGAGAGAATCTATTTGTCGCGATACCTAATTAGCTAAAGCGGCAAATATTCTGCAAAAAAAATGTACAATTGAAAATGAAAACTTCATTCATTTAGAATATCATTTTACAAGATTTTACAAGTGCATGACAACATAAAAAATGTAAGAAAATTTTACATAATGAAAGTTTTTCTAAAGTCTACATGTTGTTACTGTAGTGGCAATGCTTCAACTTTAGAGGAATGCAAAGAGTGCCTTCAAACTCCGTTGGATGATAAACTTCATAACTTGGGGTAAGGAAATTGAAAGAAGCTCAAGCCAAATATACTTACGTTGTGTTTCACGTCCTTTACTAGGAAGACACTTGATGGATTTTCAAGCATCCCTTCTGGCAGTTCAAAGACGACAGCCACGAGGCTAAGGAAATCTTGTGGAAGTCATACAAGAGGATGTCCAGCGAGAACATTTCTTTCTTGCGTTTCCAGTGTGACCTCTATGACTTTCTTCCTTTCTCTTCTTCACACTTGTGTGCTAAAAAAGGTATTTCAGGGCTGCCTTCATCAATGCCTCATTTTTGGCTTCATGGGATCCAATAGACTCGCTACTCAGCGCCCCTTGGATAGCTTGCTTTTCAGCAACTTCTTTATCCGAACCCTCAAGCCCGAGCTGAATATTAAAGAGGAAGACCAACTCTTCTGCCTCTAATGACGATATAGGTAAACTTTCCCAGAATCACTCTCAATGGAAGGGAACCCTTCATCGGGCTGCATGTAATACTCTCCCTTTCTCCTTTTTTATAGCCATCGAACAGGGAGCAAAAGCCATTAATTGGGAGAAAACTATGAGCTAAAGCTCATCAACCTCTATACTTCAACCCCTGATTAGGCCACATGTTGCCCATCTAGTTTCCTCTGAGTGGAAAGTAAAAGAGTTTCACCTAGCCCAAGAAGATAGACTCTTTTCGATCCTTAGATTGGCCATGTGTTGCCCTCACACCCGCCCTCACTAGGTATACGAGGAGTCTTTTCTCGCACCATAAAGCTGAGTAAATGTACCCTTCCTCAATCTCAGCCTACGCGATTTAAATGCAAGCAGCTGTCTTCAGTTTCTAAAGCAAGAATAAGAACGGAAGGCTGACTACGGAGGGACACTTGGCTCTTGACACGAGCACTTGACATGAGGAATGAAACCCTCCAATAGGCCAATCAATATAAGCATGTGGTAAATCCATATTGGGAATAGAGCTCATTGATAGATCAGTCAAAGCCATATGAAGACTCGTGGCCGTCTTGGAGTCGCTTATGAACTGGGGCCGCTTCAGGGCTGCCTTGGGGCCGCCTATGAACTGGGGCTGCTTTAGGGCTGCCTTGGAGTTGGGGATGCCTATGAACTGGGGCCGCTTCAGGGCCGCCTAGGAGTCAGGGCTGCTTTGGGGCCACTTATGAACTGGGGCCGCCTAGGAGCCGGGGCCACCTTGGGGCTACCTTAGGGCTGCCGGTATCCTAATGACTCCCACCATTGGATAACTTTGGCTGTTAACCCCCACGTGGCTTTTACCAACTACATTATATGCCTCCTAGCTCCTGAGTCTTGATGCTCATGCACGCAAGCACTTGCCAAGAGAAAGGAGCGCAAAATCTTTTGTCTTTGATGGGTCTCGTGTGCCATAAATTCACGGAGGCAGAGGGCATGTTCTCAAGGAGGTGAAGTCTCTTCGAAGTCTTCTCATCATTTAAGGAATAGCATTGGAAGTGATGTGATCTGCAGGAAGATTAAGAAAAATATTCCTTGAGCAACTAAAAAGGTGGAGCGCCATTATTAGATTGTTCTTATCTATGTCCCATCATTGGGCATAGATTGCACCCTTCGAGCGCCATCGAGGCATTGTATCTCGAACGGCAAAAAGTTTATGGACAGTTGGATGGTACCTCTATTCATGAATCTCCATGTAGCACTGTAGTAGACAGGATATTCAAAATTATGTATAAAGACTGTCCCGCTCGCCCCTTCAAGCCTTTCATGCCTCCATCACCTTCCCTGTGTCTTCTTTGCCTTTCGAGTCTTGAGTTCTTGCCTTTATCTCTTTGATCTTCAGGTCAATCTCCTTTACTTTCTTTGCTTTTTCCTTCTATGAATTCTGACTTCTGTAGGAAAGGTAAGAGCCCCATGGTCGAACCCTCTAGGACGGAGATCCTTCAGGCACGACATCGGGCTCCTAATGGCATCTCTATCCGCGATCATCCAGTGACCGCGGCCCAAACATCACCTAGGGCTTCTTCTCCACCACCTAGGGCCTCTTCTCCTCCACCTCCTAGGGTTTCTCCTCCACCCCCTAAGGTTTCCTTTTGATCATCTAGTCATCTGGCATCTCCTCCGGTTACCCTCTCTGAGTCCATAGGTTCGGAGGGAGTAGCTTCCACCATGAACGCTCAAGACATAAAGAACCTTAGGGCTCAATATGAGATTCTCGATAGTATCTGCATCTTTGCCCTCCGCTCTAGTGATAAGGTAACCTCCAGCCAGTCTGGTGGGATTGCCTTGTATGAAGAATTTTTCAGGAGTGGGTTTCGTCTTCTTTTTCATCCCTTCTTTCTAAACCTCCTAGATAGGTATGACCTTATCTCCGTACAGCTAACTCCAAATTCCATTCGAATTATCTACGCCTTCATCGTTCTCTGCTATTTTCATGGCATTCATGCTCGAGTTTCTTTATTCTGGGCCTTATATAAATTTCGTAATCCCAATAAAGCCAGATGGTGGAGTTTTGCCTTTAGACCCAAAAGAGTCCTTAAGCTTGACCTGCCCTTCAAAATCAAGGGATGAAAATTTTTATTTTTCTATATCCATTTGGATAGGGTGAAGATGGGCTGGGGCGCTCCCGACACCAGCCCTAATAAGAAATTAAATAATAAATGAGGAAGATCGAGAGATTTTTGATGCGCTATTATCAACCGATCTTCCTCCTTGCCGGGAACTACTGTCGAAGGACAACCTCCATGACGCCGGCATAGCACCAGTGGTTGGTGCAGCACCGGTGTTGCCAACATCGGCACCCAGTGAGCATCATATCCCCTTAGTCGTCATTCATTTTATTTTTTTTTTTTTTTTTTTTTTGTTGAATCTTTGACTCTGGTCTTTGTTTCTTTGTGCAGCAATGAAATTTTCTTCTGACTTTCTAGTGGCGGGCCTTCGAAAGAGGAAAAAGGCCATCGGCGACACGGTGAAGGCTGCGCCTAAGAAGCATTGCCGGGAAGAACAGGATGGGTCATCTCGGCCGCCCACGGCTTCTTTCACAGCTCTCAAGGCCACCCTGGTGGAAGAGCTAAGAAGGAAGGATCCCCCTACTGAAGTACCAGTAGCAGGGGTTCCTCCTGTTGAAGCTGAGGTGGGGCTGTCGAGGAAAGTGCCCTCGGCCACCGCTGAACTCAAAGGTGAAGCCATACCGAATGTGAAGGTTGGGATGCCTCCGATGGTGGAAGTCGAAGATGATGTCCCGTCGGCCACCCAACCGATGCCAGAGGAAGGAGGGGCACCCCCTACCGGCAAACCCAGGAGTCGGCCATCCCGGGTGACTGCGATGAACCATGGTCGGCTGGCGAAGCATATACTGAGGCGGTCCAGCCTCCCAGGCTTCTAAGCTGAGCTCCGCCGTTTGCCCATTGCTGATGCTCTTAACACTCTCTTCACCGCTGCCCTTTAGGTACATCCGTTGACTTTATTTTCCCTTTGTATTGGAATTACTCATAATTTTTAACTGATTACTTCGCATAGATGTCCAATGGCCTCTTTGTTCTCCGAGATGTTTGCGCCAGAGCTGCCAAAACCCGAGCTGATGCCTTGGCTAAGGAATTGGCCGAGGTCCAAGAGTGAAAGAACAAGGCGGCCAATGACCTCCAAGCCGCTTAGGAGGGGAGCCGCTTTCTGAAAGCCCAGGCAAAGGCAGCCGATAGCAAGACCAGAGTTGCTGAGACCAAACTGGTGGATGACATGATGAGGCTTAGGCCAACTGAGGAGAGGCTGGAAGATGCTCTCCTCAAATTGGAACATGCCAAGAAGAGGGCCGACAAGGCCGAGTCTGAGGCTCGGGCTGCTATGGAGAAGCATGCTCTTACCAAGGTGGACGCTCGGACCTTCTGGGAGAAGAAGACCGCCACCGAGACTCAAGCCCGAGAGGTAATGGAAAAATTGGCCGCCGCCGAGGTCAAAGTTGCGGAGAAGGTGGCCGCCGCCGAGGCCCAAGCTGCGAAGAAGGTTACTACCACCGAAGCCCACGTTCAGGAGGCCATGGAGCAGTACAAAGGCTCCACTGACTTTGTCGCAGAGTTGAGTGAAGTGGCCATGGACGCCTTCTCCCATGGCTTCGAGAGGTGTAAAGAGAGGATTTCGCAGATCTTCAAAATAAGCGGCCTTGAACGCCTTCGACCTGAGGATGGAGAGGGGGATCCGGAGAGCAGCGATAGCGAAGATGGGCCGGGACCCTCCGAACCTTGGAGTCTATTTTTTTTCAAACACTTTGTAATCTGACTAATGTCGGTCTTTTGTATGACAATGCTATAAAATTAATGAAAGAAATATTTGTTCAGTCATGGTGAACTTATCTTTTTATAGGGCCTTAGTCTTTTGGTGATCATGTCTTGGCTTTAGCCTTTAGGTTTGACAAAATGCACCTTTGGTCTTTTGAGTATATTCGAAGAGTCGGCAATTTGATGTGAAGGCTTCATAGGAACATTTAGACTTGCCTTCGTCTCTCAGGTTCTTGGTGAAGCGTTCCTTGAATGCTGGTGCCGACCATCGCCCCGACCATCGAATGATCACCGAGCCGCTGGGATCCTTTTGAAAACTACCACAGGGATTTCTCGATGCTAGTCCGGGAGTTTGACTCGGGGCCACCGAGACAATAGGACTTGAACTACCTCGGGGCTTTCTCGGTGCTGGCCCGAGGGTGTCCTTATGATCACAGGGCCATCGAGGTCCTTTTAAAAACTACCACGGGGATTTCTCGATGCCGGTCCAGGAGTTTGACTTGGGGCCGCCGAGACTGTAGGAGTTGAACCGCCTCGGATGTTTCTCGGTGCCAGCCTAGGGGTATCTTTATGATTATGGGGCCATCGAGGTCCTTTTGAAAACTACTACAAGAGTTTCTCGGTGCTGGCCCGGGAGTTTGACTCGGGGCCACCGAGACCATAGGACTTGAACCGCTTAGAGGGTTTCTCAGTGCTGGCCTGAGAGTATCCTTATGATTATGGGGCCGCCGAGGTCCTTTTGAAACTTCCACGTCGGTTTCTCGATGCCAGTCCAAGAGTTTGACTCGGGGCCGCTGAAATCATAGGACTTGAACCGCCTCGGAAGTTTCTTGGTGCTGGCCCGAAGGTATCCTTATGATCGTGGGGCCGCTGAGGTCCTTTTGAAAACTACCATGGAGGTTTCTCGATGCCAGTCCGGGAGTTTGACTTGGGACTGCCAAGATCATAATACTTGAATTGCCTCGAGGGTTTCTCGGAGCTGGCCTGGGGTTATCCTTATGATCACGAGGCCACCAAAGTCCTTTTAAAAGCTACCATGGAGGTTTCTCAGTGCTAGTCTGGGAGTTTGACTTGGAGCCACCGAGACCATAGGACTTGAATCACCTCAAGGGTTTCTCGGTGCTGACCCAGGGGTGTCCTTATGATCACGGGGCCACTGAGGTCCTTTTGAAAACTATCACAAAGGTTTCTCGATGCTGGCCCGAGTGTTTGACTCGGGGCCGCCGAGACCATAGGACTTGAACCACCTCGAAGGTTTCTCGATGCCGACTCGAGGATATCCTTATGATCACGGGGCCGCCGAGGTTCTTTTGAAAACTACCATGGGGGTTTCTCGGTGCTGGCCCAGGTGTTTGACTTGGTGCCGCCAAGATCATAGGACTTGAACCGCCTCGGGGGTTTCTCGATACTAGCCCGAGGGTGTCCTTACGATCACGGGGCCACCGAGGTCCTTTTGACATTTTTCAAACTGAATAAAAATATGAAATTAAAAACTTTTCTTATATTCATTAGCTAAGTACACTCACTATTGATAATACCGATAAAGGTTGTCCGCATTCCAAGTACATGGGATTATCTATCCATTGAGCTCCTCGAATCGGTATGCTCCTTGGCGAAGTGCTTTAGTGACTCGATAGGGCCCCTTCCAATTTGGAGATGACTTGTCTCCTTCGGTTGGCTTGGATACCTCAGCCCTTCTGAGGATTAAATCCCCTCAGCAGAACGTCTTGAGGTAGACTCTGGCATTGTAATATTTTGTTGCTCGCTGGCGAAAGATAGCCATCTTGAGCCGCGCCTAGTCTTGGATCTCATCAATGAAGTCGAGGTTGGCCTTTAGTTGATTAGGATTATCTTCTTCATTATATGATTTCACCCGGGGGCTTGGAAGACCAATCTTCACCGGGATGATCGCTTTAGATCCAAAGACGAGACTGAAAGGAGTCTCCCCTATGAGGATCCTTGGAGTCATGTGATATGCCCACAATACACTAGGGAGTTCCTCTATCCATTTGCCTTTGAACTCATCTAGTCAAATTTTAAGTCCTCGAAGGATGGTCCGATTCATGACTTCTGCTTTTTCATTGGTTTGTGGATGCCCAACAGAAGTAAAATGATGGCCGATATCCAACTTAGTGCAAAAAGCCTTGAATGTAGTATTATCGAATTATTGACCATTATCAATGATGATAGTATGAGGTAGGCCAAATTGACAGATAATAGACTTTCAGAAAAATGCCTTCACCTTGCTCTCGGTGATTTTGGCTAATGCATCGACTCCAACCCATTTGGTGAAGTAGTCAATGGCAGCAAGTAAGAATCTTCGTTACCCTAAAGCTGAGGGGAATGGTCCAAGGATATCCATTCTCCATTGAGCAAAGGGCCATAGAGCAGAGAGCGGGCTCAGCTGAGAGGCTAGCTATCGTTGGACATTAGAATATCGCTGGCAGCTATCGCCTTTTTGGACTAGCTCAATAGCATTCTTTCGCATGGTGAGCCAATAATATCCTTGGCGGAGAGCCTTATGAGCTAGTGATTTGCCCTCCAGGTGGTTCCAATATATGCCCTCATGGATCTCCCTGAGAATATAGTTGGCGTCTATAGGACTAACACATTTGAGAAGGGGATCAGAGAAAGACTTCTTGTATAACTGCCCATTTAGTAATACAAACTTAGGGGCCCTCCACTTGAGTAGCCTGGTTTCTACAGGATCAGTGGAGAGTGCCATCAGTAAGATAGCGGATGTAAGCATCCATCCATGTTGACTCCTATGCCATTGGTAGAACCTCTTCCGCTGTGTCAATACTCGGGAGCTCCAGATGCTCAACATATGTTCTCCCTAATGTGTTATCCATCGAAGTAGCTAGCGGTGACAAGGTATCGACTCTGGCGTTTTTACTCCTGGGAATATAACTACTAGTGAAATAAGCCAATAAGGAGGTCAGTGACTTGACCTTATTTAGATATCAAGACATAATGGGGTCTCGAGTTTCATACTCTCCAATAATATGTCCGAAGATGAGCTGGGAGTCGGTGAAAGCCCTGAGATGCTTTATTCCAAACTCCCGTGCAAGCTTAATTCTGGCCAATAGGGCCCCATACTCAGCTTGGTTATTTGTAGCTTTAAGAAAAAATCGAAGAGCGTACTCCACCACTACGCCCTTCAGATTTGCAATAATAAGACCAGCCCCGCTTCCTTAAGAATTGGAGGCACCATCAATATGAAGAATTTAGGTTTTCGCCATATCCTCACCAGCGTCTGAACATATCATTGAGAAGTCTTTAGGTTGCTCTTCCGTCCAGATGCACTCCACTAGAAAGTCCACCAGCACCTGAGACTTCAGGGCAGATTGGGATTAAAATGAAAGATCGAATTCCCCCAATTTAATTGTCTATTTAGCCAACTGACCAGAAGTGTCAGGGCGAGCCAGAACAGCTCTAAGAGGTTGGTCTGTGAGTACCACGATTGGATAGGCTTGGAAGTATGACCTGAGACGCTGAGCGGAGATGATTAAAGCAAAAATATTTTTTTTCGATTCTGGAGTACCTGACCTCCACATCATGAAGTACTTTGCTGGTGTAATAGATGGGCTTCTATGCTCCATCGAGGTTGAAGCGTACCAAAACAGAGCTCACTGCTTTCGGAGAAGCAGCAAGATAAAGGAAGAGTCTTTCCCCTTCTCTTGGCTTCGATAGTAGTGGCAGTGTGGACAGAAATTCCTTCAGCTCCTCGAAGGCTTTCTAACAGCTTTCCATCCATTCAAAGCCGTTCGCCTTTTGTAGAGCTTTGAAAAGGGCAAGCATCTTTCTGCTAATCTTGACAAGAATCGGCTTAGAGCGGCCACTCTTCTGATGAGCCACTGTACCTTCTTTTTATTAATTGGCTGCCTCATATCAAGAATAGCTTGTATCTTCTTCGGGTTTGCTTCAATCCCTCGCTGGGTCACCAGAAAGCCTAGAAATTTTCTAGTTGTGACCCCGAATGCACACTTGCGAGGGTTGAGCTTCATTTGGTAGTGCTGGAGATTATTGAATGTTTCTTCTAGATCAGCAATATGGTTAGCGATGTAGGTGCTCTTGGTTAGCATATCATCCATATACATTTCCATGTTGCACCCAATTTGATCTTTGAAAACCTTATTCATCAATCTCTGGTAAGTGGCCTTTGTATTTTTTAACCCAAAGGGCATCACTTTGTAGCAGTAGATGCCCTTCTCTATGATGAAAGAAGTATTTTCTTCATTCGTCGAGTCCATCCTTATTTGGTTATATCCAAAGAAGGAATCCATAAAGCTGAGGAGCTCATGGCCAGATATGGAGTCCACCAATTGGTTAATTCGCAGCAGTGAAAAGTTGGTGCAGACTTGCTAGCTTCCACTCGCCTTTCGAACCATCACCACATTGGCTAGCCAATTCGGATATTGTGCTTCCTTAATATGGCCAACAGTAAGCAGCTTGTTGACCTCCTCGTCAATGGTTCTTTGCCGCTCAGAAGCGAAATTTCTCTTCTTTTATTGGATAGGCCGATACTTCGGGTCAATATTAAGCTTATGAGTGATTACCTCCGAAGGGATGCCAGGCATGTTCGAAGCTGACCAGGTGAAGACATCTGAGTTCGCCCGCAAGAAAGTAAGGAGCCAATTCTTCATCTCTAAGGAAAGAAGCTCACCGATTTGTACAATATTCTCAGGGTCATCTCCTAGTAAGTAGAACAACAAATGCTCGGCTTACTCTTATCTTCTTTTAGATTCTCTAGGATCGAGCAGCACTGAGGCCGATGGGATCACCGCCTCCTAAGGGCTGGGGGCCATATGATACCATAGTTGCATTGGATTTTTGCTCCCCATGCATCTCTTCAATTCCCCCACTGGTAGAGAATCTCACGAGCAGGCATTTAGTAGATATTACCGCATCCAAGAGATTTAAGCCTGGCCGACCGAGTATGGGTTGTAAGCCAAGGGCACTCGGGCCACCAAAAATTTCGTCAGAACAGTGCTCTAGCACGGCGGCGATTCTACCGTGACCGGCAGGGTAATTTTACCCTCAACTTTCACTGAGTCTCCTATAAAACCGACGAGGGGTATTGACACTGGTTGGAGAGAACTGGGAGATAAGTTCATCCGAACAAAGGCATCATAAGAGAGGATGTCAGCGGAGCTTCCACTATCTACCATAATTCTCTTTACAAGATGTTTAGCAATTGTCATAGAGACAACAATGCTATCATCATTCATATTTCCCCTTTTGCTAACTTTCCTTCAGAAAAAGGGATTACATTTTCTATTCCCTTCTCACCCCTCAATCTTTGGAAGGCATAGCTGTCCCCAGGAAAGCATACCTATGGTGCATTCCATTGGCACATTATCGACATTGGCCTAAGCAGGCGAAGGTCTCATTAGAGCTGGGACGACCGAAGGTTCTCTCTTCTGGATAAACTTCCGAGGTAGCCCTACTAGATGAGCTCCTCAATGACAAGTTTCAAATTACAACAATCTTTAGTATCATGACCATAATCTCTATGGAAGCGACAGTAACAACTCTGGTCACGAGCGACGTTCGTCCTCAGTGGGGGAGGATGCCAGAGATAAGTTCGCTTTCAATCTCCATAAGGATATGAAATCTGGGGGCGAGGAGAGGTGCAAACTTCTCTTTTCTGGGAGCAAGTTTTGGCGCCGATTATCTGACTGGCACGGGGGCTTAGGCTTCTTAGGAGGAGGTCCGCTTAGCTCGCGTGGACCGGTTTCTTACTGGACCCTCTTTCAGTGTCCCTCTGAGTAAAATCATCTTTGTCGGCATGAATATATTTCTGTGCATGACTTAGAAGCTCAGCATAAGAACTGTAAGGTCTTTTGTCTAAAGAATAGATGAAGCGGAAGGGACGAAGTCTCGCTTCAGAGCTAGAGTGGCATAGCATCATCGAGGTGGTAGACCTCAAGGGCTGCCATCTTAAACCAGGCCACAAAATCCTTTAATGGTTCTCCTTCTTTTACTGAACGGAGAACAAACTATCCATTACTCGGAGGATCTTCCGACAGGCATCGAAATGCGCTAAGAAGATTTTTTCAACCGTCGGAAGGAGTCGATGCTATACGGGAGTAGACGAGAATACTAAGCACGCACAGCCTTCCGGAGGGTAGCGGGAAAAGCAATACATAGGAGGGCATCATTCGCCTCCTGGACTTGCATGAGAGCTTTATAACTCTTTAAATGATCAAGTGGATCCATGGTACCATCATAAGGATCTAGCTAGGGAAGACGGAACCTGTGAGGAACAGGCTCTTCCATAATCCGATGGGTGAGGGATGACGAGTGTCATAATCCACTCCTGGTTGGTTATTGAGCTTCTGACTGAGCTCTTCCAACCGTTGGTCCCGCTCCTCCAAGCGCCTTTCCATCTAGCAATTGAGGTCCTCACTCGCTAATTCAGAAGACGAGGAGGGGGAGCGATGGCGCTGTGGTGCCATGCCTGCCTAGGCTTCTTCCCCTGTCGATGTTTGGAAGAGGGGCTACTCGAACGGCAGATAGGAGACCGCGACCTTTTGAAGGTTTTCTGGTGGTGATGCTTGGATGAAGCATGATGGTGGTGATGCTCCTCCGGAGAGGATCTTCTGTAAGTAGATTGTTGACTGGTCGGGATGGTTGTTGCAAGCAGTATGGGATGCTCGGGTAGCTATCGAACAGTAGCCGTTGTTGCCCTTGCAACTCACGGACTGCCCCAATAAGAGCTTGGACTTGCTGAGTGAGAGTGTCCAGTTGATCATATGGAGTAGACAAAATTGGTGGCGAGAAAAGAGCAGGGGGATTAACCTTGGTTGCTCAGCATGATAGGAATGCCCTCTAGTATAACTGGCAGAAGCTCTTGAATATGTGTCACCGCCATTGTTGTTCAAGAGAGGGCGAGCTTGTAGCTCAGAGTTACAGAGCTATCCTTCTACAGCCCTCGTCCCCTTCCTAGCGCGCCAATCTGATGATGCCTGATCACCTTGAGCTGACATCCTTGAGCGTTAGTGGATGTGCCGTCAGTTTGCTGAAGAAGCTTCACCTTGGCATCGAGATCTGCAAGAAGTTCTGGGGACCAGATATTCTGATGGAGACCCTCTCACACTCAAGTTAGTGACCAGAATCATAACCGTGAGCTTGAGGAAGCTCGAAAAGAGAGAGAGAGAGAGTTAGAGATGGGAATGGATCTGAATATTTTTCTGAGTGCTTGAATATTCATATCTTGGTCAGGGGTCAAAGCTCGAGAGAGAGAGAGAGAGTTAGAGATGGGGATGGATCTGGATACTTTTTTGAGTGCTTGAGTGTTCATACCTTGGTCAGGGGTCCTCTTACCCATTTTATTGATGCTTGGGGGTCTGTGTCACTTGTTTTGAAAGCTTTAAATCTCATGATGAACTGCGACTTCTTGAATGGAATGTCAGAATTAGTAGGATTTATCCCATCTTAAGCTTTTATGATTGTACTTCGTGGCAGATGATCACCTTTTGGGGGTTCATCTAGCTAGAATCATTAAAGCTTCATGATGGATGATGACTTTTTGGGCTTATCGGATCAGAGTCATTAATGCTTCATGATGGATTATGACTTCTAGAGTTTGTGCCAGAACCGATGAAGTTTGTCTTATTAGACATACATGAATCAGAGATGACTAGTGGGCCTGGCATTGTCAGAAGTAAAGGCTTACTTGAGAAGCTGAAGTTAATCTTGGAAATAAAATAAAATAAGGCTTAGGGCCGCCTAGAGTTGGGGCTGCCTTAGGGCCGCTTATGAATTGGAACTTTTAGGGCCGCCTAGGAGTCAGGGCTACCTTAGGGCCGCCTAAGAGTCGGGGCCGCTTTAGAGCTGCTTATGAACTGGGGCTGCTTCAAGATCGCTAGGAGTCGAGTCGTGTTGGAGCTACTTATGAACTGAGACCGTCTAGGAGCTAGGACCGTCTTAGGGCTGCCTTAAATTATTGGTATTCTAAAATTTTTATCATTAATAATTTTGACCGTTAACCTTCACACGATTTTTACTAGCCATATCAAGAAGAATACCTATGCTCTGTTGGGTAAAACTGAGCGTTCTCGACTTTAGTTTCATTGGCATTGGAATTCTAGGAAGCTTGGATAATCTTTTGGCGTCTCTTAATTTATATCGTAGAAGGTGATTACTAGAGCGAGAGAAGGTGGTACAAAGTAACTGGTGAGTAATTTGGTCATTACGGGGCGGTGGCATTTTCGGAGTTCTGTTAAAGTAGTGGTTAAATAAAATAATATGGTGATCCGATGAATATTTTTGATCCACTATAAATACCTCCCTTCCTCTTCCGCCGCACGGTTGAGGAAAATTATAGAAAAAGCATTAAAAAGAAACCCCCAAGCAGTTCCCAATCTGTGAGAACCGACTGGAATTCGTCCAATTCCAACCGGAGCGTGAAGCATCTTTTGGTTCTCTCTGTCCAACCGATGCGGATTCCCACCTAGATCGCGATCCGAGGGTTTTCGATCTCGCGAATAGGTGTGATATATATTTTAAATCTTGAAAATTTTTTTGCTAGAGTTCTTTGTACTCCAATTTTAGGTTGGAACCTAGAAATCTTCGCTGAAAAAATTGTTTTTTTTTTTCCTTTTATATCTTTATGAGTCTAGTATTAGGAGTTGAATTGGTATATTAGGGATCCGTAGCGAAACGGTCGGAAAAAATTAGTTGTTTGAGTAGAATATCTACTTTCCGATCAGAGGTTAGGGTTTGAATTGGGTTTGGGAATATGTGATCTCTGTTGTGGATCTACGGTTTAATTTTTATTTAGGGTTTTGATTTTTTCTGTCTTTTAAGGAAGTTATCCTGGTTTTCTACGTGAGGTTTTGGTTCTGGTGTTGGCGTGTTGCCTTAATCGAATTAAGGACAAGAATTAAAATTTTCTGTTTTTGAAAAAAAAATCTTGTCTATTTCACGACATATTTGGGAGAGGGTTTTTGAGAGGAAAGGAGAGGAAAGTAAAGGTGGATATTGGGATACTTCTTATTGGTGTAGGAAAATTAAGGGTTTTAGAACAGCAATAATTTTTAACCTCCCAAATTGAAGGGCTTGCAAGGGTTTAGTTTTTTTTTTTTTAATTCATTTAACCAAACAAGAGGAAGGTCCAAAACCCTCATTTCCCTTCTCTATTTTACAAGACTTTCAGAGTAGGGAATGGAAGGGTTTTTATGAGGGTAATAGCAACAATTTTTAACCCCCAAATTAAAAGGTTTGCAAGGGTTTAATTTACTGTTATTCATTTAATCAAAGACGAGAAAGGTCCAAAACCCTTCTTTTCCTCCTATATTTTTTAAGACTTCCTAGGCTTCAACACCACTTTACCTTCCTTTACTTTAAAAACTTTCCTTTCCTTTCTTTCCCCTCTAACTCCCAAACATAGTGTTCATGGCTGAAAGCAATATGGTGCATGTCGCTTTTTGTTTTTATTCTTTTGTTTGATATTTTAGGTTTTTCTTTTGTTTGATATTTGAGGTTTCATAGTAGTCTTGGGGTTCATATATTGACTTTTAAAAGAAACTGCCACAGGTTTGTTTTGAGCAGAGGGGGCATAACTTTCTTGTATGTCTGTCGATGGTTATATTCTATGGTTTCCCAGTGGTTGTCTAGATCGGGCTAATGAAGATATGAGTTGGTTCTGATCGTTCACATGTGTCTCCTGAGTCATCTGGATTTTTCTAATGAAGATATGAATCGGTTCTGATCATTCACCTGTGTCTCCTAAGTCTTGTACATTTAGCTAGCTCGAAGTTTTTCAATTTTAGTGATCTGTTTCTTTTTCCTTGTGTGTGCATGTGTGTGTGAGAGAGATTTACATGTGTACGTGCTTGCCTTTTGAGATGTCTCAGTTTGAGACTTATGGTTTATGATTTCAGATGGACTATATAGTTTAGATATTGCTCTTGAAGATTTAAACAATAGCTCTCTAGATAAATCGGCAAACATCTCACCCACCATTATTTCTTGAGAGCATTCATGTATGTATGTTCACATGCTCTAACTTTTTCTCTTTAAAAAATACGCATTGATGACCAATTAATAAACTTTGTAGCATTGTCAAGAAGGTAGAGCTTGATCTTCTTTAAAAAATGAAAAGAAAAGAAGACCCTACTAAACTTCACCTTTTCTTGTGAATGTAAATTTTTCTCCTTAGGTGATTCTTAATTTTCATCTTAGGAAAGAGATGGAGTCTGATACGATTATCTTACAAAGCATATATATGATGTGTATAAATGACTTGGTTACCCCCGAAGAATACAACCAAGGTTGCTTTGTGCAAAAAACAGTAATTTATGCCATGACATTGCTAACAAGAAACATTCATATGATCATGCATACATTTCCACCAATGTATTTGAATGTTGACCCTTGTAATCTTTTGGGCTGCTGCATGTAGACCCCAATAATTATTTCATGTCCAGTTTAAGCAAGCATTTTAATGGCATTCCCCTTTAAATGGCTAATTTTAAACAACTTCCATTTTTTAAAAGACACTTCCTTTATTTCTATATCATGGGCATGATTCCACATACTACAAACGTAGGCTCCATGATCTTGTTCTCCAGTGGTCCAGTCTGTGGCCTTAGGTGTAGGCTGGATATCGATTCTTGGAGGTAGAGAATGCTGTGTGAAATTTTTTTATTGGATCAAGGCGAAGCAGATTTCTTGTCCTTTTTCATTTTTCTCTCAAAGCTAATTCTCATGCCTGTAGGTGGAAGATCCCTTAAACGTTCTTTTTCATTGTTATGGCATGAACGACATTGTTGAAAGTTTTGACTTTAAAGGTCTTGGTCTTGGTTGTGGCATAGTCAAATGGATGTGGTGGAGGCTTGTCTGTTGTGGATGTTGATGCCTAAACTTTATTGATCATTTTCAGTTGCATGTTCCCCCATCCATCTACCTGGAAATTTCTATAGCTTCTGTTATCTTAGTTGGTCCCAATTGCTCTATCTTTCAATGCCAATTGAATACGTACGACCTTTAGAGGCCCTGCTATCTTTATATGGATCATAAAAACATTAGGGGCATCCAGTTGGCTTCACTAGATCCACAAGCTCCATTCTACGCTCTTCTTAAACTTATCTTCATGGTTAGGATGGTCTTCCTACATATCTATTGCATGCCAATCTCATATCATGTATTACCCTTGTCTGTTCTATAATTATATCAGCTCTACATTGTCCGGCTGCCCATTAATACAAGAAGCCTTTTTGGTATCAATCTATGCAATTCATTTCAAAAACTTGCAACACAAGTTCAATCAAAGCCTTTGTCCAGTAATCATTCAATGGCAATTTGGTGGCTCAGTTTCCACATTCACTGGAGACATTGCCACGTTGCTGGATACTAAAAAAAGAATCATACACAGTGCTGATATAGTTTCTGCTTAAGAATAATAGGGACAATCAATATATAAGGTACAATACTTAAATCCCCATGGAATCCCATACATGCTTATACATAAAACACTCAAATAACACAACCTACTTGATTCTAAAACATTTGAACTAGTGAAACTTGAGGACTTGGAACACTGCCAAAACTGTTCCTAAAACCTTAAATTCATAAAATTGTAAAAGATGTGGCCAATGGTAAGCGTATGTATGCATATTATTCAAGTATTTGCAGGACCTCAATCAAGTATGGAAGTCTCCTAGAATGTATGCAAAAGTATCCCTTTGGCAAATACTAAAGGCAGTTATTACTATCCATGTTAATGCTCAAAATATCAGTCAACCTTTTTTTTCTTCTCTTTCTTCAATAAATACCTTGACCGCCAAAGTAACTTTTGATCAAGTTTAACTTTTTGTTGCTTTTGTTCTAAGTTGAGATTTTCCTTCTTATAAAGGTAGTTTTTTAAATCCTCTGCAACCTTGGTAAATTATTAAGTTACTTTAGGAGCTCATTCTTGTCAACATAATGTTTGGGTATTGATCACATTCTATAAATTTTGAAAAATGATGTAGTAACTCTTCCCACTGAGTGGACCTTGATACCCTGCAATGATGTAGTAACTCTTCCCACTGAGTGGACCTTGATACCCTGCATGTGCACGCATAGGTGCATGTCCCTTCCTCCCTTTCAACCTCTCTTGAATGTTTAAAGTTCGGTACCCACACTTGGGCATTGCAGGGCTGCACATTATACTAAGCAGGACATGTCTCACTACCAGGGGGACGGCATTGATGCAATGGATGATGAGTATGAAATGGGTGATGTGGATGATGAGATGGACGAAGAATCTCATGGAAGAGCAATGGGAGACTCAGATTCTGATGATGAAGAATATGGCCAGTTGGTATGCTCATTTTCTTAAAAGATGGTTTTATATTGCTAGGTGCTGCAATTACTTCCGGAACTAATTTTAAAAAACAGCTGCTTAATTCAATTTAATCCATCTTTAATGATTTAGATCCATTATTTTATTATCTCTTTGTTTCTTAATCAAGAGCATTAATATATTGACCTTGTTCTTACACCCAATAACGTAATATTCACATGACTTAGTAAGAAGGTTTCTATTTTGATACAGAATAGTAAGGTGACAGATACTTCATCTGCAGAAGCAAGGAAAGGAAAAGATATACAAGGAATTCCTTGGGATAGGCTAAGTATAACAAGGGAAAAGTATAGACAAACTAGATTGGAACAATATAAGAATTATGAGAACATTCCCAACTCTGGAGAAGTGTCAGAAAAGGTATAATATTTACATGTCTCTTATTCATTTTGCATTAATTCATTCTTACTATTACTTTAAATTTAAATCGTTGCCTTAAATCTAGGATTGTAAACCAACCAAGAGAGGAGGTTCTTATTATGAGTTTTGGCACAATACAAGATCTGTGAAATCAACTATTCTTCATTTTCAGGTAAGCATGTATAACTTAATTTTAGTTTTATATCAGTGGTTACTAAATTAGGTTTGTCCCATTTGATGTTTGATAGGTCTCATTAGTTTATCTTCTTAACTACAAGTTGCATTTGCGTTAAAAATCCTGTTGTGAGAAATAACATTCATGAAACTTGTCATTGTTTGCTGAAGAAAGTGCTAGTAGCCTGCTTTGCTTTCTTGTGATAAAATAGTGGTTGTTTCTTAATGGCTCAAGTTAATATTTCCATGGCTATCATGCTGACATTTGTTTTACAGGTTAATTTGATCAGTTCTTTTCTGAATAGAAAAGGAAAGTGAAGGAAAGAAACTATTAGGGGTTTGTCAAAACACATGTTGGATAACTAGCAACTTTAGTTTAATTATATATTGTTAGTGTTTACATCTGTGATAGATGGTGACTATTTTGTTCTACCGTATTATTGAATGTGACAGATGATATTCTAGTCCTGAATGCCATGATTAAATTTCTTCCCTGTCTCTGTGTTCAAAACCTGTTCAAGTAATGTCCAAGGGGGTTCACATGCTGCTACGCTCTATGTGGTAATTATAACTATTCATGCACCTGATTTGCCAATGAGATCTGCCAAGGGCCATTTTTCAGTGGTTACGGCAGTATATGCATATGTGTTAAGCCTATATCTTACCCATGCATCAATCTTGTTTGCATATGTCGGTTGTCAACTAGTTGTCTAGTTCAGATGTATTCTGGAGGGAACATGCATAAGGAGTTGATACATATACCCCTCTGCTCGTTTTATAGTCAGCACCCATTCCATGGGGTCAAATTAGGATATTTCTTGATTATTGGTATTAAAACATTGTGGGGAGTGTGAAACAGGATCAAATGTTTATAGCTCTTGTTGTCTTAGACAGAGATACACCTTCTGAGGTGTTCTTAACTTGGATTCCACTTTTGGTGCTGGATGACCCACATACCGCATAGCAGCATGGAGCAATTCAATAAATTCAGTCTTTGATGTGGGCTAATTAGTTAGAAGTATTTTTGCTGTATCTTATCATGTACTATTGTGGGACATATACTATTGGTTTTTAATTTTGTTTATTGGTACCTTTTGTTGTGTCTTTCCTTAATTTGAACTCTTCAAAATTCTGGAACTAGTCACCAGATGAAGGTGATGTAACCCCACGCTGCCAACACCATGTTCGCGTTCCCACCCCATGTTCCTGCCCCCGAAAGGCGAGAGAGACATAATTGATCTCATAGTTATGATTTTTTTTAATATTATGCAATGTATTATTGCCTTATAATCTATGTGGTAGTTACCTCAATTTAATGACTGTGCTGTAGCCCCATGAAACTTCATCTGAAATTCATCTATATGATCCTAAACAAAATCTTGACCCCTTTGCATTTTGGACTAGTGGCTGGCTATCAGAAGGTTCACATGTTATTTGCAAAATAATGATTTTTTTTTCTTTTTTTGGTAAGATAAAATAATGGTTTAGATATGCGATTCACTTTTGTACTCTGGAAGAAGTATGATTGACTCCCTTTCCCTTTTTTTTTTTCCCCTCCTTGCAGCTTAGGAATTTGGTCTGGGCAACATCAAAGCATGATGTCTACCTTATGTCACACTTTTCAGTCATTCATTGGTCGGCATTAAGTTGTGAGAAGTCTGAAGTTCTAAACGTTTCAGGGCATGTGGCTCCATGTGAGGTGCATACTTGCCTGTAATTTTGTTATATTTTTTCTTTGAAACCTTTTTCATTTATTTCCAATTATGGATATAGTTTTTCTTAGATCATTTTGTGTACAGGATTGTTGTATCTAAGACTAATGCTATTGTGCACTCTGTTTTGATATAGAAACACCCTGGAAATTTATTGGAAGGATTTTCTCAGACTCAAGTTAGTACATTAGCAGTAAAGGATAAGTTGCTTGTAGCTGGTGATTTCAGGGGGAACTTATTTGTAAGGTAATTTTCGTCACCTGACTCGGATTACCTCTGGAGCCTTTATAAGAACTTAGGAAGACAAAATTTTGTCAATATTGTGTGTAAATCTGCCAAACTGTGCTCTTTTCTTTGGCATGCAACATTGTTGCTGACTGTCTTCTATAGTTGACCAGTAGCAATCGTTTTTTGAAACAACATGCCACTACTTGAACTTTTATGTTGTTTTCCTGCGTGCATGAAAATTTGTCAATCATTTCTAATTATATTCATATGAATAAAGCACACCAGCAGCTCTCCAAGAGGATGCTGTTTTATATAACAAATAATGATTTTTTTTAACTGATGCATATAATCTGATAAATAGCTTTGTGGCTGAGATATTTTCTCAAGTTTCAATGGTAAATCTACTTAAGCCTGTTATCATGAGGTTGCAAATATATGCCACCATCTGAGGTGTGGAATACAACCTGATCAGTTCCTAGACTCATATTTGAGGTTTTGGTTGTCATCTGGCTACTATCAAACCAAAATACAAAATAAATCTGTTTACTTGGCATGTCAGTCCATGGTATGGATTTCTGCAAATGCACTTCTTTACTGACTGACTTGGTTTTGAAGTTTGTGACTTCTGTCATCACTACTAGAAGGTCATAAACTTGTATTGTGTTAATATGTAATATCTGCTTTATGTATTCAAGCCAGCTTTGCACATCTTTTTGATGCTGCTATGGTTTTGCAGCATGTCTGATGGAGTTTAGTTATTAACTTGTGACTGGTGATATCTCCATACCATAGACCAGGGATTTAAGTGTCACAGGCACAGGCTCACATGGCAGCATAGTATGTCCCACGCTGAAGCAAATAAACCGGCTTAGAAACCCTTTTTTAATTTTAAAAATGTACAGAAAAAAATTTGGTAGATTCTTTTCTGACCCAGTGCTAGGTTCTTATACTGGATTGACATGATATGTGTTGGCATGTAATACCACGACATTGACATGGACAGAACATAAGGATACACCTGTTGCTGTTGCCTTTTGAAACATCAATGCATTGTATGACAGATGATAAAAATGATAAAGATTCAAAATGATTTTTTCCTTTTTTTTTGTTTTTGGAAAATGGATTTGTTTACTCATGCTATGTTACTGACGTGGGAAGTGTAGTATTTGGATCGGCCTGGAGTAAGCTTTTGTTCGCGGACAACTTATGATGACAATGCAATCACAAATGCTGTGGAGATTTATGACAGTTCCAGGTGTCTTGTCATTCTTTGCATGCTGTTTGCTATTTCCCTTTTGAATACTTCAGTGGCTCATCCAGCTTAAAATTTTTCAGTGGTGCTGTTCACTTTATAGCTTCAAACAATGACTGTGGAGTTAGGGATTTTGACATGGAGAAGTTTCAGCTTTCCAAGCATGTCCATTTTGAGTGGCCAGTGAACGTAAGCCATAGATGTTCCTTTTTCTCCCCTTGATGTATATACTCGGTCACAAGTGGCGGTCTGGGTAAAAGGACCTCATCGTTTGTTTTGATTATTGTAAAGAAAAAAAAAATCAGAAGGGGATCAGCTCCAATGGTTTTGGGGAAAATTAACAAAAATGGATGATCAAAAATGGGTAGAAGTAATGAACAACATTAGTTAAGAGGAAAATGGCAACCTCAGGTCTTGCCATGTTAATAGAATCTTGGTCTGGATTGCCTCAGATTAATCTGAGGCATGGAACTGATATGTTTTCTTTGTTTTAATTAATGGCTGTGGAACATATCATGGATTTTGTCCTCATTCTTGTTGCTCTTTGTGCAGCATACAGCACTTAGTCCTGATTCGAAGCTTCTCGTAATTGTGGGAGACGACCCTCAGGGATTACTGGTGGATGCTCGTACTGGCAGGGTAATTAGCTTCTTTTTCTCCCACCACGTTCACCATCGCTACTGGTGAAATATGAACTTCAAACACTGTATATGCTGCTGACCTCTAGGTTCTTACAGACTGTCCAGGTCTTGCATGGGCACTTGGACTACTCGTTTGCATCAGCATGGAACCCAGATGGTCGAACATTCGCCACTGGTAACCAGGATAAGACATGCCGCATTTGGGATGTCCGGAACCTCTCCAAATCAGTGTCTGTCTTGAGAGGAAATCTTGGAGCCATAAGATCAATCCGCTTCACCTCTGATGGTCGGTTCATGGCAATGGCTGAGCCTGCCGACTTCGTTCACATCTTTGACGTGGGAAGTGGATACAACAAGCAACAGGAATTGGATTTCTTTGGTGAGATATCGGGCATGTCATTTAGCCCTGACACAGAGGCTCTCTTTGTTGGTGTGTGGGACCGCACGTATGGCAGCCTTCTTCAGTACAATCGCCGTCGAAACTACTCATACCTCGATGCCCTACTCTGAGGTAGAGTCCCACTCTTCTATCGCTCATCTTGTGGCTTCGTCTGCTTTGATCCCTATACCGGACATGGAAACTGGAAATGATGACTCCCATCTCCAAAGATCATGGGTCATGAATATTTCGAGGTTTTAGCTCAATAAAAAATGAACTCATGTATAAAGAGTTGTACAGTTGCTTGAAAGCCTGCACTGGTGAGGTTTGAGGTATTTGTGAGGAGCTCTCACCGTGCAAAGAACTGTCGAGTCTAATTTAGAAGACCATCTTGGTACTGATGTAGTCTTGATTCTAGGATAATATTTTGTTGCCTTACTGTTTGTGTTGCGTTGCAAGATTCATCATCTCGATAACGGATCTTAAAATTTGGTATGCCTTCTCATAAGAAAATTTAAAATTTTTTTTTGTAATAATAAAAAAGTGTTAGTTTAGTAATAATATTGTACCTTGGTATTGTATGAGATGGTTGCGTTTTTTTATTTTATTTTTTGATATTGATCCATCTATCCTTGTGGATGATCATGCTGAAAACTCTGAGGTTGTGTTTGGTGCATTATCAGTAATCCTATATGGTAATATGAATTATCTACAAGATAAATTATCATTAGATGAATTATGGTAATATTGATTATTATTTGGTATGCATAGGTAATGTTAATAATATTGATCACTGTGTTTGATATGTCATATAAAATTAAATTCTTAAAATATCTTTAAATTAAATTTATATATTAAATTAAATTTATTAAAAAATTTTAAAATATTTTTAAATATTTCTAAATCAAAGTATTTATATATAAGTAAAAGATATTAGATTTATTTTTTTAAAATTATATTTTTAATTTTAAACATTTATTCAATTTTTTTTAATTCTTAAACTTTCAATTATCATAATTTATTTATATATTTAAAAATAATTTATTTTTAATATTTTATTATATAAAATTAATTAAGATTAATAGAATAATTGATATATTATTTTTTTAATTTTATTTTTTTAAATATTAAATTAATTTAAAAATTAATTTAAAAATTAAATTAAAAAAAATTAAATTAATTAAAAAAATTAACTTTATAAAAAATTAATTTAAAAAATAAAATAATAAAATATTATTTTTTAAAATTAAAATTTAATTAAAATTTTAATTTAATTTATTTAATTAATTCAATATTTTAAAAAATAAAATTTAAAATTAATTATTTTTTAATTTATTAAATTAATTAAAATTTTTAATTTATTAAATTAATTAAAATTTTAATTTTTAATTAATTTTTTAAATTTATTTTTAAAAAATAGTAATTAATTTTTTTATTTTTTAATTAGAGTTTTTTATAACTACATTTTTTTTGTTTTTATTTTTTTTTTTTCTATTCGATATTTTCTTTTCTATGAACGAATATGATGATTTATTTTTGTTTGGTGATATGAGAAAGAGATAATGACGACGAGACAGGAAAAAAGAGAGAAAAAAGAAGAATGATTTTGTTTGGATGAAGGGATAATTTTTTTTTTAAAAGTGGTATGGATAATTTTGTTAAAAATTTATTAGATTATAACTTAGCCGGTAATTTGAATACAATTCTTTTTAGGTAATCTGCATTACCACTTAAGTGATAATCCAAAATATCAATACAGGATAGATTGTCATTCAAAATAGGTATCAAATATTGATGTAGTCTTGATTCTAGGATAATATTTTGTTGCCTTACTGTTTGTGTTGCGTTGCAAGATTCATTGTCTCGATAACGGATCTTAAAATTTGGTATTCCTTCTCATAAGAAATTTAATTTAATTTTTGTAATAATAAAAAAGTGTTAGTTTAGTATTAATATCGTACCTTTGGTATTGTATGAGATGGTTGCATTTTTTTTTATTTTATTTTTTGATATTGATCCATCTATCCTTGTGGATGATCAGGCTGAAAACTTTGAGGTTGTGTTTGGTGCATTACCAGTAATCCTAAATGGTAATATGGATTATCTACAAGATAAATTATCATTAGATGAATTGCTGGTAATGTTAATTATTATGTTTGGTATGCATATGTATATTACAATAATATTGATTACTGTGTTTGGATATGTTATATAATATCAAATTCTTAAAATACCTCTAAATTAAATTTATATATTAAATTAAATTTATAAAAATTTTAAAATATTTCAAAATATTTCTAAATCAAAGTATTTATATATAAGTAAAAGATGCTAGATTTATTTTTTTAAGATTAAAATATATTTTAATCTTTAAACATTTATTCAATTTTTTTTCAATTCTTAAACTTTCAATTATCATAATTTATTTATTATATTTAAAAAATAATTTATTTTTAATATTTTATTATATAAAATTAATTAAGATTAATAGAATAATTGATATATTATTTTTTAATTTTAATTTTTAAATATTAAATTAATTTAAAAATTATTTAAATTTTTAAAAAAATTAAATTAATTAAAAATTAACTTTTTAAAAAAATTAATTTAAAATAAAATAATAAAATTATTTTTTAAAATTAAAATTTAATTAAAATTTGAATTAATTTAATTAATTAATTTAATATTTTAAAATAAAATTAATTATTTTTTTTTTATTTTAATTAATAAATTAATTAAAATTTTTAATTTTTAATTTTTTTTTTTTTTTTTAAAAAATAGTAATTAATTTTTTATTTTTTTATTTTTAAATTAGAGTTTTCTTATGTTGGGTAAAATCGTCATTGCATCGATAACAGTGCGAAGGGGCTAAGATCAGCCCTGGCCCTTACTTGCTACACTGTGCCCACAAAGAATGAGCTAACCAATATGATTCGACGGATCGAGCAATCCATAGCTCGGCTCCCCGAGCAATCCATAGCTCGGCCTCTCCGAGTACTTCATAGCTTTGACATGTGCCTCCGCGGAACGAAACTGTTTTCACATCCGGCTTATTTCTTCTGTCATATTTCAGCCGCCCTCGTACCTCGGCTGCTCAAGCCATGCTTACGCCCCGGCAGCATGAACTATTTGTGCATTTCGGCCATCAAAGCCGGGTCGTCCCTCGATCGTCCGAACCAAGCCTTTCTGCGCCCCTGCGGAACCTGGCCCGGGAAAGCCCAAGTTCAGTGTAACAGAATTCCAAACGATGAATCATATCGAGACATGGCCTAGGACCTGCAATAACGGCTTAGGACCTACACAGTCATCGGATCTTGGGCCATCAGAAAGCTCTCCCAGCCGTCGATCCTCTAACGGATAGTATACGGATCTTACTGGCCTCACAACAGCTTGATTCGAATCATCTTCGAATCCCAACAACCTTCGAACCTTTCAGAAGGCGCTCAAGATTCAGGTGATTGCCTATAAATAGGACACTTCCAGATTTTCTCAGGTACGCGACTCCTCGCTCAGTCTCAGCATCACTCTCTCTCTTTCACTGCTCCCCCCTCTCCGCCATTGGCGCTCCACTCAAGCTCCTGATAGGCCACTCCTGGAGAGACTCTTCAGAGGGGTCCTTCTCCCCATATTTGTTGTTCGTCGATCTCCACTGACTTAAGCGTCGGAGGGTCTTCCGCGGAGGGCCACCCCTAATGCCTCCCGCATGAGGACTTCTTTGCAGGTCCGCCCAAGAGGAAGCCCAATCAGGAGACCGATCGCGCTCGAGTCGGAGGACAGATTCCAGCGGCAACAGATTGGCGCTAGAGGAAGGGCAAGTCCCATTAAAACTTGAAGAAAGGAAACAAGGATCTCGATATGGAAGAGAACCCCTCCAATGGCTAATTGGAAAAGAGCAACTTCTGAAGCCTAGGACCAGGTCGCCTCCCAGAGACCCGATCCGATGAGTATCGTGGCGCCGCCGCCGCCACCAGCTGAGACTCCGTCGCCACCGGTTGTCCCAGTGACCCAGGACCAGTTCGCCACACTGGTCCAGCAAGTCCAAGCCCTGACCCATCTGGTTCAGGAGCGCCTTGCAGCCCCCCATCCAGTTACAGCTGCCCCTGCTCCACGCCTCCTTGAGGAGGCCGCAGCTCCTTTTTCTCCGGCCACCTCTTCTTCTGGTCCGCATGGAGCCGCGGACCCCCCACACCGACCCAAGGAGGTCATACCAGTCCCGCAAGGGGGCTGCGACAAGGATCTCCCCAGACCTCGGCAGGCCCGGTCCCTCTCTCAGGAGTTCTCCTGCCATGATTCGACGCCATCTCCGCGCTCTCCTCGTCCGGCCCCTCCTCTTATGCCTGAAGAGGAGATCCGCCGACAGCTCCAGGAGATGCGTCAAGAGCTGGACGCCGCCAAGCAGGGTCATCCGCCTTAGCCTAAGGCGGAGCAGGGTATCCCCTTCTCCAAGGGGATCATGGAGGAAGTGATTCCCTCCCATGTTAAGCTACCCGCCATCGAGCCCTACCACGGCTCCTCCGATCCCGATGATCACCTCAGCAGTTTTCGGTCGATCATGATGTTCCACAGGGCATCAGATGCGATCCTGTGCCGCGCCTTTCCCTCCACCCTTAGAGGGTACGCTCGAACCTGGTTCAACGCTCTTAAACCAGGTTCCGTTGATTCGTTTGACGAGCTGAGTCGTCTTTTTATCGGCCAGTTTGTCAGCAGCTGCGTCACCGACGAAGATTCGACTCCCTCTTTGAAGTTAAGCAGAGAGAGGGGGAGTCCTTGAGAAATTACCTTGGCCACTTCAATAAGGCCATGCTGGAGGTGGACCACCTTAATCATGAGGTGGCTATGTCTGCCCTAGCGGGTGGAGTTTTGAAGGAGAGCGACTTCTACTTGGCGATGAAGGTCAGTTACCCCCCGAACCTCTCCGATATGATGGCCTTGGCATACAAATACGCCAGAGTCGAAGAATCACAGAGGGCTGCCTGCGCCGAGCTGGCAAAGAAGAAAGAATCCAAGGGCTCGACAGACATCGACCTACCCACCAGCCAAGCCTACCTCGTCGCTAAAGAGCTCCCCCATCGCCACGAAGAAATCGCTCCCGGAGCCCGCTTAGCGGTTTGATCGATACACCCCACTCACTGTTCATAGGGCACAGATCCTCATGGAGATAGAGCGCTAGCTCCCCCGACCAGCTTCTCTCCGAAGGAACCCAACCCAGAGAGACCCCACCAAATACTGCCACTATCACCGGGAGCATGGCCACGATACCGAGGAATGTTGGCAGTTGAAGAACGAAATTGAGAGGCTAATCCAACGGGACCGACTGAACCAGTTCAGGAGGGCGCCCGAGCCGAGACAAGGGGGTGATCGGCAGCCCGAGCTTCAGCAGCCTCCTCCCCCTTCAAATCCACCCGTGATCGGCCATATCAATGTGATTGAAGAAGCTGGTAGTTCGTCAACTTCAAGAATGATGAAGAAGGCTCGGCGCCGAAGAAAGCACGAACGGGTGAGCTCTCCTTCTCCGACGACGATCTTCGGGGGATACAATTCCCGCATGACGACGCGTTAGTTGTATCTCTCAATTTAAATAACTATGATGTAAGTCGGATCCTTGTTGATAGTGGAAGCTCCGTAAATGTTCTATACCTTGATGTGTTCGCCAAGATGAAATTGCTCATGAAAATCTCCGAGCCATGGACTCCACCTTAATGGGGTTCACCGGCGATATTATCGTCCCAAAAGGGGTCGTAACTTTAACGGTTCGGGCAGGAATCTGGCCCCGTGTGGCCACTGTTCACACAGACTTCCTGGTGACCAAGCTTCGATCACCCTACAATGCGATATTTGGGAGACCCGGCCTGATGTCCCTCAGAGCCGTCGTCTCCATTCCGCACCTATCTATGAAGTTCCCCACCGGGGGGAGTTGGTGTTGTCCAAGGAAGCCAAACTATGGCTCGGTAGTGTTTTGTCACCAGCCTTCAGTCCAGGATGCCTGAGGTTGATGGGCTGGACGCTCGGGAGGACTTCGCCGAGCAACGAGGAGAACAGCCGAAGAACTGGAAGAAGTGTCGCTGACGAAGCCCGGCCCGACCAAACTATAAAGATTGGTTGCTACTGAAAGGCGAGTCCCGGCAGGAACTGATCGACTTTCTCCGAAGAAACACCGATGTCTTCGCCTGGTCGCCTCCGACATGCCAGGAATCAGCCCTGATGTTCTCGTTCATCGCCTCAACGTGGACGAGATGCACCGACCCGTCAGACAGAAGAAAAGAAGCTTCGCCCCGGAGCGACAGAAAGCTATCGAAGAGGAGGTTGATAAGCTTATCAAGGCGAACTTCATTCGGGAGGTGAATTACCCAAGTTGGCTGTCGAATGTTGTCATGGTAAAGAAGTCGAACGGCAAGTGGCGATCTGCATCGACTTCACCGATGTCAACAAAGTGTGCCCAAAGGATAGTTTCCCTCTCCCCCGAATTGACCAGTTTGTAGATGCCACCTCGGGTCATCAGATGCTGACATCCATGGACGCCTATTTGGGCTACAACCAAATCCGGATGGCCCCCGAAGATGAAGAGAAGACCGCCTTCATAACTGACCGAGATACTTACTGTTACCGTGTTATGCCCTTCGGTCTTAAAAATGCAGGTGCCACCTACCAAAGGCTGGTCAACAAAGTCTTCAAAGAGCAAATCGGCCGGAACATGGAGGTATATTGACGACATGCTGGTCAAGAGCAAAGAAGCGTCACAGCACATCGAGGACTCTCGGAAAGCTTCGCACACTCCACAATATCGGATGAAGCTCAACCCAAATAAGTGCGCCTTCGGCGTTAACTCTGGAAGTTTCTCGGCTTCATGGTTTCCCAGCGGGGCATCGAAGCCAACCCCCAAAAGATCCAGGCTCTTCAGCAGATGATGCCCCCGGCATCTGTTAAAGAAGTCCAGTGCCTGACTGGGAGAATAGCGGCCCTTAATCGCTTCATGGCTCGGTCTGCCGAAAGATGCCTCCCTTTCTTCAAAACTCTTGGTCGGCTAAGAATTTCCAATGGTCTTCCGAGTGTCAAAAATCATTCAAATATCTCAAAAAGTACCTCGGCTCTCCCCTCTCCTCAGCAGTCCAAGTCCTGGAGAAACATTGTTCCTGTATATGGCTCTCGGAAGGTGCCATTGGCTCGGTGTTGGTCAGAGAAGAAAATAAGATCCAGAAGCCGATTTATTATGTCAGCAAACTGCTTCGAGACGCGGAAACGAGGTACACCCGGATTGAGAAGATGGTGTTGGCTTTGATAACCTCGGTCCGAAAGTTGTGGCCATACTTCCAAGCACATTCTGTGACAGTCTGACCGATCAACCCATCAAGGCGGTAGTCCATCGTCCGGAGAGATCGGGGAGGATGACCAAATGGGCCGTCGAGCTGAGCGAGCACGACATTCGATTTCAACCTCGTCGGCCATCAAAGCTCAGGTGCTAGCTGATTTCCTCCTCGAATGCACTATCCCGGAGGATGGCTCCACTCCAACTCCCCCGAACTCCCAAAATCTGACGCCCGGTGGCTCCTCCATGTCGACGGGTCATCCAACGCCCATTGCTCTGGTGCTGGCTTAATCTCACCAGCCCGGAGGGGGTGACTTTCGAATATGGCATCCGCTTCTCCTTCCCAGCCTCCAATAACAAAGCCGAATATAAAGCTCTGCTCGCCGGGCTCCGAATCGCCCGCGACCTTAAAGTGAAGAGGCTGAGTGCCTTCACCGACTCTCAGCTGGTAGCTGGCCACGTACGGGGCGAGTTTGAGGCCCGAGAGCCGAACATGGTTCGATATCTCCAAGAGGTTCGAAGCCTACTTTCCATTTCCCTGAATTTGAAATCATTCAGATTCGAGATCCGAAAATGTCCGTGCCGACCTATTGTCTCGGCTGGCAACTGCGGAATCGATGGATGCCGAGCGAAAGTTTCATCTGGAGATTTTGGAGAGGCCCAGCATTGCAGAAGCTGACTGAGTAATGCAAGTTGAGGCCGAACCATCATGGTTCGACCCCATCCTGAAGTATCTTAAAGAGGATCGCTCCCAGCCGATCGAAGGGAAGCTAGAAAGCTGAAGCTGCAAGCCACCCACTATGTGCTAATTGACGACCAGCTCTACAAGCGGTCCTTCTCTATGCCGCTGCTCAGATGCCTCCGCCCATCTGAAGCTGATTATGCCCTTCGGGAGGTATACAAAGGAATTTGCGGCAACCATCTGGGAGCCGGTCTTTATGCCACAAGGTGCTGCGTCAAGGTTATTATTGGCCTACCATGCAAAAGGATGCTGACGACCTCGTCCGAGCTTGTGACCCATGCCAAAGAAATTCCAGTATTCAGAGGCTCCCCTCCGCCGGCCTGGTCCCCATTTCCTCCGCTTGGCCCTTTGCCAAGTGGGGAATGGATATCCTAGGCCCGTTTCCACTTGCCACGGGACAGGAAAATTTTTATTCGCTGCCATCGACTACTTCACCAAATGGGTCGAGGCGGAAGCAGTTGCTCAGATAACTGAGGCTCGAGCCAAGGACTTCGTGTGGAGGTCCATCATCTGCCGCTTCGGCCTTCCACACACCATTATTACTGACAACGACAAACAATTCGACAATCCAAAGTTCCGTCAGTTCTGCGAGGAGCATGGGATCCATCACCGCCTTACCTCGTCGGGCACCCACAGGCTAACGGAGAAGCCGAGGTAACTAACCGAACCTTGCTTCAAGGGATCAAAACTCGGCTCTCTAGAGCCGAGGCAGATGGGCGGACGAATTGCACCATGTCCTATGGGCCTACCGCACCACCCCAAGAGTGCCCATGGGCGAGACCCCATTTCGAATGGCCTTCGGCACAGAGGCCATCATCCCGTGGAGATAGGACTCCCGTCCCTGGGGTGGAAAGCTACTCGAAGGAAGCCAGTGACGAGCAGCTCCGCACCAACCTCGACTGATAGAGGAGATCAGAGAAAAAGCTCGGATCAGAATAGCTGCCTACCAGCAAAGAGTGGCCCGTTACCACGCCTCCAGGGTCAAAGGGAAAGCTTTCTCACCTGGCGACCTCATTCTCTGGAAGACATCTGTCTCCAAAATGCTAGAGCAAGGAAAGCTAGCTCGAACTGGAAGGCCCCTACCAAGTAACGGAAGTCGTCGGACCTGATACCTACAAACTACAAGATCTAAGCGGGAGATCCATTCCTCGGACATGAAATTCGGACAACCTCGCAAGTATCATCAGTAGGGTATGCCTTCTACAGGCTCGCCTTCTTAATTTTTGTTGGCATATTGTTTTCATGATTCATGGCATGATTACCACAATTATATCACCAAAAATCGTTAAGAAAACATATGCTGCTTACCAATCCTTGATACGACCGAGTTATCTATTTGAGCAGGGAATCTCCGAACCTCGGTTGGGCGAGCAACAAATCTCCGAACCTCGGCTGGGCCGAGCAACAAATCTCCGAACCTCGGCTGGGCCGAGCAACAAATCTCTGAACCTCGGCTGGGCCGAGCAATACATCTCCGAACCTCGGCTGGGCCGAGCAACAAATCTCCGAACCTCGGCCGGGCCGAGCAATAATCTCCGAAGCCTCGGCCAGACCGGAGTGCATAAGCCCCGACCAAGACCGGAGTGCATAAATCTCGGCCAAAGCCAAGGAACTTTTCCCACTATTAAAGCCTCGACTCAAAGCCGAAACGCCTATCTCGTTATCACAAGTCCCGACCGAACCAAATAATCTCCAAAGTTCCATCGGATTCGAGCGGCTTACAAGCCCTGGCCGGGTCGGACAGCGCAAAATCCTCGGCCAAAACCGAGCGATATCTCCGCGCCTTAGCCTACGCCAAGTAAGATACTATCAAAAGACTCGGATGAACCGAGCGACTTCTTAAACATTCGAGACAATGAAAGCGCCCCACGGTGCTTCGGTAGAGGTGAACAACCTCCTTCTACCCAACAATAAAGACATACGAGCTGTCTCTTTCTGAAGAAACACCTGTTGCATTCTACAAATGAGACCATGTTTACCGCGTGAGTCCACAGGACCGCCCAGGTCTCCCTTTGGCTCGAACAGGAACAAACGGTCTCCTTTACTGAGGACCAAACATCGGTCTTAGCAAAAAACAAAGCGGCGAGAACGCTGCCAAAGTATGCTATGACACGGGAGCAACAACTCTCGACACAAAAAAGAAACTGGTGCTAAAAAGAAAGAATAAAACTTTCTTTATTTCATTATCAGTAAAATGAATTACAACCTCCTAAGAGTCATTACAAGTGCGTCATAGCACAGGAAATAAAGACGAGCAAATGACTCGGCCTGACTGTTGCGACCAGCTTCAGTTAATAATGATGTCTCGGCGAGATATCAGAGAAATCGAAAGGGTGGATGAGCCTTGTCCCAAGCCACCCATCCACGGAGCCCTCTAACAAGTGGGAAGAAAACCCGTGGACGCTGATGCCGGGGCCTCCCCCAAATCGAGTGTGTACTGCTAGCCACTGCCCAAGTCAAAAGGCAATACTGGCAGACAACACACCATTACCCCCCTCCTCACATGGCGAAAGATTCCCCGGGCGGATGAGCCTAGGAATCCAGATCAGGGGAGGAGGCGAAGTTCACGTAAGCCATGGGGGGTACGCATACACTTCCTACCCTGCGTCCCCCATAGCAAACCGCAAAGGACACACAGGAAGCGCGTATGTGCGCTCTCCATGTGATCTCTGCGAACCTCCTGTGCGCTCTCCATATGATCTCCGAACTCCTCTCTTAAAGACGAGCTGCTCTCCAGCGGCCTCTTCATCGCCCCAACTATTCGGGGAAGACGACTTGCCAAAGGGAAACTCAGTCCCCCTACTCTCAACCTCGGAGACATGGACGTCACGAACGCTTACACAACTCACAGAAGGGAAGGTCTTGTGGATGGCCTAACACGGCCCCTTCCTCCCCTCATTTTATAGGCAAACAAACCGGGGTTTGCTATCAAAGCAGAGAGCCTCGAGATTCGGAATGCCCTATCTACACTACCATGTGGCCTCCCATGACGAAAGTCGCACCCTTCGATGCGCGCCAAAATGCGTCGCCTGAGTCATGACGCACGCCAAAAGATTTTCCTCTGACCTCGAATCAAGGGCATTAAATGCGGAAGATCATCCGCAGACCCTTGAAACATGGGCTGGCCCAGGGAATTTTCCTTTTTGAGAAACGCCAGAAGGCGAGCGATCCACCTCCGGTCCCGAATCAGGAGCCTTAAATGCCCCGAATCACCTACGAGTTCCTAGGATGTGATCAGGCCTGGAAACTCCCACTCGAAGGCGACACCGTCCAATGAAAATCGAATGCTTGCCCCGCACGTCAAAAGGGCATACATCGGAAAAGATCAGCAGTAAATGCTCTAGGCAAAAGGCAAAAATGCCCCTCTTCCGGATGTCTTGTATACCTCGACAAAAAGCGGGCTGGTCCCAATCAGATCGAGGTTAAATGCTACTTTATCCCTCAGTCTAAACTGGTACTGACGGAACGCTCCCATGTTATAGAGAGACCGAATGATATGAAGCATTTCGGATGAAACTTATAAGCCCTCCTTTATCTCGGTCAAAAATGGAAGCGCCACATCCGTGCCTTACCGCAATCTCCAAGGGTCCCCTAAGGGGACAGATCATTCGCAAGACTCATACAACGAGAACCAAAATCTCAGAAATGAAAAATAAATGGCCATGAGCACAAGGGTTACAAAAAACTTTCCTTCATTCATTGCAAAAAGAGAAACAAAAAGAAAGAAAAGAAAAAGATACACTAGCCCTCACTGGGGCTTACTGTCCTCCCCTGGCCACCGAGCTTCCCCCGTGACGTGGGGTTAGTTCGGCAACCCGCTGCTCGAGGGACGCCACCTCCCCCTCCAGCCGGTTGTTGATTCGGCGGAGGAGCTCGATCTCCCTCGTCGCGACGGTCATATACTGCTCAGCCACCCTCGCAAGCTCCTCGCGGCTTGCAAACGACATCGCCAGAACTTCTGCATCAACAGTCACCGTCGCGGCCCCTATGGGACTCCCCGTGGCCTCTGCCGCCACCGCCAGATGCTCGGCAGACCGCCCCCCGCCTCTGGAAGCCATCTCAGTGGTTAAAAATCTTGGGAGGTTAGCTAGGAAGGCGTTAACGATGGCGTAACCCCCACCAGTATTTGTACCACTTCGGGCGAGTATTCTGATCGCCCGAACCACCGTTTCCAATACCATTACTGCGGAGGCGCACCACGTGTCGCCGCCTCAGTGGGCTCTCGCGGGGACCGAAGAGTCCCTCCCCTCGACAAAGAGGATCATAAATAGATAACGCTCGGAATGCCCCTCTCTTCTTTGAACCCAAGCCCCCTTTTATTTAGATCACGGCTTGGGGTTACGTTCCCCACTCCTGAATCCACACTTCGGGATAGGGAGCCTCGGAGGGTCGAGTAATAAATCTCCATGCCTCGTCCCAGGGCATCTTCTCTTCGGGAACGGACACGCCGAAGAGAAGAAAAGGTCAATCAAAAAGGCAACAAACGAAAACAAAAGGCCCATTTATACAGAAAATACACATGAGGGCCCCCAAGAAATTAAGGCTGGGGATCAGACCCAGCGTCTCCTACAACAGCATCAGCGGGGGCACCGCTTGGCTCCCCTTCTTAACAGTGTCCCCGAGATACCTCGGCAGCCGCATCGGCGCCCAAAACAGCTTCGAGATCAACGTCTGAGATCTCCTCATATTCGTCCTCCTTGGCTCCCGGGGTGCGGGCCTCATAGCATTCAGCTTCCAGACAGGACAAGTCCAGGTCAGGATAAGCTTGAGTGATCTTAGCTCGCGCCTCCTCTTCGCCGAACCGAAATGCATCGGCACAGGCCACCCTGCGTTCCTCGGCAAATTGAGTAGAGCTCTTATACTCCTCCACCGCTGAAGAGGCCCGCGCGTTTGCCTCGGCCAATTGTTTCTCCAATTCAGAAGTCCTTCGGTGCCTCGAAGCCATCTCCTCTCCGAAGGCCTTTAGCCGCTCCTGGAAACTCCAGGCTCATCTTGTTCACCTGCAGACAAAGAGCCGAGTAAGGCAAGAGTCGGAAGGCCAAAACGGACAAAACAGGGGACACCCTACCTGCTCGTCCCGCCGAGCCAGTTCATGGCTCAGTACTTGAACCCTATCGAGAGCCTTCGATTTAGCCGATTGATTTTGACGAAGACTCTCTTTGAGTTCATCAACCGGGACTGTCTGTCCCCAATCTCCCGATGAGCATAGTCGAGATCGGAGAGCCGAGCAGCTCGCTCATCCGACCATTTTAGCTGATCCTTCATTTCGGCGAGCTCTTTATTCAAACGGGTAAGCTGGTCCTGCTGCCGCCGACACTTGTGCTCCTCCTCCTTGAGCCTCTTACTCCAGTTGCTTCTATCTTCGTCATGGCTGGCCTTCAGCTGGTCCCATCTCTTCTCGAAAAACTGCTGCATGGCCTTGACCTTATCTTCGTGCTCCGCTCTAATCTGTGATAATTCCAGACTAGCCTTGTTGGATTGCTCGCGAAAGCCCTGAAGCTCATTGACCTGCATTGCAAGTTGAGAGGCTCTTTCTCTCTCAGCTGTAAGAATCTTGCGAGTCTCCTCGAGCTCCCTTTGGAGATCGCCAAAGCTCGGGAAAGACTGGCTGTTGAATCCACCCTCTCCTTGAGGTGACCGATTTCTTTACGGGCTTGAGCCCAAGCTCCGACAGCCAGATGCAAACGCCATTTCAACACCCTCATGATCAAAGCATTCTGCGAAAAGAATCACACGTATGGAAACACAGTCGAACTAACTAACTAAAAACTCTACTTCGGGCGATGGCTTACCCGAGACGCATAATCCATGGGCCTCGTGAGGGAAATGTCATCGATCTTGGTAAGAAGGAAAGCTTCATTCGGCACTCCAGTATACCTGAAGGCCACATCGACAAGGTCCACAGGATCGTCCCCTCCGGCCAGGAACTTTCCCCTCATGGAACGCAGACCGCATTAAAGCAGAGAACATGGCACTAACCTCGGATCGCGCAGGTGAAAATCTTCACTCAGGGGCCAACTTGGGGACCCGCGGCCCCTGGAGCCCTCGTCCGGCTAACCTCCTCCACCAAGGCCCTCATTTGAGAGGCCTCAGGCATTTCAGCTCCGGCAAGGGGAGCCTCAACCCGGACGTCCCCTTCGCTTAGCGGCTCCCCTTCTTCTTCATTTCTCTGCCCTGGCGGACTCCTCTTGAGCTTCAATTTCTCTCGGGGCCTCCGGTGCCTCGTAGAAGGCCTCTCGCCGGAAGACGTCCCGCGGAGTTCAGTCACTGGTTCAGCTGGTTCGGTTGCCCTTCATCCTCCGCCGGCTCTCCCGCAGGCAGCCCAGGCTGAACTTCAGCAGCTACAACC
>UESW01001572.1:204787-241016 GCA_900491605.1 Calamus simplicifolius | reverse complement strand
AAAACAAAGTCTCCGAACCTTGGCGGGGCCAAGTAAAATGTTTCACCGAGCCATGGCAAGGCCAGGTAAAAACCACTCGGACTGAAAACCCGGCAAAAGGGTCTGAACCCATGGGCCTCGACCAAAGCCGAACGGCCCCAGATAGTCCCCGAAGGACTTCGTCCGGTTTGAGACGAGCACGTTGAGTAAAAAACCATCGACGCGCGAGAAAAAGCCGCCGTTGGCAAATCTACTCTCAAGGCCATCAAGCCTCGCGTAACCGACCGAAGGTCCCGGGAAGAGTTAGGCAATTTCCCTCTCTAACCATTGGAGATCCTTCGGGTAGCGCCCCTATAGCCCATCGTTCAAAGAGCCTACATTAGCACGCAGAAAAACGAACAAGGGCGCGCCACCCCCTGGTTCGTCATACGGGAGAAGGCCGTAAACTCTCGAAAGAAAAGAACTCCGCAGATAGACAAGGATCATCTTCCATTCATAAAGAGGGGGGGTCACAAAGAAACTGCAAGAAAGCAAAAACAAGGACAGGCAGAAGTCCTGGGGTCAGTTGCCCCCAGAACCCATCAGCTTCTCCAGAAGTGCAGTCAGGTCAGCCACCTGCTGACGGAGCAGCCGAATCTCCTCCTCCTGCCGACCCATCACTCGGCGCGAGGCCTCCGCCTCCCTAACCGAGGCATCCAGGAACTCCTCGGCGACCCTAGCGAGCCGCTCATTGGCCGTGAGGCCCGACGCAAGGGTCAGCCCATCAACAGTCACTGAAGTTCCCCTCTCCTCCGAGTATGCTGGATCGCTAACTGAGGAACGTGAGTCAGTTGACGACCGCGCTGGAGAGTCCATTTTTTTAGCTCAGACCGAAGGATGGCCAAATCCAGTCCCCCTCGGTCATATTTATACCCGCTAGGAGGGTATCCAGATCAGCCATACCGCGGACGTCGACCTATGAAAATTCGCCATGTGTCGCCGTTCTAATGCGCACGGAACCCGAAAAGTCGCGCCCTATCCCGAGTAAGATCGGAAAGTGCAAACAGAGCGTCTTCCCGATCTGTCACCCCCTGCAGTAAATACTTTCGACGCTTCCCCAAGCCTCTTAAAACTGCCCCCTTCCTCGAAAAGCGCGTGGGGGCAGAGTCCAACGCTCGATCGGCGATCTGTCCCTCGAAAAGAGCATCGCCAGTAAAAGCATAACAAACACGCCGCCCGTTCCGCTCGAGCGCCCCCTCCATTGGGCGCCGCGCAGACCTGACGCAGTAGCCTGCGGCGGCGACTGATTCGCTCCCTCCGAGCTATCAGTCCTCCGAACCTCGGCAGGGCCGAGCTATCAATTCTCCGAACCTCGGCAAGGCCGAGCTATCAGTTCTCCGAACCTCGGCAGGGCCGAGCTATCAGTTCTCCGAACCTCGGCAGGGCCGAGTTACGAAATCCTTCGAACCTTAGCGTATCCAAGCAAGACGTTCCCCGAAACTCAACTATCTCGAGGGACTAAATCCTTAAACCATGACAAAAAGGATTGTAGGCTCCCCGAACTTCGGCCAGAGCCGACTCACAATAACCCGAACTCCGACAAAAGCGGAGCACAAGACACCGAACTCCTGACCTGAGCAAGGAGCGTATTTCGCCGAACGATCTCTGCACCGCCGCATACGGACCTCAATTAGTTCGGGCGCCATGGGATCCTCGTCTAAAGACGAGCGGGACATTTCTATGCCCCACAAACAACAAATAGCGATGAGATCGGCACAAGAAAAGACAGATTGAGAAACAGGATATAACTCTCTTTATTGCCGATCGTGATCGATTACAAATGCCTCGCAGGCGTTACAAAAACATTGAAATACAAAATAAAGGCAAAATACAAGACCCGTGTAACTGCTCCAAAGCAGGCCCAGACAACTACGATGTTCCAACATCCGGATCGAGAAATCATGCAAACCACGAAACGGCCAATCCACCTGGGCAGGATGAATTAAAAGACCCAGGGGAAGCACGGCCCGCGGGTGCTGATTCTGAGGATCCCAAAGGCCCAATCCACTCCCCTAGAAGGGAGTGCTGGATCGCGGGCCACCACCCAGTCGAGGGAACCGGGGACCATCCGAACCCGATTGCTCCCATCTTCTCCCTCCCGTGGCAAGGATTCCCCTCAGAGAAGGCGCGGGAACCTAAGCCAGCGAAAGAGGGAGGGCCTGCGCGTGCTACGGGGTGTCCATACGCCTCCTGACCCGCAACCCCTGCAGCAGGAGCCGCAGACCACAACGGAAGCGCATATGTGCGCTCTCCGTATGATCTCTGCCCCCTCCATGTGCGCTCTCCATATGATCTCCGAGACTCGTCCCCTAAGGACGAGCCGTTCTTCAGCTGCTCCCCGGTCGCCCCAGCTGTTCGGCGGCAAGGAGCCCATGAAAGGAAAAGTCGATCCCTCCACCCGTAGCAACAGAGGAGCGGGTGTGGTAAGAATTCCAACAAGAAAGAAACTTTGGGGATAACCAGATGAGACGCCTCTTTTCCCTTTTTATAGACAGAAGAGATTCGGGACGAGCCATCAGAGCTGTGAGTCCCGAGATTCAAACACCTGTCCCACGCCTCCACATGGCCTCTCACGATAAATGCAGCATCCCACTGCGCGCCGAACTCACCGCCTGAGCCAGGAAGCGTACGGAGATCCTTTCCTGATCCCGGATCGCAGTCATTAAATGCAGAAAATCGTCCGCTGACGCTTCGAAAATCGGCGGGCTCAGAAAATCGTCCTTTGAAAAGGTACTGTCCAATAGTGGACGGTTGCGTGCGATATGGGAAGGGAGCACCTTCCGGAAAGCTCTGATACGGCTTTATACCCCCACTCTGCCGTATCTCCACTTATGGTAAAGAAAAAACCGAATCGCCTGCGGGACAGCTGGCAGGATGGCAGGAAGCACGAAAACCTATTTCGTCCGTCGGCCCAAGCCGACCTACTTCGTTCGTCGGCCCCAGCCGACCCATTTTGCCTGTCGGCCCTAGCCGATCCATTTTCGTCCGTCGGCCCAAGCCGACCTACTTCGCTGTCGGCCCCAGCCGACCCATTTTGCCTGTCGGCCCTAGCCGATCCATTTTCGTCCGTCGGCCCTAGCCGACCTATTTCGCCCGTCGGCCCTAGCTGATCCATTTTATTTGTCGGCTCAAATCGACCTATTTTACCGATCGACCCGAGCCAATACATTTTCCTGGTCTCAAATTAAAGATGGCCCAAGGATATCGACGAGCCAAGGGTCGTTCACTAGACAGCAAAGTCACGCGAGAAAAACACTTAGATAAAAACAGGAAATCCCTTTGCTGCAAAATGTCAAATGTTTAAAAGGGGAAGATACAAGAGCGGCTCCTAAGAGCCAGGAGCCCCACCGGCTTCGGGACTACCCTCAACCACGCCTGCGGGTGCACGGCTAGGCTCACCCTTCTTCGATATTCTCGCCCCCTCGGCGGCAGTTTGTGATCGCCCCTCAGAAGCTGCAGCTTCGCTGGGACTAGGGGCAGCGCCAGGTTCGCCGTCAGAGACATCGACACATTCGTCTTCTTCTTCCTCATCTTCGTCCCCTTCTGAATCTTCAACACTCAGAAAAGAGAGGTCCCACTCCGGACGCTCGCTAAGAATCCTCTGCTTGCACTCTTCCATCCCGTGACGGAACGCGTCTACGCTTATGGCGTCTTGCCGCCCCTTAAGAATAGCGAGCTGCATGTCGCCCCCAGCGGCCCGTTTCTCAGCCTCGATCGCTTGAGCCTTCAAAATGGCATTCTGTTCCTCAAGCTCGCTAGACCGTGTCTCGAGTTCCGAGCTCCTGCTGCGAGCAGACGCGAACGCACTTTGGAGAGCCTGAATCTCCGACCCCATCCTCGCCATCTGGAAAAGCCAAGGACAATCGGCATCACAGGGAACCAATAGTAAAATAAGGAGGGTGAAATAAGAGCATACCTCCCCCTCTCGCCTGGCCAACCTTCCGGCCAGCTCCTCAGCCTCGCTCCGGGCCCTCGTCCTGTCAGCGCCGACCAACTCCACCCTCTCTTGTAGGGTATTGATTTTCGATCGTCGGCTTCAATCTCTCCGCGAGCTTGCGACAACTCGCCATTCACTCGAGTCATTATCCCTTGTTGCCACCTCGCGTTCTCCTTCAATTCGGCGATTTCGTCATCACGCCTCTTCAGTTTCTCCTCCACCTCGCCCAACATTCTCGTCAGGCGTTTTCTTTCATCGTCGGCCTCTCTCCTCAACCGGCTCAAACTCTCGCCGTGGTCCCGCCGCATCGCCACCACCTCTGCGGAGTGTTTCGATTTGATCTTGGCCAACTCCAAGCAAGCGTCATCGTTCTTCGCTAGGAGTCCCTCTAACTCCTCCACCCTGCGTTTCTGCTTGAACACCTCGTCCACGGCAGCCTGGTGTGCCACCCTGGCTGCCTTCGAGCTCCTATCCATCGTGTCCATGAGCTCTGCGAACTGCTCAGACGTTTTCAGCCGCGACTGGAGCTCGACGTTCTCCCTCCGGGCCTGGACGCTGGCTCCTGTCGCCAGACTCAAGCGCCAGCAAATCGCCCGGGAAAGTAGAACGCCCTGCAAAGGCAAAAAACTGGGTAAGCGCCCACAACAAAGTCCATCGGGTAACGTCTGACGCGCTGGAAAAATAACTCACCTTCGAAGCGTAGTCCCGGGTCATCTTCATCAAAGTCGTATTATCTATGGCGGGGAGAAGATGAATACCCTCAGCTACACCTTGCTGCCCGAACGCAGCATCTACCAACCCCCGGTCGGAAAACTCGTCCGCCGATGGACCCGCACCCGGATGCAGGACCGACCTTATCATGGCGGAAAACACCTCGTTAATGCTAGCCTCCAAGCTACTGGGTTGACCGACCCCACCTGATGGACCGGCCTGGACGACCCCCAACTGAGTAGCCTGCAGCCTCCCAGCCTCTTCCGTCAGGGCCCTAGCTTGAGCCTCTTCAGATAGCTCGGCCAGCCCAAGCGCTAATCTCCCCAAAATCTTCCTCGAGGGGGCCCCGATCGTGGGACCCCCACTTTGTTGCGCTCCCTCCACCGGTGCGCCCTCTCCAGTAGCCACCACCTGCGGCCCCTCCGCGGGCTGCCCCGAGGTCTCAGTCTGAACCGCCTCTTGACCCATCGAGGACGGCCCAACCTCACTGCTGCCGGATTCCCCAGCGGATAGGCCAAGCAGGGGCCCCTCCCGAACTTCTTCCGCTGCGGCTGTATCCTCCCCCTCTCCCGCTGGAGCCAGTGGCGACCCCACGGGGGCGATGGACCCCTCCGCTACGGCCGCTTCCACTGGACCCGTCGAGGGTTCCTCCTTCGTGGAAGGCGCGGTTGGGAGAGCCAGTGGAGCCTCATCCGAGCTGTCGGAAATCTTCAAAACGAGAGGTTCGGGCGCTACGGCCGCCCTCCCCACATCCTCCTTCGCCCCAGGCGCCCCTATAGCGGCTGCCTCTGTAGCAGCTGCTCCAGCGTCCGGCGGGCTCTTTGCGGATGTGTGGCCCCTCTTTTTGGGTCGGCCGCTGTCCGCTCCACTACCTTCCCCGGGACGCTTCCCTCTCTTCCTCTTGGAGAGGCTCGACAATGCCAACCTCGTGGCTGTCAAACCGGAGTTCACATGTTCAAACACAAGCGCAGTAATCGGGAAAGATACGCGACGCAAAAAGAAACTCACCTTGAGGATCCAAAGGGCTGAGCCCGGCTGCAAAGAGAGCTCCCTCCGATAACAGGTCGTTAGCCGAAAACGTCTGTCCATTGCGAAGGACATCCAGGTCCCTCTCCTCCTGCACCGATAAGGCCGGATGCGTCTCCGCATCCCTCGCAACCTCCCCCCATCGCCGAGGGAAATCGGAACCGATGTTCCCCTCCGCAATCACAAATCGGCTCTTCCACCCCTTGATGGAAGAGGGCTTATCCGCAATAACATTAAAGGACCTCCGGGGCCCGATAGAGGTCCACTCCGATTTCCTCCCGGGGGTTAGGTGGTAACAGGTGCGAAAAAGGGGGAGAGTCGCCACGATTTGGATCTGGTGGCACATCGAGATAAATCCGACGATGTTCCGCCAACTGTTTGGGGCCACCATCGATGGACAGATGTTGTAGTGGGTCATGATCTCCTTCACCAAGGGATGGAGAGGGAAACGAAGACCCGCCTTAAAACTGTCCTCATAGACGAATACTCCAGACTCCAAGTCCCGGGTAACCCTATCTTCAAGTCCCGGCACCCGCAAAACCACATCCATGGGCAGACCATACCTCTGATGAATCCTCCCCAAATCCTCAGCGACGATTTCTGAGACCACGTCTTCAGGGCTCATCGCCATTGAAAGAAGTATCAGATGAAAGCAATGAGCGTCGGAGAAGATGAAAGACCAAAACCCACTTGGAAGCAAAACGAGAAAACGCCAAGCGCGCATGCACAATACGCCTATATATATATGTGTGGGGCGGCCGTCACTTCGCTTCTCCGCTAAGGAACCGCCCTGGGGAGCGGGGCGTCTCATTCGAAGCGTCCAGAACCGCCTCGACAAACACCCGGTCGACCGGAATTCGAGGTGTGGCGCAATCTCAACCGTCGATAGCGGAGGAGCCTTACCCCCGAAAGTACAATGGCCCTATCGCATTAATTAGGGCATCATTGCCTGGACTGTTTAAGCCAAAACGTCCCATCCAGAGCGCGCCACTTGAGCTTATACTCCCTACGCCCGAACCTACGCTTCGAACTAGGGAGTGGAGGGCATGTGTTGGGGGGTAAAATCGTCATTGCATTGATATCCGTGCGAGGCGGCTAAGGCTGACCTCCTCCCGCCGCCTTCCTCCGGGCTTCCGTAGCTCGGCCTCCTCCGGGCTTCCGTAGCTCGGCCTCCTCCGGGCTTCCGTAGCTCGGCCTTCTCCGGGCTTCCCTAGCTCGGCCTCCCCCGGGCTTCCCTAGCTCGGCCTCCCCCGGGCTTCCGTAGCTCGGCCTCCTCCGGGCTTCCCTAGCTCGGCCTCCCCCGGGCTTCCGTAGCTCGGCCTCCTCCGGGCTTCCGTAGCTCGGCCTCCTCCGGGCTTCCGTAGCTCGGCCCCCTCCGGGCTTCCGTAGCTCGGCCTTCTCCGGGCTTCCGTAGCTCGGCCTCCTCCGGGCTTCCCTAGCTCGGCCTCCTCCGGGCTTCCGTAGCTCGGTCTCCTCCGGGCTTCCCTAGCTCGGCCTCCTCCGGGCTTTCGTAGCTCGCTTATACCCCGCGATCCACGCTCCGACGTCTACCTCCGCGGAACCTAATGCGGGAGAGCTTAAACTTACCTGAGCAGCTCCTTAGGCTAGGAATTATATCGAAACGTGGCCTAAGACCTATTGAAACCGCCCCAGGTCTACTCGCCCAGATCCCAAGACATCGAAGAGCTCTCCCAGCCGTCGATCCCTTAACAGACAAGGCGTGGATTCTAACGGCCCCACAACGGCCTGATACTGTCTACCCCCGTATCGTAACAACCTCAGAACCTTCCAGAAGATGCTCAAGTCCCCAGGTGATGGTCTATAAGTATCAGATTAACAGACTCACTCAGGTACGCAATCCTGGACGCACGCAGCTTCGTACGCACACCTCCACTCTCACTCTCCTCCCCTTTTTGGAGCCTCCGATTGGCCACCCCCCGGAGAGGCCTCCCGGAGAGATCCACCTCCTCATTATCTGGTTGATCGCCGATTCCTTCCCCACTGACTTGAGCGTCGGAGGGTCTTCCGCGGAGGACCAACCCCAGCGTCCCTCCGCGTGTGGGCTTCTTTTGCAGGTCCGCCGCACCCCCCTCTTCCCGGAGATCGACCGCGCCCGAGTCGGAGGACGGATCCCGGCGGCAACACGAGGCTTTTCATGGTTTTACATTTTAAATTTCACTTATAGATATTGAAAACTATTTTTCATACTTCAACCGAATGGGATGACAATATATATATATATATATATATATATATATACTTTTTATACTAAAAAGATTTTAATTTTTTTAAAAAAAGATTAAAAAATTTAAAGTTTTCTTTAGAAGAAGCGTTTCTGAAGCAAGGGTTTTGTTCTTTCTAATCCGATTTTGTTGGATATTTGGGCTATTCTGCGGGAGATTGAATGCGTCCAGATTCGACATATATATCGCGAAGCCAATACGGTGATGGATTGGATTGCTGCTTCAGTGGCTCTACTTTCTGATCTATGAATTTTGATGCCGGATGATCCTACCCTGTTCTTTGCAGCAAATTTTGTACTCTGATCTATTTGGGCTGACTCACGCTAGACTAGTGTGATCGTTCGTTTATTAAAAAAAAAAAAAGCAAGGGTTATGAACTTCAAAAAAAAAATGTATTTATTGTGATGAAAAGATTTACTTTAAATTTTTTGATATAATAAATATGCATCGAAATCCAATAAGCTTTAGCATGCATGTTTATTAGATGCATAATAATATAAGCATGCGGTTAATACACGAAGAACAGTGCAACAAGACTTTTCGCTGCTGTGATCATCTTTATGTTAATTGGAAAGGGGCGCTTCTTTATGTTAATGGGAAAGAGGCGCTGTGCAGCTTTTCTCTTACATGGTTATATATTACAACGCAAATTTCTCGCTTGAATGGTCCCACTTCACCCATAATATTTAATGATATGTAATGCGTAGATCTAGCATCGTGCTACGTGAAGGATGTTAAGATCCATTAAGATAAGAAAGAAGATTAGAAGCAAGGGCGTGCCCAACCAGTGACCGGATCCACGTCTTCCTCAGATAAATACCCTCGCCTTTTTCCATCGCGTCCCTCCTTCGCTGCTGTCTCCGTCCAGAGAGAAGCCGGGGAGACAGAGCTCATCCTCTAATCTTCCATTCATCTCGATCGGAATATTACGTTCATCTCGATCGGAATATTCCTATTTGTAAGCAAGCAGATCTCTCCTTTTCATCATTGATTCCGCTTGATCCTCATAGTCTCGGATCGGCTGCTTTCGCGCATCCTCCGTGTTTTTTTTTTTTTTTCTTTTTAATAATTTCCTGGATCAGAAGACGGGCTTGTGGTTGGATTAGGTTGGGATCGGGTTTTATTTGATGGAAATGATGCGGTTCGCATTCGGATCTAAATCAGATCCGGCTGCTGATATAAAGAATCTAGGGTTCGGTTATTATGTTCTTTTATTTTTGATTCTTATTATTGCGATAGAATTTAGTGCATGTTTTGTTTAAGATTAATTTTTTTAAGAAATACTTGATGATTTATTGATCCTTCTTTTATGTGCACCTATGTACTTCTTCCTTTTGATTCTTGTTGATTCAGCTTCTTTTTAACGGTCTAGTGGAAATCTTTTAGTTTTTTATTAGATTTGGTGGATTTTCATTTGTCTTTTTGTATCTTTAACATTTTCCCCTTTTCTTTCCCTTTCTTTCAATCTTTGTTCGGGTCTCCTATTGATTCCAGTGAAATATAGCATTTAAGAAAGGCCTTTTAAATTAATACAAAATTTCTAAATTTTATATTCTCAGCTTTGCCTTCTCTGATTTTTTTTTTTTTTGTTTTTTTGTTTATAGTATGTGATGCTCACAAAGCAGCTTCGATTTGGACTATCAATTTATTTATTTTTATTTTTAATTTGTGATAATTATATGTAATGTAAGATTAGTGAAAAAATTATACATGTTTGTTCCAGATCTAATGGCCCGTACATCCGGAAATGGTTTTGATATTTCATTTCATTTACTTGTAAAGGAGATGAATGTTTGGAAGTTTGATGGTCTCATCCTCCATTTAACAAGGACAAAATTTTGGTGATCTAAGGAAGATCAGTTGCTCTGAGTGATATCATCTGAAACTAAAGTCCATCATCTGAAAATAAAGAAGAGAACATGTGCGCTGGGTGATAGCTGTTAGAACATTGAATTACATGTCATGCTTCTGCTTATATATGGTTAAAATTATGAATGGAATGTTTAGTAGAAATGGTGGATCCGATGATGAAGATGAATGTGCTGCAAAGGACAGTGAAAATCCCTATTATTTGTGACCTCAAATTTGGATCAGATGGTCAAAAAGAAGTGAGACAAACGAAGATTTGAGTAGGGGACTGGGAAGACTTGAACAGAAAGAGCTTGGAAAAATGTGATATAATATTTGTGATAAAACTTCAACTTAAGATTAAATAACATGCTTGGTGCATATTGTAGGCACCATATCAATCGGACATGATTTGTCAAGTTGTGGCATGCTTAAGTATTGACTTTTGAGCAAACATTAGCTTTCATAATATTAGATTGTTGCTAGATTGATTTAGAATATTAGCAGCTAATGGTTGTCATAAATGTACAGTTTAGTGTGTCTCACCATTGCAAATGTTGTTTAAACCATTCAAACAGATAATTTGTTTTTCATCGAAAGACCAACCATGGTGAAGTCATGATTAAGTGGTTACTACTTATTGCTGAGGTAACATGTCTAGAAAACATTTAAAATTTTGGTTTGTGGCTTTTCTTTTGTTGTTGTATATTGTGATCGGCATTGTCGATCATTGATTTAGATATCTTACCATGCATTGGCTGTTGTGAGTGATGACACTATTCATATCTTATGAATGTTAAAAATCCTTTCATAGCTGTATACTTACACACAAGCACACACACCTATATATAGAGAGAGAAAGTGAGCCTGACTTAGATATGTTCGAGTGGATTGTATACTCAGATCTAATCGAATCTACATGGAACCATTGAAGTTTCACAACAATAATCTAAGCTATTCGATATGATCTGCTAACTCTAAAACACCAAAAAAATGCATGATTTGGAGATCCCTATCCCATATATTAAGTGGTTAAAAATGTGGGACAGTCTAGATACCATTAAATAATGCATGTTCTTTTAATCTCTTGATGCATGGGTTAGGGATTTTTGGTGTACTAGTATTTTCTCGAGGTGATAGACTACATCCAATGACTCAAATCATCGATGTGAAACCTCCATCTTATCAATCCAGACCTGAACAGATCCGAGTTCTTCTTGAGCGAAGCTAAATTATGTATGGATGCATGTATGTATATATATATATATATATATATATATAGTCTTTTATGGTAATTTATGATTTTCTATAACTGCTTAACAAATTGATAAGTTTTTAGACTTTGGGAATCTTGTTCCAGTAGCAAAAAGGTTTTGTTAGCAGAGCAATGCCATGACTATTTTTGCAAAGTATTTCTTTTCTTGTTCTCTGTGCAATGTGTGCATGCTTGTGTTTTCCCTGCACATGTGTTTGCGTGTTTTATCGATGCATTTATGTATTTGCATGTAATGATTAACAGGGAACAACCATGAACGTTTGCCAAAGATGGCAAGTCTGTAGGTGGCTGATGTCTTTTACTTGAGAAATGAGATAAATGAACTTAACTGAAGGACGGTAAGGCACAGACGATCTTGACTTAACTAAAATTTTCTAAGAACTTTGGTCATGTGTGGTTGAAAGATCCAACTTCAAATTTTTTAATATCCAATCATAGCCCTTCTATTGATTAAGAAGGTGAATGAATTGAGCGTTTAAATTACAGAAAATAACCATCTAGAATTATAGAGAACAACTATTTAAAATGTCACTCCTATTTCCTTTCTTTTTTATGTACTACAGTGTAATCAGATATGACTTCTTTTTGGGTGTTCTTGAAATTTTGGGCTTGGGTTTATCGGCTGCATAGTTTCTGATATCTTCTTTGTGATAATGTTTTTAAAGATATTTTCCATTTTTCTTAGTTTTCTTTTTGAATCAGGAGGTATTATGGCCAGCAAACGAATTCAAAAGGAACTTCTGGATTTGCAAAAAGATCCTCCCACATCATGCAGTGCTGGACCTGTTGGGGAGGACCTATTCCATTGGCAGGCAACGATTATGGGTCCTGCCGACAGCCCCTATTCGGGAGGGGTCTTCTTTGTTAAAATTCATTTCCCTCCTGACTATCCATTCAAGCCTCCCAAGGTCAACTTCCAGACCAAGGTACAAGGGTTCCTGCGTCTATGTATGTTTTTGCCTTTTCTATTACCTAATTTTTATTGAGTGCTGCAATATTCTGTTGTAAATCTTGTACCTCGTGAAATGATATGAGAAGGTTATGATCATGCAAATTGTTTCCTATTATTCTTTTGAAAATATAAATTTACAATGTACTGCAATAACAAACTAATAAAGATGGTTAAATATTTCGGACAATTGGATCGAGATTGTTTCTTGCCATGACATAGATTAATTTTGATAATTAATAGAAATGACTTAGATGCTAAATTTTGGTGATAAATGACTTAAACTATGTAAGCAGGTGCAGATGACTGGTTTTTTTCTTCAATAAATTTTCAATCATTAGCCTCTCCATTGTAGTCTAGTTGGTCAGGATACTCGACTCTCATTCGAGAGACGGCTATATGGAATAGAGTGTTGGGCAATACTGAAATAACATGTGAATAAATTAAGTGTAATAAAAATGCGTACGTTAAGATGGATATGTGGTAAAACTTTAAAGATAGAATTAGAAATAAACATATAAGAGATAAAATGAAAGAAAATCGATTACGGTGGTTTGGACATATACAATAAAGACCCTTAGATGCTCAAGTTAGAAAAAAGTGATCTTTTAACAATCTATGGTCAGGATAGAAGTAGAGGTACAGGTAGATCTAAACTAACATGGACAAAAATAATTAAAAAAGATATAACTATTTGTAATTTAAATGTCGACTTAGTTCTAAATAGAGCAGAGTCGAGGAAGCAGATTTATGTAACTGACCCCATGTAGTTGGAAAAAGGCTTAGATGAGTTGAGTTGAGTTGAGTTTAAAGTTTCCAATCATTAATTTGGTTGTCCATGGATTTTGTTAAAGGGTAGTGTGTGCTGGTAGAAGTTTGTAAATGCATTGTTAAACAAATATTTGCATATTGCTGCTAAATGATCTAACTTCTAACATGCTTTTAACTACTAAAAGATTAGAGAAAATGTATAACATTTTAGAAGCAATTTTGTCATCTTCTTTGACAACCTTTAGGCGGAGTACTACTGTAAGGACTTCTCTAGTTAAATGGCAGAACTAAATTTATGATGCTTTAACCTATTGGTTCTGTATCTATGGTGCTTGCATTTCATGTATGGTTTCCATTTCTTAAGCTGTTTGGTTTATAGAGAACTACCTTGATAGACAAAATACAGAACTGAAGCATATCAATATGTTGTGTCAATGTTTCAAAAGATGCCTGCCTTGGCTCCTAGGCAGGACTGTCTAGCTCTTGCCTTTTATATTTTGCATCATCTTTGAGTTTGGAGGGTAAAACTGATACAAGAACTAGAATCAAATGCTGCCAAGTGGATACTTCCTGGTTAACTTATAACATGTCTTTTTCAATATGTTATGTTTCAGTTTGTGTTAATATTCTTTAGATTCTCTTATAATTATTATTTTTATAGTTTATTAATCAAAATTAAACAACAGAGCTAGCAACATTTTAAAAGATTCTAGGCAGTGAAAAGACAGCTAGGTAGCCACCTAGTGCCTAGGAATGAAGCATGTCCCTAGAGGTCAGCACGCACACACGCATGCATGCATTTACTGGCTAAGCGCTTTTCAGGGCGCGCGTGTGCGCACATACACGTGTTTACTGGCTAAGCGCTTTTCAGTTTACACACACTCGCGCGCGTTTACTGGCTAAGCGCTTTTCAGTTTACCATACCTAAAGGAGTTTTGACACATAAATGTAACTTGATAGTTTCGTGCAAATTTATACATTATCATTAAAAACAAATATTGATATTTTGAAGTTGATGGTAATTATACAGTTATACTAAAGTTTTAGTTTTCCTTGTTACCTTCTACAACCAAATGTTAAGAGTGCGTCCAACTTGTAACAGGTGTTGTCTAAATTACTGTATTTTCCTTCTGATTAATTATTTATCAACAGCATTCACTTCTTGTGGTGTATTTTGACAGAACAAAGTAATGGTTATGCATTTCCTGCCACTTCTGAAATTCAGAATAATTTCTATTTTTTTATTGATTATTATGAAGTCCAAGTTTTCACTTTGAAAGGAGATACTTCTCTTAAAATCCGAGGCCCGTAGGTTCCTTGATGTTCACCTTAAAAAATTACAGGTTTGCTTGCTTCTCAACATCAGCAGGATTGTAGATGACCAATGGGTTATCTTCATGGTCCTGACACACTGTGTTATCATTAAATTGAGAAAATTGAGAAATCGATGATCGTATGATACTGATCTCTGAAATCCTGAGATTCTGTGATGCATGAAATCAATATCTTTTCTGTTGTCCACTAACTAGAATTAATGCATCTCAAAGACTCAATGCTGAGGACTGGACTGACATTTTATTTCCAGGTTAACTTTGAAGCAACCTCTAATGTAATAAGATTTTAGTGGCATGCTCTTGGTCATGTTTGTGCATGTTTTGCTTGCAATGAGTCACACTTTTCTGAGTTTGCAAAAAGTGGATTACGTTCATTGATGAGGGAGTTAATAAAACTTTCCCAGTCAAACTAATTATGTCCATTTGATTGAGGAATAAACAGAGCCTCAGCTACCAGATGGTAATCTTTGTTAAATTCTACCCATTTTCAGAGTGCAGTTGATGATTGCTACTTTGCTCGAATGTCTTTTTTGCATAATACTAGTGCGTATTATGAAAATCTGCTACCTGTTTTCATATCTACGAAGAAAATATTCTGCCTTCTTGATATTAAGATGTTGACTTACTGTATTGGGTTGGGAAGGTTTATCACCCAAACATCAACTCCAATGGCAGCATCTGCCTTGACATCCTCAAGGAGCAGTGGAGCCCTGCCCTGACCATATCAAAGGTTCTCTTATCTATCTGCTCTCTCCTCACAGACCCCAACCCTGATGACCCTCTTGTCCCTGAGATTGCCCACCTCTACAAGACCCAGAGGTCCCGCTATGAGGAGACAGCCAGAGCATGGACCCAGAAGTATGCCATGGGCTGACATCCTCCAATCTAGAAACAAAATTGTGAGGTAAAAGCACATCATGTTGTGAGAACTAAGACAAACCAGTTTCTTATATTGTGATGTCTGAGATGACTTTGCCAGATCAAAAGAAGTTTGGCATTGCATGCTTGTTTCTGTATATTACTGGGGAATTGGATCGCTGTGACATATATGAATTGTGTTGGGCTCTGTTCCATACTTTCAAGTACATCTGACATGTGGTGCAGGTATTTCTTTGCTTCAAGGTTTTATATTATATCTTTTAACTAGCTATTTTTCATGACTGTTGACTCTGGAGCCTACTTGGTATTTCCTTTGTTTTACTTGCTCTGATTTTATGGATTGCATTAGTTTTATGGATTAAATATGGTTGTAGGTTATTGGTTTATCTTGAAAATTTCTGTTTCTTTAAAATAGATCTAGTTAGAAGGTTTAGCTAACTTATGACATAGTGCTCTATGTGGTCGGTGAAATTTCTTTATCTACTACTTGGATGATGTGAATTCCAAGAGGTTAGTTTTTTTCTTTATTTTAGCTTCTATGATGACATTCTTACGAGTCAACAGACTGTTATAGAGGCAACAGTGTATATAACTGCCAAAAAAAAAAGAAAGTATGAATGGGTATGGGAAGGGAACAATTAGGAAGGAATAAAAAACCAGAGGGCGGAGCATTACAGAGATGCTGAGAAGTAGGAAATTTATAGTAGGCATGCGAGGGAAGTGTGAAGGGTAGAAAACGCTAGAAGGATTACACTAGAATGAGAATAGAAAGTAGGGAGAAACGGTATCTATCAACGATTTTAAAAAGTGTCGGCAATTAACGATGCTTTAAAGTGTTGGAATCATTAAATATTTTTTCAACTGCTTCATTCCTTTTCTAATTTTTTTGTTTGTCTTTCTTCTTCGTTCGCCAGCCCCTTTAGCAACCCCATTCCTACGATTGAGTTAATCTTCCTCAAATTCAGCTCAAAATCGAAAGATGAACCATGGGTTCATCATCCCCACTGATCCATTTTTTTTAACATTTAATGTTTGTTTATTGTTTCTAAACCTAGGGTTTCAATTTTTGATAGAAATTTTCTTAGCATTTCATGTCTTGGTCCCTTGCTTTGTACTACTCATGGATTATTGATGTAGCCCCACTCGCCGTCCGGGATAGATTATTCATGTAACACCACTTGCCAAGGGTTTTCATCCACCTTGATCCACCGCAAATCGATATTTTTAAATATTTTTAAAGTATATATTTTTTAAAAACATAGCCAAAACCTTGAAGTGATAACTATAAGGTATGTGACTAATGAAAGTTGCTGAGATGCATAGCATATGGGAATTGATACGGCTGGCGGTTTCCCCGGGGTAGTAATATCTTTCGCACAACTTTCGAAAGCAATGATGTGACAACGAAACCCAAGGCCACCAGCGTCGGCCCTCAGCGTCGGCTCCTAGCGCGGCCCTCAGCGTCGGCCCTCAGCGTCGGCTCCTAGCACCGGCCCTCAGCGTCGGCCTTGAGAGCCGGCGGCTAGCGTCGGTCTTCAGAGCTGGCCTCCAGCGTCGATCCTCAGCGTCGGTCTCCATAAGCCCCAATACTGAGGCTTTGGTTCGGCATCTAACACTGCCACCCGACCTCGGCCCCAGTGTCGGCCGTCATACAAGGATGTTCTAGGCAATGGACCCCGCGATTTAAGGTCTATTGCCGAATGGTCCGTTACCCAAATCGCGGGCAGGTCTCAGCCTGATCAGCAGTTACCGCTATAAGCGGCCCCTATCCCGCAACAGTCCAACAACTTACCGTTCGATGAAGCAGATTCGACGGTTCCAACAGGCCAAGATAACGGGATCCCAACAGGTATAAAGGGAGGACCCGAGCTCCATGCGAGGGGACTCTCTTTCAAAACTTCACTAGAATAATCATTCATATCCCTGTTCGACGACTCACTAACTTGGGCGTCGGAGGGTCCCCGCCGGAACTACCGGCCCGGGACTTTTTGCAGGCTCCAGGAGGAAGACGGTGATCTCTCTGCACACGGTGATCCTAGCCGCCCGACGTTCATCATACGTGATTCGGCGCAACAGATTGGCGCGCCAGGTAGGGGGGAGGCAGAAGGCAGACAAGTCGAGACTCTCCCCTGAAATCCTCCAATTTTGCAAAGGAAGCGATGGTGACCACGCGAGCACAAGAGGCTTCCTCTAGCCAGGCAGCCGGGCCCATCCCGCGAGTGGAGCATTCGGAGGCCAACCCTCATGCTCCACCCCTGCACCAACGAGCCAACCTGACCGGCTTGATGATCTAGCCCATCAGGTCCAGGATCTGACGACGATGGTCCGAGGGCTGCAAGAGCGCTATGTGGCTGCTGTAACTCAACCCCCTGTAACGGGCGAAGGGGTGCGAGGAACAGTACAGTCTCACCAAGGAGGGACCCCGCCTGAGGTCTCTCACCGCTCACCCCCCGAACCTCATCGTCAAGGGACCTCGAAGCGACGACGGTCTCCTTTCCGTCGCTCCAGTCGTCCCCACCACCGACCGGAAGAAAAGGAGTCCAAGCGGGCGCCTTCCTTGCGCCGTCGATCTTCTTCTTCCGACTCATCCCAAGGGACCTCGAAGCGACGACGGTCTCCTTCCCGTCGCTCCAGTCGCCCCCACCACCGACCGGAAGAAAAAGAGTCAAGCGGGCACATTCTTCGCGCCGGCGATCTTCTTCTTCCGACTCATCCGAGGTAACACTCCCCGGAAAACCACTCGCGGGCCGAGCAAAGGCTTGACGAGTACCATCGGCGGTTGGACGAACTCAGCCGTCAGATCGCCGATCCCTATGCAGCGGAGTATGAACGTCGCCCCCGCTTTCTCGCCATATCATGAAGGAACCGGTCCCCCCCGGTTTCGTCTCCCTCAATTGGATCCATATGATGGAACGACGGACCCCCTGGACCATCTGGAAAGCTACAAAGTCCTCATGCAGGTCCAGGGAGCGACGGATTCCTTATTATGCGTCGCCTTCCCGGCACGCTCCGTAAGGCGGCACGCGCGTGGTACTCCCGTTTACTTCCACGCAGCATCAACTCCTTTCGGCAACTTGAGCGGTCTTTCCTGGCTCATTTTGATGCCTGTCGAAAGATCCCACGAGTTGCCGATAGCCTCTTTGCTGTCCAGCAGAAAAGTGGCGAGACCTTAAAGGATTTCGTCGCTCGATTTAAGGAGGCAGCGCTGGAGGTGTACAACCTGGAAGACTCTGTCGCCACCTTGGCCCTGAAGAGAGGACTTCGCCCGTCCAGATTCGCTTACTCTCTGGATAAGAAGCCTCCGCGTTCCTACGCCGAGCTTCTGAGCCGGGCACAGAAATACATCCGCGCTGACGAGGCAGATTCTTTCCGGAGAGACATTGACAAGAACCCCGGTAACAAACCACCACCTTCTGACCGCGCTGGTGCACAACCTAGGAAGCCCGAGCCTCCACGACGCTCGGATCGCCGGCCACAAGCGCTGGTTCCTAAAGAGCAGTTCACTCCCCTCATGGCCCCCATCTCCCACATCCTACTGGAGATCGAGGAGGAACCATATTTCAAGCGTCCGGCTCCCTTGAAGTCCGGAGCCCCCCGCAACAAGGAGTTTTACTGCCGGTACCATCGGGACTACGGCCACGACACCGAAGACTGCCGCAATTTAAAAAAGGCCATCGAGGAGCTGGTTCAGCAGGGCCACCTGGGCAAGTTTGTTCGAAGGGGGAATCTCCCCGCGGTGGGCCCCATGGCGCCCCCAAGTCATCCGGCTGGCGTGGATAATGCCCCGACTGAAAAAACCATAGCTATGATCTCTTGGGGAGCGGATGGTGGTTCGAAAAGGCCGCGCGAGGGAATAGACTCTGTAATACCTTTTTTCGGAAAGGATCTAGACGGGGTAGTTAATAAACACGACGACAGCGTCGTGGTTTCTATGACTATAGCTAAACACCCTGTAAAAAGAATTTTAATTGATAGTGGGAGCTCTGTGGATGTCTTGAGTTACGAGGCTTTTGTTCGGATGAACTTATCAAGGTCCTTGCTTCGACCCGTTGCCACACCACTAATGGGCTTCACGGGAGACTCAGTGAACGTCGAAGGCGAAATTGCTCTCCCGGTCACGGCTGGAACTCCTCCATGTCAGAGTACAGTGGTTGTAAACTTCCTGGTGGTCCGGGTCCCGCTGGCTTATAACGCCATCTTGGGAAGACCGGGGCTGAACTGCTGGATGCCGTGATCTCCACCAAGAGACTGTTAGTAAGGTTCCCTACCAATGAAGGGATCGGAGAAATGAAGGGGGAGCAAAGCCCACTGCCGCCCTGTTATCATCTGTCGCCCAGTCCGCTGAGCGCAGAGTCAGCAACAGCCTCTGAGTCGCTCGATCCTAGGGAGTTGGGAAGAAGGGGAGAGCCGGCAGAGCACCTTCTAACCCTCCCCTTGGACGATAACCCGGCAAGGACTGTTCAGCTGGGGGCATCACTCCCGGAAGAGGCACGTCGTCAACTCCTCGCATTCCTGCGGCCAACGCTGACGTCTTCGCATGGTCTTCCTCCGACATGCCAGGCGTCCCTGAAGAAGTAATTACCCATCGGCTTAACCTCAAGCCAGAGTGTCGGCCAATCCGACAGAAGAAGAGAAACTTCGCTCCAGACAGACAGAAAGCTATCGACGAGGAAATCCGCAAGCTTATGGCTGCGGGCCACATTCGGGAAGTCCACTACCCTGAATGGCTAGCTAATGTGGTGTTAGTCCGCAAGGCCAACGGGAGCTGGAGAATGTGTGTAGATTTCACCGACCTCAACAAGGCGTGCCCCAAAGATAGCTTTCCACTACCTCGAATCGATCAATTGGTGGATGCTACATCCGGCCATGAGGTCCTCAGCTTCATGGATGCTTTCTCCGGATACAACCAGATCCGGATGAATCCGGAGGATGAAGAAGCTACTTCCTTCATAACCGAAAAGGGTCTATATTGCTACAAGGTGATGCCTTTCGGGTTAAAAAATGCGGGGGCTACTTACCAGAGGCTGATGAACAAAGTCTTTGAAGGACAGATAGGGCGTAATATGGAAGTGTATGTGGATGACATGCTGACAAAAAGCGTTCGTGCCCTTGACCACATCACGGATCTGGCAGAAACTTTGACAATCTTCGTCGATATCAGATGAAGCTGAACCCTCGCAAGTGTGCATTCGGAGTAACAGCTGGGAAGTTCTTGGGTTTCATGGTGACCCGGAGAGGAATTGAAGCTAACCCGGACAAAGTCCAAGCCATCTTGGACATGAGGCCTCCCGCCAACAAGAAGGAAGTACAACGCCTGACAGGAAGAATAGCCGCCTTAAGCCGCTTCCTATCCAAGTCCGCGGAAAGGTGTTTGCCTTTCTTCAAGGCGCTTCGCAGAATCAATAAGTTCGAGTGGACCAAAGAATGCCAGGAGGCGTTCGAAGGGTTAAAGACGTTCCTATCCACCCCGCCACTGCTAGCCAAGCCGACGGGCGGAGAGGAGCTCCTTCTATACCTTGCGGCCTCTCCTGAGGCTGTTAGCTCCGTGCTAGCCCGGGTGGACACTGATGGCACACAAAGGCCAGTATACTATACAAGTAAGGTGCTTCATGATGCTGAGACTCGATACTCAAACATGGAAAAGATCATCTTTGCGTTAATCGTGTCGGCCCAGCGTCTGCGGCCATACTTCCAAGCCCACCCGATCGCAGTAATCACTGACCAGCCTCTGAAGACAATTCTAGCTCGTCCGGATACTTCTGGCCGGCTGGCCAGGTGGGCCCTCAAGCTGGGGGAGTTTGATTTATCTTTCCGCCCCGTTCGGCCATGAAGTCTCAAGTCTTGGCAGATTTCTTGGTCGAATGTACTTGGGGAACCGAGTTATCCAAAGAACTTCCGACGGACACTCAACCCTTGGAAGCCAGTGACGATGAGTGGGTCCTTCACGTAGATGGGGCATCGAACTCTCAAGGGAGCGGAGCAGGCCTCATCTTGGCTAACTCGGATGGGGTGGTTACTGAGTGTGCACTTCGCTTCCTCTTCCCAGCCACTAATAACCAGGCGGAATATGAGGCTTTGTTATCCGGAGTAAGACTGGCTCGGGAACTTGGGGTGAAACGCCTTAGAGCTTTTACCGACTCCCAATTGGTTGCTGGCCAGATCACCAAGGAGTACGAGGCAAAGGATCCCATCATGGCCCGTTACTTGGATGCGGTGTTCTCAATGACCTCTCCATTCACTCACTTCAGCGTCAGCTACATTCCTCGACAAGAGAATGCTAGAGCTGACGCCCTATCCCACCTCGCTGCCTCAGCTGATGGGATGTTGGGAAAAGCTTACGTGGAGCACTTAGAAGCCCCAAGCATTGATGCACCAATAGAAACTTTACCAGTGGAGCAGGAGCCTTCCTGGATGGACGCCTATGTTCAATACTTTACTGAAGGTATCCTCCCCGAAGACCCTGCCGAAGCCAGGAAGCTTAAGAGACGGGCCCCGAAGTTCTTCCTTATGGAAGGAAGGCTCTACCGAAGGTCATTCTCATACCCCATCCTCAGGTGCGTCGGTCCTACCGACGCCAATTATATTTTGCGAGAGATACACGAGGGGATATGCGGAAGCCATCTGGGGGGCAGGGCTCTTGCATATAAAGCTCTACGTCAAGGGTATTACTGGTTGACAATGAAAGAAGACGCATCTGAACTTGTTAAAAAGTGTGACAGCTGCCAGCGTCACGCCAACGTCCAACATCAACCTGCGTCCCAGCTAACCCCTCTGGCTGCACCGTGGCCCTTCGCACAATGGGGCATGGACATCCTGGGACCTTTCCCCCCTGCCTCCGGACAACGTAAGTTCCTAGTTGTAGCCGTCGATCATTTCACTAAGTGGATCGAGGCGGAAGCTCTTGCTAAGATCACGGAAGCCAAAGTAAGGTCTTTCTTCTGGAAATCTGTGGTGTGCCGGTTTGGGTTACCCACACCCTGGTTACAGACAACGGCCGACAGTTTGATAACACGGCCTTCCGAGAATTCTGCGAGGGCCTAGGCATCCGTCACCGATTCACCTCCGTAGGGCATCCCCAAACCAACGGCGCAGCTGAGGTGACCAATCGCATCATCCTCCAAGGGCTCCGGGCTCGGCTAGATAGCTGTAAAGGGCGCTGGGTGGAAGAACTTTCCAGTGTGTTGTGGGCCTACCACACGACGCGAGCACCCACAGGGGAAACTCCCTTCAGCCTGGTCTTTGGGACCGAGGCGGTCATCCCCGTGGAAATAGGGGCTCCAGTCCCCGGACGGAATTATACCACGAAGAAAGCAACTCCAACCAGCTGAGGGCTGATCTGGATTTGGTGGAAGAATTGCGAGATCAAGCGCATCTTCGGATGGCAGCATTCCGTCAGCGAGTGGCCAAACACTACAACTCTCGGGTGCGGCCCAAGACATTCCGGCCAGGAGACCTGGTCCTACGAAGAGCTGAAGTATCAAAGCCAACGGAAGGGGGCAAGCTGGCACCAAATGGGAAGGACCATACCGTGTCAAAGAGGTACTCCACCATGGGCATATAAAGTTGAAGAGCTGGACGGGAAGCTGCTCCCTCGAACTTGGAATGCCGACAATTTACGACGGTACTATCAATAGAATTCTATCGTTATTAACTTGAATCTGTCTGATGCATGAATAATAGACATGTTCTTATTTTCTAATGAGTATGTTTAGAATTCCAATTCCGCTTCAAAGACCAACTCCGCGTTGGCATCCAAGACCGGCGCCAGCGTCGGCATGAATAATAGGAGAAGACCAACTCCGCGTTGGCACCAAGACCGGCCCAGCGTCGGCATGACCGGATTAGGATCAAAGACCAACTCCGCGTTGGCATCCAAGACCGGCGCCCAGCGTCGGCATCAAAAGACCGGATCCGCTCCGGCACTCAAAGACCAACTCCGCGTTGGCACCAAGACCGGCCCAGCGTCGGTGACAAAAGACATCCGCGCCGGGAGTAAAGACCAACTCCGCGTTGGCATCCAAGACCGGCGCCCAGCGTCGGCATCAAAAGACCGGATCCGCTCCGGCATCAAAGACCAACTCCGCGTTGGCATCCAAGACCGGCGCCCAGCGTCGGCATCAAAAGACCGGATCCGCTCCGGCACCAAAGCTCCCGGCACTCAAAGACCAAGGCGTTGGCAAAGACCGGCGCCCAGCGTCGGCATCAAAAGACCGGATCCGCTCCGGCACTCAAAGACCAACTCCGCGTTGGCAAAGACCGGCGTCCAGCGTCGGCAAAGACCGGATCCGCTCCGGCAAAAGACCAACATCCGCGTCCGGGACCAGTAAAGACCAACTCCGCGTTGGCATCCAAGACCGGCGCCCAGCGTCGGCATCAAAAGACCGGATCCGCTCCGGCACTCAAAGACCAACTCCGCGTTGGCACCAAGACCGCGTCCAGCGTCGGCAAAGACCGGATCCGCTCCGGCATCAAAGACCAACTCCGCGTTGGCACCAAGACCGGCGTCCAGCGTCGGCATCAAAAGACCGGATCCGCTCCCAGTCAAAGACCAACTCCGCGTTGGCAAAGACCGGCGCCCAGCGTCGGCATCAAAAGACCCGCTCCGGCACTCAAAGACCAACTCCGCGTTGGCAAAGACCGGCGTCCAGCGTCGGCAAAAGACCGGATCCGCTCCGGGACCAACTCCGCGTTGGCAAAGACCGGCGTCCAGCGTCGGCAAGACCGGATCCGTTCCGGACCAACTCCGCGTTGGCACCTAAGACCGGCGCCCAGCGTCGGCAAAGACCGGATCCGCTCCGGCGTTGGCATCGCAGCGTCGGCAAGACCGGACCGGCAACTAAAGACCAACTCCGTTGGCACCTAACCAGCGTGATCCGCTCCGGGAAAGACCGGCGCTCGGCGAAGACCGGATCCGTTCCGGCAACTAAAGACCAACTCCGCGTTGGCACCTAAGGCCGGCGTCCAGCGTCGGCAACAAAAGACCGGATCCGCTCCGGCAAAGACCCAACTAAGACCGGCGCTAGCGTCAGCCGTAGAGATCGACTGTGTTGGCACCAAGGACCACCGAATATCGGCCTTGTCGATGCTTAGGACAGCATCATGGCTCACGGTCCTATCTAACGTAACCTACTATGCATATTCCTATCAACTGGCAGTTCACAGCGGTTTGAACAAATGAAGCTCAAGAAATTAAAAATATTCATTGATGATGAAGTTTACAAAATTGCCAACAGGAGAAAAACGAAAAGCAGCTAATGGGCATCCGAAGGCGGGGTGCCATCTTCAGGGACGTCGTCAGGCTGCAGCTCCTCGATATCTTCCAAGTCGTAAAGCTCCTGTATTTTCTTTTTGCAATCTTGGAAGCCGGCGTCATAAGCTAACGCCGCTGAATCAGCTACCTCGTCATCGAAGGCTTCGGATTTCTTATAATCCTCTATGGCATTGGCCCCCTTCTCTTCCGCCTCGGTGGCTCTTCTCTGGGCCTCCGCCACTACCGCCTCCAGATCCGCGATTTTAATTATGTGTTGGCGGGTGGCTTCCTTAGCCGCATTAGTCTCGGCAAAGGCAGAGCTCATCTGAGTCTTTAGAACGCATACCTCCTGCTCTGCTGCCATCAGTTTCTCCTCGGCTGCCGTCAGCTTCTCCTCGGCGCTTTTTGCTTCTCTTCCGCCACCTGAGCGTTGTCCAGCTCGTTGGCAGCACGGCGCTGGGCAACTTCCAGCGCGTATTCAGCTTTTTCGGCTCTAAGCCGAATAGCCTCTACCTCGCCCGTCAGGGTGGCCCGGGTGTCCTCTAGGGCCATCGCCGCCTTTTCAGCTTTGACTTGAAGGGAGACCATCTCCTCCCGCGCTTGCTCAAGGGCGGTGTCGCTCAAAGTCCAGAGATCTTTGAGGGCGACAAGGGAGTTCAAGGCCTAAAAAAAAAAAAAAAATAATAATAATAAAAATAATCCAGAAAAAGGGAAAAGGAAAGGACAATAGCGGCACAAAAACTCACCCAGAGGTGCGCCACCGAAGCTTCACGAAAGAAGGTAGCACACCTTCGACCTCGGAGATATTCTTGCATCTCCTCCACTGAAGCTTCCTCTATGACCCGCATAGCCCAGCGGCTATGGTTCGCCAGCAGTGACTGGAAGGAAGGATCGATAGTCCTCCCTTCCCTGGGCGTCGGACCCGCGGAGGCTGATCCTGCCTCAGAACCTGCCGGCTCCGGCTCTTTAGCGGGCGGAGGCGCTTCAGATGTCGCCCCCATGGGGGGCAAGGCAGTGGCTGGAGTCGCCGCTATTGCCGCCGGAGCTTTACCCGCCTCCTTAGGCGCGGGAGACGGTGTCTTCCCCTCAGGAGATAGATCAAGTAAAATAATTGGAGGAGCCGGGGCTGGAGATTCTTCTTCCAGCGGGCTTTGCTCCACCTCCTTGCCGGCCCTGGCCTTAGCCGCGTCTTCCACGACGGGTTCTTCGGCTTGGGGTCGGATTGCCTCGCCTATGCGCACGGGCCCCACTGCTTTGGCTTCCGGGGCGTCGACCCCTTTTGCGACGGCCCTTTTGGGGCCGCCCTTCTTCGAGACTTTGGTGCGTAGGGCTTCACGACTATAGTTCCTCCGGTGTCGGCCATCCCAGCGTCGGTCTCTCTGCCACTAACCCCCCGGCGTCGGCCCTCCTGGGAACCTTAGTGGCAGCCCTCCCTTCGGCAGGGGATGCGGTCCCCGCGGCCTTCCTCTTCTTGGCGGCCACCCGCTTAAGCTTGTGCAATGTCGGCGCCATCCCTACGCAAGCAAGGGATAGTTAAAAAAAAAAAAAAAAAAAAGAGAAAAGAAGAGAAGGGAGAAGAACAGAGAAGAGAGGCGAGTGGACTAATGCTCACCCCTCGAGGGAATTAAGCCGGCACGTTGAAGGCTCTCCTCGGCTATCAGCTTATTACACTTAGGAATATCGGCAGTCAGGAGCTGCCCAAATGCCATCCGGTCTCGTGGAAGGATGGAGGCGTCCCTGTTGGCATCAATATTGGGTACCCCCCAGCTTCCACGAACCCCGCTGACGTCCGCGAAGAAAAACTTGTCCTTCCACCCCTTAACGGAGGAAGGAAGGCACAACCTAAGAATCCTATTGGATCTAGGAGTGAAAGACCACCACCCCGACTGTTTGCGCAAGGTATAGAAGCTGCGGAACAAGGAAATGCTAGCCTCTATACCCTGCAGATGGCAGAGTACCAAAAAACCAACTATAGTTCGGAAGGAATTGGGAACTAGTTGAGACGGGGTCAAGGAATACCTATCCAGAAGATTAAGGATAAAGGGGTGAATCGGTAACCTAAGCCCAGCCTTAAAAAAGGCCCCGTACAGGGCAACCCTCCCGGAACGAGAGGAGGTGACCCTATCGATAGAGGTGGGAACGAACAGGTGAAGGTCCGGAGGGAAACCATACCTGACCCTTAAGTTCGCGATGTCCTGGGCAGACATGGTCGACGCAGTCCCTTCGGGGGACTCCTTGGTAACCCTAGAAGGGCCGGCAACCGTCGGCCGGGTTTTAACGGAAGTTTGTCCGCCGGACGGACGAATCCCGGTGGAGGGACGATCGGCTGGTCGTGGCTTTGGTAAATGATCAGAAGATGAGGTGGACCATTGGATGGGCTGGGACTCGGACTGGGAAGAATGGTGGGAACCCCCCCAAGAACCGAAATGGAGCAAGAAGGAGAAGAAGCCATGGGAACTGACCTGAGAAGAAAAACGCGAGCAAGGACAGAGCACGGGGAGAATGAACAGAAGACGAAATGCAGGCGGACTCAAAAAGGGGCAATGGCGGAAGAGAGAGGGAAGATAGGAAGATAAGGGCAATTCGCCATCATTACACCATCTCGAAACACCCTCTAACCGTCCGATTTAACCACGCGTCCGTCTTCAGTTGGGAGGCATTTCGATGACCCACCGATACGAAAAGGTCGAAAAGACCACCAATGTAAAAAGGGGCGCTAACCTTACCGCAATGATGCCGTCCGCCTTTTCGTAGCGCTGCCCGAGGGAAATCCTCCCTAATCCCAACAAAAGCAAGATGACAACGTGGAAACCGGCCCCCTAGAAGATATTCACACCCCCTTTCGCAGGTAAGTAAACGCTCACCAATCTCAGGGGTGGGGGGGCATCTGATACGGCTGGCGGTTTCCCCGGGGTAGTAATATCTTTCGCACAACTTTCGAAAGCAATGATGTGACAACGAAACCCAAGGCCACCAGCGTCGGCCCTCAGCGTCGGCCCCAGCGTCGGCTCCTAGCGCGGCCCTCAGTATCGGCCCTCAGCGTCGGCCCTCAGTGTCGGCCCCCAGCGTCGGCTCCTAGCACCGGCCCTCAGCGTCGGCCTTGAGAGCCGGCGGCTAGCGTCGGTCTTCAGAGCTGGCCACCAGCGTCGATCCTCAGCGTCGGTCTCCATAAGCCCCAATACTGAGGCTTTGGTTCCGGCATCTAACACTGCCACCCGACCTCGGCCCCCATGTCGGTCGTCATACAAGGATGTTCTAGGCAATGGACCCCGCGATTTAAGGTCTATTGCCGAATGGTCCGTTGACCCAAATCGCGGGCAGGTCTCAGCCTAATCAGCAGTTACCGCTATAAGCGGCCCCTATCTCGCAACAGTCCAACAACTTACCGTTCGATGAAGCAGATTCGACGGTTCCAACAGGCCAAGATACACGGGATCCCCAACAGGTATAAAGGGAGGACTCGAGCTCCATGCGAGGGGACTCTCTTTCAAAGAAAACTTCCACTAGAATAATCATTCATATCCCTGTTCGGCGACTCACTAACTTGGGCGTCGGAGGGTCCCCGCCGGAACTACCGGCCCGGGACTTTTTGCAGGCTCCAGGAGGAAGACGGTGATCTCTCTGCACACACGGTGATCCTAGTCCGTCCGACGTTCATCATACGTGATTCGGCAGCAACAGGAATCAATGCTATATTCTTTAGGTTAAATATCTATAATTGTTCATCATTTACCACAGAGTTTGGAAACATTAAGGGTTTTCATAATGTCTTGCTATATATATATAATTTACCAATATCCGGATATGGCTAATCTTTGATTTTTCATTGCTTTTTTTCCATCTTAAAATTGTTGAATTATAGCCTAAATCATCACTAGAATACAAAGAAATAAGATCATGTTAGTTGCTTGAATGGAATTACACTAATTCCTACCAGACTCCTCTAGCTTTATGCTCAAATTCAGCACTGTGATCTTTATGCTCAAATCCTGAAACATTAACATTCGCTTTGGATGATGGAAGTAACATTCGCTTTGGATGGTGGAAGTAAAGATTGAGGTTTGGATAGTGGAAGTAAAGCTTGAAGAGACGGGGCATAAAACTGGATAATGTAGCCATAATAAACTTTTCAATGATCGAGGGTGGTTTCAAACCAAATTGGATTCAACCATAGGGGCATAAAACTGGATAATGTAGCCATAATAAACTTTTCAATGATCGAGGGTGGTTTCAAACCAAATTGGATTCAACCATAGATATACGGGAACGGAGAAACCAAATTGGATTCAACCATAGATATACGGGAACGGAGGAGAAGATACATAAGTTACAGCAATCGAACCCATGAAAAAGATCTTTCATAATGAATCTTGCAATCAGCACTTTCAAACTAATATTGTTTCCTAAAATCCTAATCCATCCAAGAAGTCAAAAACAAAGCGGGCGCATGGTGCTGGCGGCAAGAAGTCAAAAACAGGATTCAAAGGGAAGCTGGTGGCGCATAGTAGGACAAGACCTTGAAAAAAAAAATCTTTAACCTTTTTTAGAAAAAGAAAGTTACGATCTTTGCAAGGAGAACCAAGGTATATTTGATGATATAGTTAATAAGGGTTTTGCAAACATTGTGCTCACGTGGCTTTTATCGATGTTGTTCTTTCCTGACAAATCCTAATCTAATAGCTAGCTTAAAAACAGCTAAATATGCTGTGAGCGTTTGTGAGCGTGCTTTAAGATTTGGAATTTTCCTTTGTCTTCCTTGATCTTCGTTGCCTGCTACTGTTGTTCGTGATCGGGCCCTGCTTGGAGATGTCTTCTTCATCCGCCCAGCATCCGGTGAGACCTGATGTCCCGTTGAACGTGCTGGACGTTTTGAATGGGTTTCCCTATCCTCGTCGCCGGTGGTGGTGGCTGAACTGAGTGGCTCTTCCCCGACATCAAGTGTCGGTATTGTCTTTGGAGGAGGAAATTGGGAAATGGAAGAATCAAGCCATTCTTGTTCGCAGCCTAGCTTGTTGGATTCCGCCGGAGGTGCTGATGCGGGAATTCCGTCACGTTGGCGTGACAGGGGATATTGAGGCTGTGGCGATGGCGCACCGGCAATATATGTTTCGATTTAGCGATTCTCATGTCACAGAGTTGATTCTGGGAAGACCTTGGGTGGTTAATGGCCAACCCATTGCAGTGTCATAATGGCAATCAGAATTCATCCCGTCTGAATCTTCTCTCCTCCAAGCTCTCCTCTGGGTCAGGTTGCCAATGCTTCCCATTGAGTTTTGGACGGAGGACATCATCGCTTCAATTCTTGCTGTGGCTGGAGAATTTCATTCTTGGATGATTCAACCTTGAATCACAGACGTGGTGGTTTTGCTCGGGCTTGCCTCCGGATTGACCTTACTAAGCCCCTCCACCCTGGTGCCCATATCAGAGGTGCTGGTTCTCCATTTTGGCAGCCGTTTGTCTACGAGAATCTTGAAGGAATATGCAGTGGATGTGGTTCTTTGCATTTATCTGGTGGATGCGAAGTAGTGCCGGAATCCCCTTCTCAAGCTTCGGGTCCTCGATTTGGGCCGTGGATGGCGGCGTTGAGGAGAAAGAAGACCCCCCTGTGCCGCTCTCTGACCCTTCCAGGCCCCTATTCCAAGTATGGCAGCTACTCCCTCCCCTGTTTCTAAGGATGATTGGATAGTTCCTAAGAAGGTGGCCAGGAGGTTGGGGACTCGGGGATCATCCTCTTCTGTTGCTCCATTAGTCCATCCCTTCCGTCTCTGAAGATTGCTGCTTTGTCTGAAGAGACTGTCTGCCAGTCGGGATCCAGAGAGCTGGAGGCTGTTGCTGATATGGCCATGACTATCGTGGTGGAACCTGTGAAGTCCACGATTCAAGTCCCAGTGCAGCTCGTCTCCCCTGACCCCTTGTGTTCCTCACTCCAGCCTTCAGTCGCTATGTGCCGATCTGAGGCTTGCGTGCTGGTTGGAGTGGATGGGGGTCCCCTGGGTTCTGAAACTTCTTTAGTCACTATCCCTGTGTTATCTGAGAACTCAGGACTAAAGTCTCTAACCCTTTTGGGTCGGGGGGTCCGAGCTTGGGGACCTCTCTTTTTGTGGCCCGTGGTGATGTTTTATCTGGCCCATCCAAGCGGGCTCGGCCTGTTGAGACTCAATCAAAGCAGAGTACCTCCAAGGCCTTGAAGGCAAAAGGGAAGGGCCCTGTTGAGGGGAAAGCTAAAGAGACGGGGTCTTTACCTTCTCGGCCTCGTTCGACTCTTCTAGAAATTTGGAGGGCTGTATCGGGCGGAGAATGCAGAAGGCCCGTCGTAGAGATGGTCTTGCACTGGAGTCTGCCTTAGTGTCTCCCTAGGCGACCCAGTTGGCTGGTCAGGATCATGAGGTGGCGGTTGCCCTTCTCAAGAAAGCCATTCAGAATGAAGGTTTAACCGAGCCGATGGATTCATCCCGGGTATCTGAGTGCAGTGATCAGGGCTCTGAGGGTCCCCTGTTGCTTATGGATCACCTGGCTGAGCCGGTGACGGAGGGCACTGATGGTCCCCCCCCCCCCCCAAAATCCTAAATGAAGATTCTAGCTTGGAACGTACGAGGGGCCCTGAAACCCTCGTTTCGGTCCTCCTTTGGGAGGCTTTAGTAGTTACATGCCTTTGATATATGTATCTTGATGAAAACTCGCCTTTCTGGAGATAGTCTGGCTCGGCTTCGGAGGCAAATCTCTAGACTATGGGACTCTTATGCTATGGAGTCAGTCGGTCTCTCAGGAGGTATTTTGGTGCTTTGGAGACCGGATAAAGTCAGAGTGGATGCCTTCCATGGGTGTGGCCAGCAGGTGGCTTTGGTTGTTTCGAAAGGGGCCTCTGCTCCTTGGCTTCTTTCAGGGATTTATGCTAGCACTGACTTTCGAGCCCGTTGTGTGCTTTAGGATGAGATCCTCTCCCTTCTTGGCCAGGGTCTTCCTTCTCTCATTATTGGTGATTTCAACTGTATTGTGGAGGCCGATGAGAAGAGAGGGGGTAGACAGTTTGTTAGTTCTCCGGACATCGTTGAGTTCAGGGATTTCAGCTCCATGGCTGGTCTTTTGGATTTGGGGTTTGTTGGAGCCCAGTTTACTTGGTGCAATAATCGCCTGGGTTCTGCTAGAGTTTGGGAAAGACTGGACAGGGCTTTGGCTTCTACCAATTGGATGCAACTCTTTTCTTCTACTACTGTTACTCATTTATCCAGAATTGGCTTTGATCATTGTCCTATCCTCATCTCTACTGAGGTGACCCTTCAGCGGTCTAGACAATTTAAATTTGAGAAATTTTGGACTTTTTATTCCTCTGTTAGGCACATCATTTCTCAGGTTTGGCGGCTGCCGGTCAGGGGGAGTGCCTCTTACAGACTTTTTAGACGATTGCTGCTGGCGAGCCGTAGGCTTTTTAGTTGGAATAGGAGGGAGGTTGGGGATATTATGAGGCAAGTTGAACAGGTGGAGTCTATTATTTCATCTTTGCAATCCAAGGAGGATTAGGAGGGTTTTCTTCTTGATTCGGATCTGTCCATCCTCATATCTACTTTGGCCCATCCACCATTCCCTTATGTTGCTGCAGGAGACCTATTGGAGCAGAGGTCTGTATTCAGTGGATTAAAGAAGGGGACCGTAATACGAGGTTCTTTCATCATGCTACTTTATGCCGGCGGTCGGCTAATCGTATCAGGCGCCTTGTTGATGACGAGAGTCACTTGGAGGAAGACCCTCAGGGGATCAGGGATATGCTTTTTAGTTTCTTCCAATCCAGATGGACTGAGTTGTTTGGGGATGGGGGCTCGGTTCCTCCTGTGTTGTCTTCCAGCAAGGTCTCTGATGAGGAGAATGATTCCCTAATCAGGCCTTTCTCTTCGGAGGATATTCGTCTTGCTTTATGGGATCTGGGACCCGATAAGGCCCCTGGCCCAGATGGGTACCCTCCTTTATTCTTTCGTCATTATTGGGGTATTGTTGGTCCAGATGTTATCCAGGCTATTCAGACTATGTTTCAGTCTTCTCATATGCCCTCGGATTGGAAGCGGACTCTTGTCACTCTGGTGCCCAAATGCCCTAACGCTTCCTCTTCCCAGCATTTTCGGCCTATCAGTCTGTGCTCCACATTATACAAGATTTGTGCTCGGCTTCTGGTGGGTCGGATGGCTTCGGTGATCCCTCGTCTCATCTCTCAGGAGCAGGGTGCTTTTTTCCGAGGGCGTTGTATCATGGATAATGCTCTATTAGCTCAGGAATTCATGCATGACCTTCAGAGAGCCCCTAGAAGTCAAGGTCTTATGGCTATTAAACTCGATATGGAGAGAGCTTATGACAGACTGAGATGAGACTTTCTGGGCCGTACGCTACAGGAGTTTGGATTCCATGAGATTTTTGCTGCTTGGGTGATGGAGTGCATCCAGAGGCCGTCTTTTTCACTTCTTATTAATGGGGGTTGGACGGAGTTCTTTCACTCGGAGGTTGGTCTGCGACAGGGATGTCCTCTTTCTTCATTTTTATTCATCCTCTCTGCTGATGCTTTATCTCGGGATCTTTCTGTGGCTGTGCGGAACTCGGCTCTCCACCCATATTCTGCTGCCCCCTTGGTCCCTCCTTATCCCACTTATTATTCGCTGATGACTGTCTTCTGCTAGGAAAGGCTTCTATCGGTAACGCCACCACCTTTGTGACCATTCTTCACTCCTATTGTGGTGCTTTGGGTCAAAGAGTTAATCTTAGTAAATCCTCGATTTGCTTTAGCTCGAGGATGTCCCCTACTCTGAAGAGGTCTATTTCTCGTTTGATGGGCATTCTAGCTCAGTCTGATCGGTTATCCTATCTGGGGATTCCGAATACTGGGAGACGGCCACGGTGTTCGGACTTCAGCTTTATTGTTAGGCGGATCCGTGATTGTTTGGATGGTTGGCAGGTTTCTGGGCTCTCTATGATGGCACGGATCACTCTTATTCGCTTTGTGTTATCTTCGTGCCTAGCTATCTTTTGGCTAATATTGCTATTCCTCTGGCCTGTCTACGGCAGATCGAGAGATATTTTCGGGATTTCCTCTGGGCATCGATGCAGGAGGGCCACGATGTTCATCTTGTTGATTGGGACACTGTCTATTTGCCTACCGCTGAGGGTGGGTTTGGGATCCAATCGCTAGCTATTAGAAGACAGGCGTTGATTGACAGGCATGCCTCTCGATTCCTGCTCGATCCGCATTGTTTGTGGAGTTCCTTTATGCGGGCCAAGTATGGGAGCTGGATCCCGTCCATTCCTTCTCAGTCTAACAGGGGGCATTCCTTCTTCTGGAAAGAGGTCTGTCATTATACTCCGACTATGCTGCTTAGTACCTATAGATGATTGGTGACGGAACTTCGGTGGACGTTACTCAGGATACGTGGATTGCTGACTTTTCCTTGTCTCACTGGCCGACTTTTGTGTCATCTGATATTCCGGAGGGTATGCTGGTTAGTGATTTTATTTCCCCGGATCGATCTGGCTGGTCGCTCTCCCTGTTGTCCTATTCTTTTGGGAACGAGCTCTGCCGGCGAATCCTGTCTATCCCTCTCCATCCGGGTTCTACCACTTACACTAGGGTTTGGAGGAGATCCTGCTTATCCTGTGCTCCTATGGGAGACCTTATGTCTATCTATAGACCATATCCTCGGAATCCGATGGAGTTGGATTGGGTTTGGCATCTACATGTTCACCCTAGAGTGAGACTTTTTATATGTAAGGTGGCTCGAGATTTCTTCTTACTTGTTCTCTTCTATCCGGAAGAGGGATGAGTATTCCGTCTACGTGTCATGTGTGTGGTATTGTGGAGGAAACGACAGATCATGCTTTATTCTATTGTACTAGGGCGAGTCAGATCTGGCGGATCTCTGGTACTAGTCCGTGGCTGTCGGATTCTGGATCTTACCGTAACTGCTTTTTGAGATTACTGAAGCAAGGCAGGGGCAGGGGCACCCATCAGTAGGGCCCTTTGTGGGCTTATATAGCTTATCAGATTTGGTTATCTAGGAATCGGATTCTGTTTTCCAATGTGCGACTTTCCCCTACTCGGGTCTTCAGGGCGGCTGTTTCTTTTTATACTGAGTATAGTTTCCCTCATGGGTTTCTTGTGTCTGCGAACCCTGGCCACTGGGTCTCCCCTACTGCTGCGGCAGCGAACCGGCATATGGTTTATATCTCATGGGAGCCCCTCCTCTAGGGTTCATGAAAATTAACTTTGATGGGAGTGTCCGTGGCCGATATGCTGGATTGGCTTTTGTTATTCGTGATGCGGAAGGCACTATGCTGGCGGCAGGCGGATTTGGCTTGCTTGATGTTACGGTGCCTCTAGCTGAACTGTATGCAGCATGGGCTGGGATTTCCTATGCTGTTCGATCCTTGGTGCCCGCAGACTGTTTATTGAAGGCGATTCCACTACGGTTATTCGCTGGATTCGGCAGGAGCCCAGTTCCCATCAGCCGACCATCCCTTTACTGTGCGATATCCGCTCTATGGTTTTGGAAGCTCCTTATATCCAGATTCGTCATGTTTATCGTGAAGCCAATGCAGTGGATGACTGGATTGCTGCTAGAATGGCCTCTCATTCGGGTAGCTGGAGTTGGCAGCAGAGCAACCCTTATCCTTCGTTCCTTTCTCAGCTTTTGTACTTGATATATCGGGGATGATCCATCCTAGAGTGGTGTAATTACCCGTTTGTACAAAAAAAATAAAAACAACTAAATTCAAAATCAACACTTTCCTTTCTTGACAGCTAAATACAAAATCAATACTTTCTTTCTTGACAATTGCTGACAAATCCTGAGCTAATAGCTAGTTTAAAAACAGTTAAATACAAAATCAATACTCTCACTTCTTTTTGACAATTGGTTAGTCTTCTGTCTATTTCAAAATGCTTTAAAAGAAAAAAAAGAGTAAGCACTTATCAATGTATAATAATAAATCAACTTAGAGCAGTCATCCGTTCAATAAACATCGAATATCTTTATTAACTTTGATGGAGTCATATTAAGGATTGCTCTTTTTTTTTTTAAATTGATTTCTAATTCTTAATGACTAGTCATAATGGATTTTAAATTTTTAAATTTATTATAATAATTATGATGATATATCTAAAGTTAAAATTGACTTTCTCATTTATAATCTTCTTATATGTTAGTGTGTATTTAGTATTTCTTATAAGAAAAAGTTTTTTTTTATAATTTTTTAAGGAAAAATATTCTTTAAAAAGGTCAATATATTGTAATATTATAGATAAAAGAGGGTAAGATGATGAAATTGCTAGCAATCCTGAATGATAATGTGGATTACCTTCAAGATAGATTGCCATTGGATTGATTGTTAGTAGTGTTGATTACTGTTTAGAATGCATAGGTAATTTTTTTTTTTTTTTTTGGGTACACACGGGCCATCAACAAGTCTAATATGAGTTAGCCCAGATACATCAGAGTATAAATTTGAAACAAAACAGGAGGACAAGGGTCACCCAGATTCCATAACCAGTAGCCTATGCTGAGCAACAGAAGCCGCTACCCAGTCGGCCCCGAGTTGGCTTCTCAAAAAATATGATTATCTGAGCTGCAGCCATACCGGAAGAATAGACCAGATGTCCCAAAGATTGGATTAATGGGGGCAGCGGGAATATTCTCCTTCCGTAACCACCTAATGACCGTCAAAGAATCACCTTTAATAACAACTCTATGGGCTCGAAGAAACTTAGAAGCATAGTAATACCAGCCCAGGCCCCATAAAGCTCAGTCATAGGGACAGAGGAGTCGAGGATGCTAATGCATAGGTAATATTATAGTAATATTGATTATGTGTTTGGTATGACAAACAGATTACTAGTCATAAAACATCAAATTTTCAAACCTCTAAATCAAATTCATACTAAATCAAATCTATTAAAAATTTCAAAATATCTCAAAATATCCTTAAATCAAAATATTTATATAAGTAGAAGATAC
>UESW01001572.1:159150-203819 GCA_900491605.1 Calamus simplicifolius | reverse complement strand
TTATTTTTATTTTTTAATTAATTTAATTTATTTTTTATAAATTTTAAAAAATAGTAATTAAAATTTTTATTTTTTTAATTTTTTTCTATTAGACTATTCTTATAACTATATTTTTTTATTTTTTTTGTTTTAATTTTTTTATTTGATATTTTTCTTTTCTATGGATAAATAATATAGTGGTTTATTTTTATTTTGAGTTATGAGAAGAGAGATAACGGTTGCGAGACATGAGAAAAGAAAAGAAAAAAAAGAAGGAAATGATTTTGTTTGAAGAAAGGAATAATTTTATTTTACAAAAGAGACAGGAGCAATTTTGTTAAAAAGAAAAATTTATTAGATTACAATATATCCGGTAATATGGATGGCCATCTTCCTTTGAGGTAATCCTCATAAAGGTAATCCTCATAAGATAACTTTGAGGTAATCCTTGTAAGATAATTCAGATTACCATAGCACGATAGATTTCCATTCAAAACACATACCAAACATAGTTATTTGGTGGGCCCTTTTAAATTACCGGTAATCTAAATAGATTACCTGCCAATGCTTTAATTTTGAAATAATAGAAGTCAGTGATTTAGATACTTAGATCGGAGTGAATTGCTTAGCCATATTGATATATTAATGCCAAAGAAAGTCTATTCATTTACAAAGGTGAATTCATCTGTGATAGATCGCATCTCTTATGTTGCCATGCAAATATCAAAAACCTTATGTTGCTTGGTTTGTCCAACAATTATTTCTAAAATAAGACTACATATGTTGCACGGTTTGTCCAACAACCATTTCAAAAATAAGACTACAGCCTAAAACTTAACAATCGAACTATCATTACTGTAATATGGCTGACTATATACTCTTAAGTGAATTTAAAAGCAAGGTGTATTAAATCTTAATATAAATAATATAATGATAATTATTAATACTAGCAGGAGCTAAATCTCATAGGTTATATAAGGTCAATTTTATTTTTATACATCAATTTTATTGGACATATTAATATATTTAAAATGTTAAATAATATATTTTGTTTAAGAGTTCAAAAACCCCTTGCATAGTCCTAACTGGTACATCTTATTTTATACTATCATTTTTAATAATAATCATGGTTTAAAATAATGAGAATTATAACTATAATTTGAAATAATGAGGGTTTATGGTGTTAACATCGTCGATAGCCTTTGAAGATATTTAAATAATAGTTATTAGTAAATTATAGTTATAAATTATATTAATGGTATATATCAATATTTTTATAGTATTAAATTGTACAACAAATTATATGCTATACACTTACTATTATTCAATATATGTAATATGTTTCATATTATGCATACCTACATTAATCATGATTTTATTAATTAAAAATATGATTTTTATTAATTAAAAATATGAGTTGAGTCGAGTAACCATTCATAATTTTCTATAACAATATCCGAAGAATAAGAATAGTACGTGATAATAAAATTGTGACCTGGATAATATCATATACATCTTTAATAATTCTTTCTAAACCAATATATATATATATATATATATATAGATCATGTATTCAAGAGTTCTAAGATTGTGTGTTCTTTATTGGTTCTTCATTAAACCAACTTGACTATAGGATTATGAGTTCTTGATGAAATCTCAATTAACCAACAAATGAAAATTAGTAATCAATCAAATCCAGCACGAGAAGATAACTTTTGTTGTGGTAGAGTAGAATATTAAGATTTTCTTTTAATCTCAAGCATCAGAGTGCTAGTTAGAAGGACTTTGATTATTACTAGTTTTAATTTAATACCATTCTCTTGTGAAAATAATAATAATAATAATGACGATGATGATGATGATGATGATGATGATGATACAATTTTAATAACATGCATATGATTTTGATATTATCAATTATTTTGAATTAACGAAATACTAACTAAAAATTTATTGAGATTTGATTATAAATATTTATTTCAATAATATAAAAATAATTACTTTAATTCCAATTGAATAGTATGTTGATTATATCTAAATTTATATAACAAATTTAAAACTACTAAGTTTACTATTTTATAAGAAAAGTTGGAAGAGAGATTATACCGTATATTTTGCATCCACTCTTCTTTATGGCATATATTGATTTCCTCTGATATTTCAACTCTATAAATTTTCTAATAATTTCATTATCATTTCTTTTATGCTGAATATTGATTTTATGTGATAGTTTAACCTATCAATTTTCTAATAAATTGAGAAACTTATTTAAAATAAACTAGGCTCACACAAGAGTCATGAATCAACATAATTTGCATGAATGCAATGCAGTTTTTAATCAACATAATTTGCATGAATGCAATGCAGTTTTGATGTGAATGCAATGCAGTTTTGAAATTGAAGTTAAAAGAAATGATGAAATTTGTGATAGACTTACAATTTCCTATACGCCTACATCATCATAAACTGCGTCCCTTCCTTCCCCTCAAATTAATAAAATTCATCTAAATGAATAGTAAATTGATATTTTTCTATCAGAATGAACTAGAGGATTATAAATTGTTTTTTTTTTTAAAAAAAAACCTAACGGTTATGCATCTTAGCTACCATATTCATTCATGTGACTTGCACAAGAATAGCTAACAGCACGTAAGTTTCAATCTGATTTGTATGTAGAACGGATTCCAACCTCTCGATTTAAGATTACATATGAAGCACTTGTTAGTCATATATGAAGCCCAATCGGATGTCTTGAAAGCGACGAAGAAGGATTTAAATTAACATACAGAACCAGTTGTAATTTTGGGTTCCAACCTGTTGGTTTTAGATTTGCATATAGAACCACTCATTGTGCAGGCCCAACGAAACCCATGGTGTTGTGCCAAACAAGATTAAGAAGAAGATTAAAGCCTGCAAAATTTATGCCCCGTTTCCTAGTATTTAAAATCTCTGAATTCAACCCTTGAATCTTGCATCCAAATTTTTTTAGCTTAGATACTTATAAAATAGATTGATCTCGCTCCTTTTCTTTTTAAAGAACATGAGGTATCCAATATTAATTAATTAGGGAAGCCAATCATGGCTAACTAGGCTTCATTTTTTTTTATTTACCCTAAAATATAGTATGAAGTAAATCTTAGGATATGCATCCCTCATCCTTCTGATAACAAGATTTTCTAGGGTACGTAAGAGCATATTTTTATTTTTTTATTATTCAAATCCACTTGTTATATGGGAAATATAGCATAAATGAGAGATCAGGCGTGCAAATCATAAAGTTAGTTTAACATCAATGTTTTATAGGTTGACATCAAAACAAAGCTCTTGAGGAGTTTATCAACTACAGTGGATGGGGTGATTTTTGAGTCTTAAAATGGCTTAGACAAAATAAACAATTTTGATTCTTCTTTTTAATAATTATTTGATATTTTTATTATTTTATTATAAGATATTCAAATTGAGCAGGTTTGAAGTTGTTTTTTTGTGAATAGATTAAATTTTTTGTGAGATGCATCTCTCATTAAAAAGTGATCATAATTTAAAATTATTTAAAAAAAGTGACCCCTTGATATCTTTTATTAAGGATAGAATGATGCTCAGGTTGCATGGTCACTAGGTTGTTGAATCGTTCGGTGCATATTTTAGTATATGTAGTTGGTTGGGCACTATGACTTAGTCAATGTCTACATAACATTTGAATTAGTTAAGGCTCTAATGACCCAAAAAAGTTTAGGTTGAGACACGTTTTAGTGCCTTGGGCTTAAATTGGGCTAATTTTTAAGCCAGACCCAAGCCAAAGGCAAAGATAACTTAATAAGAAAGAATATATTGAAGATGGATGTAGTAATTAAATTAGATCAAGCCATTTGGATTTAAGCTACTATCAAGTTCGGATCAAAAGCTAAATCTAACTCCAAATAATTGAATTAGGTTCAACTTGTAAACCATTTTATATTGGCTTATTATTACTATTTTCATAATTAACTCCGCCAAGGCCGGTCCCAAGCCCGGATAAAGGAGAAGAATTGTATTAGGTAGCTGACAGCCAGTGTAAAACTCCGCCAGAACCTTTAAAACATGAATCTGATAAATTAAACTATGCGAAGGGTTAGGACGTCCCTGTTAAGAGACGCATTGCATTTGCCTCCGGATGGTTTAAAAAATGGGCAAGGGGTGCCACATCGGCGCCCGGGTTCGATGATAAGTGAGTGTTGACCTCACATTGATTTTGATGAATACAAAATAATTAAGTATTGTACTAACATCATCTTTATCAAGATTAATCTATTTTATGTTACTCATCATGAAAGAATACACTTGCTTCAGTCTAAGGTAAATTTTAAATCAAATGAAAGGTAACGCAGGTAACGTTTCTATGTGCTTTCCAAGTTAAATTATTTTTAAAAGGTTTAGAGTGATCAAATTATTTTTTAGGGACTTGGATTTTGTGACCATTGAATGTTTTTCATGAGTTTTATGTTCACTTATTACTTGGATGGTTTACTTGCCAAAACGACTTTCAAGTTTAATTATATTTGCATTGTCTTGAACTAGATTTAATTACTTTACAAATCATTCATACAAACTTCACTATCAAATTTTTATTCTATTAAGTTTTTATTTAGATTCTATGTGTCTTGATTGAATGAGCATCAAAATTGTTTTCAAATATGTTTGCTATTCGTTTTTCTCCTGGCATTGATTTTTGGATTTAATATTGGCTGACCGGGAGCTCGTGCCGAGTGACCAGAATTTTATGGCCCTCGGTTTCTTTTTTCTTGGCATTTCATGAACTCAATATTGGGCATCTGGATGTTGGAATTAGCTGGCCAATTTTGAATGAGTCTCTATTTGTGATTCCTGACACTGCTTGGCTTAAAAAAAAAGTAGCTGACCGATTGTTGGGGTTGGATGGCTAATATTTCTTGGTCTTCGGTTTGTGCTCCCTGGCTCCCACTTGTCCTAAGTATTGGACAACTGGGACTTGGCGTTGGAAGACCGGACCCATGCGTTGGGCCTTCGATCTTTCCATTCGGCCGACCGGATGTCTTTGCTCTGCGGTTTGTTTCTTCCTGGCATCTCCTATGACTCAAATGTTGATAGATTGATTTTGATGTTGGGCGAACTGACTCTATACTAGGCTTCCAACTTTTTCACCTAGCCAACCAGACTCATGGAGTAGATGACTAATTTTAAACGGCACTCGGTTTCTCCCTGGTTCTCTTTGAGTTAGGCGACCGGGTTCCATGGTTAGCCTTCCAAGTGACTTTCTATGGCTGATCGGGTCCTAATGACTCCTCTTAGCCAATCGGTTACGTGTGTTGGGCTTCCGATCTTTTTTACTTGGCGACCGGACTTTGGAGTTAGGCAACCGGACTTGTGCCTTAGACGCCGGGCTCCTGAGTTAGGCTTCTAGGTGTTGCATGCTCTCTCTTTCTCTCTCTCTCTCTCTCGTTCTATCTCACAACGTTCACATAACGGCTATATTTTTTTTGGTATATATATATATGGCAGTTGAACAGTGATTTGTGAAGAAGAAAAATATCAGAGTGAAAAGTAAAAAAGTAGAGAAAAAGAGAGATTTATTTTTGAAAGATAGTTGGAGAGTTGCATTAATTTTTTAAAGCCACTTGAAGTGCATTTATTTCTGATTCTTGGCATGGTGTTAAAGCTTCAACAACCTTCTTTGAAGAATATTCAAGGCTTCCATGAAGGCTTCATTATTGTTGCTGCGCACTTAAAGAAAGAAGCTATATCGTGTTGAGTTCTTCAAGTTGTAAAGTTTTTCTTATTGAATATCTGCTCATTCTTTAAGAGCATCTTGTATAAACATTACATATATTGTGCTTTGATTTGTGTTTCACAGTTGTGAAACGTGTGAGGGTAGAGGCCTACCCTTGAGTGTATTTATAAGGCTTGCTTATGCCCAAAAATAAGCTTGCTAGCCCGATAGACTAGTGGTGTTTAGTGAATTCCTAAGAGGTTCTTGAGGTGTGGATGCAGGTACCAGGTTTGGCACTGAACCACATTAAATCTTGGTGTGTTTGTGTGTGATATTATCTATGGTTGTTTGAATATTAGCTTCATATCGCTACACGTTATTTATTTGTGAAAGAAAATATAAGAGCACATACTTGCTAGTAAATTAATTTTTAAAAACTTAATTCACCCTTCCTCTTGGGTTTCTACATTTGGGCAACAGTGAGTAAGGGTTCCTACGCTATGGACGAGTATGGATAAAGAAGTTAGTCCATAATAGTCAGCTTAGAGTAGCAACATGAAATATAGGAACACTAACAGGTAAAACTATGGAGATAGTGGACACTATGATTAGGAAAAAAGTAAATATAATATGCTTACAAGAAACTAAATAGTTAGGCAAAAGATCTAGAGAAATAGAGAATACAGGATATAAATTATATTATACTAAAAAATATAAAAATAGAAATGGAGTAGGAATAATTGTAAATAAGAATTTTAAGGAATATGTTGTTAAGGTAACTAGAAAAGAAGATCAGATTATATCATTAAAACTTATAATCGAGAATAATATAATTAACATAATTAGTGCATATGCACCACAAATAGGATTAGACCAACAAACTAAGATACAATTTTGGGAAGAGAAAGATGAAGTAATGCAAGAAATACTATAAAAAGAAAAGATATATTTGGAAGGAGATTTTAATGGACATGTAGGTAAACAGAGGGATAGATAAGAAATGGTACATGAAGGATATGGGTTCGAAGATAGAAATAAAGCCAGCATGACCTTATTAGATTTTACAGTGGCATATGATCTAACAATAGCAAACACTTCAAAAAGAGAGATGAACATTTAATAATATTTAAAAGTGGATCTAATAAAAGTCAAATATATTTTTTCTTAACTAGGAAGATAGATAAAATAACATGCAAAAACTGTAAAGTTATTACATGAGAAAGTTTAACTTCACAATATAGGATAATGGTAGCAAACATATGGATAAAAATAAAATCTAGAGTAAAACGTAAAACTATTAATTCAAAAATTAAATGATGAAATTTGAAAGAAAAAAATAGAATTATTGAATGTTTGAGGTTCATCTTGTAACATATAAGTTACATAATCAGGACCAAAAGACTTTGCAACTCTTGGTCTCTTACTGCATCTGGGTTCATCTTCAGGATATTCTTCCTGACAACTATTACTAGCAGTATTATCATAAGTTCTTTTATTTGAACTTATTTCTAATTTTCTTTTACTTGAAAATATATCTTCAAAGAATGTTGCATTCCTTGATTCTATGATTGTATTTATCTGTATATCAGATATATCTGATTTATACATAAGAAAGCGATATGCACTACTATTATGTGCATAACCGATAAATATACAATCAACAATTTTAGGTCCTATTTTGACCTTTTTGGGGTCCGAAATAAGGTCCGTAATAGCTACTTTAGCTAGACACCCCCACACTCTTAAGTAATTGTAAGAAGGCTTCTTTCCTTTTCATAACTCATATGGAGTAACTTCCTTCTTCTTAAGAGGCATCTTATTAAGAATATGATTTGCTGAGAGAATTGCTTCTTCCCATAGATTCTGTGGTGTACCAAATTTATCAACATAGCATTCATCATTTCTTTTAATGTGCGGTTTTTATGTTCCGCAATTCCATTAGATTGAGGCGAATAAGGAGCAGTAGTTTGATGAATAATGCCATGCTCTTGACAGAATTCATCAAAAGGTGCATCGTATTCACCTCCTCTATCACTCCTTATGGCCTTAATCTTTTTCCCAAGTTGATTTTTAACTTTATTCTTATAACATTTAAACATTTCTAAGGCCTTATCCTTAGACTTTAGTAGATACACATAGCAGTATCTAGTTGAATCATTAATAATTGTTATAAAATACTTTTTACCTCCTCTAGTTTGAACTGACTTTAAGTCACATAGATCACTGTGAATTAAGTCAAGAGGTTCAATATTTCTTTCAACTGATGGAAATGGTGTTTTTGCTAACTTAGCTTCAACACACACTTTACACTTGTAATGTGGATCGATTTCATGATTAGGTAATAATTCTAATTTCATTAATTTTGTAATGAATTAAAATTTACATGTCCTAATCTATCATGCCATAAACAAGAAGAGTCAACCATATAAGCAGAAGAAGAAGCTTTATTTATTTCAAGGTTTCTGTGTACCGTCATTACATTAATCTTGAATAATCCATTATTCAAGTAACCCTTTCCAATAAATATCCTCCCCTTAGTGAGTACAAATTTATCATACTCAAAGACCATCCTAAAGCCATGTTTGCTTAGGAGGGAGCCTGATATAAGATTCTTTCGGATGTCAGGGACATGTAGCACATCATTAAGTAAAAGCTCCTTGCCAGATGTCATCTTCATAACGATGCGGCCAAGTCCTTCTATCTTGGATGTAGCGGAGTTACCCATGACCAAATTTTTACCATTGATAGGACTATATGATGAGAACATACTCTTATCAGAGCAGACATGTCTGGTAGCTCCAGTATTGATGTACCACTCATTTGCTTTGTCAACCATGTTTGCTTCAAATACAACAGCTGACAGCATCATCTCAGATACCTCTCTGGATAGGGTTTCAGTAACGTTGACTTCTTTCTTTTCTTTGTCCTTGAAACGACAGTCCTTGGATTTGTGTCCTTGCTTTCCACAAACAAAGTACTTTTCCTTGAATTTATATTTCTTAGGATTGCTCTTCTTCTGTTTAAAGCCTTTGCCTGGAAACTTGTGTTTCTTCTTCCCTTCTATTAGGTTGGCCTTTGGCTCAGCAGGTTGTCCTCCTGTTTTCTTGTCTTGGCTCTTATTATCCTTCTCGATCCTCAGACGGACAATTAGGTCTTCAAGTCCCATCTCCTTTCGCTTGTGCTTCAGGTAGTTCTTGAAGTCCTTCCATAGTGGTGGTAGCTTCTCTATGATGGCAGCTACTTGGAATGACTCACTGAGAGACATTCTCTCTGCATGTATCTCATGCAGGATGATCTGGAGCTCTTGGACTTGCTCCATAACAGTTTTGTGGTCGACCATTTTGTAGTCTAAGAACCTCCAACCACAAACTTCTTGTGTCCAACATCCTCTGTCTTGTACTTTTTGTCTAAGGATGCCCATAACTCCTTGGCAGTAGCAATACTACTGTACACATTGTACAGGGTATTGTCCAGACCATTCAGGATGTAATTCTTGCAAAGGAAGTCGGAGGAGTGCTTCCATGCCTCCACCGTAGCAATGACTTGCTTGTCGGTCTCCCCTTCCTTCAGGACAGGCGGATCTTCATTCAGTACTCTGACCAGATTCAGAATTGTGAGGTAGAACAACATCTTCTGTTGCCACCTCTTGAAGTCCATGCTAGAGAATTTCTCCGGTCTCTCGGCTTGAACTAATGTTGTCATAGTAGCCATCTGCAGCAGCACTTCCGTAATAGCAGGAATTGTCTTAAGATTGTTGGTTGGATGTGGTAGATGGTGGCTACCTAATTGATCAGACTAAGGCTAGAGTTATACTCTATGTCCTTAAGATAATTTCGTCCCGCAATGGTGCTCACGGTCAGTATGACGATTGTCTCCCAGGATACAACAGTCTCCTTTTGATGAAAGTAGCACTACAATTCACCAAAACTTTCGAACCAAGAATGCTACTCTCTTTTTAATGAACTATTGCTATACTACCCTTAGGAAAGTATGCAAATGCCTAAGAGAGGAGAAGACTAGAATTGATTCAGATTGAACTCAATTCGAAATGGTTTGGGATGAATGAAAGGAGAGGGTCTAGGGTCCTATTTATATATTTTTAGGTGCCCCTTGGAAGCAACCCTATGAAATTGAATTTATTTTGAATTCTTTGATCGGATTTGATCAAAGGATGTGAGGTTTAAAGCTTATTACCCTTGATATGCCCATTAACATCGTGATCTTCAGATCAGGCGATCGGATAAGCCTTGTCATGGCTGCGATCTGAAGATCAGCTGATCAGATAAGCCTATCCTCATCCTGATATGCCTTCTCACCATCGTTATCTGATGATCAGACCGTTGACTTATCTCCAACCGTACGATCGGATGGGTGCCTTATTATCAATCAACGATCGGACGGGTACCTTATCACCAACCGTCCTGTTGACTGGTCAACCAATGGGTGTGAGCCGTTGGATCGCGATCGTGATCATAATTTGATCACCGCATCTCGACCCTTCATCCAATCGATCAATGATCAGTTCTGATCCTGATCCGATGATCAACGATCAATTGATCTCAGCCCTTTATCTTGATCCGATCAGTCTCCACCGTCGAATCCTCCTGATCTATAAAAAATTTAAAGCCCCTCAAACTCCTCGCGACGATGCGCACATGCGAACGCGCGTGCGCGTAGCATCACCCTCAAGCTCTCCACTTGTGGTAAGCCTAAGGAACTTAAGCTTCAAAGAAGTGGTTTCCATATAAGTGACCCTTCCTTTCTTGATTTTTCTGATGTGGGACTAAATATCCCCGTAATTTCTCATTCACACACACAAAGAGGTAATGGGCTTTCAAGACCCATTAGGGTATTTAGGGTCTATTTTGGCCCATTACCCAACAGTATTGGCTTTGATGGATGTATTCACACTTTTTTAGGTGATATTGCCCCACCTGGTTGAATTAAGCCTAACAAAACCCCAAAACTCTCCCAAATAAAGTGATGAACAGATGCAGTTACAAAATAACGAACCTTGTTATTTATCCAGGCTATTTAAAATTTAAATTACGATTAAATTTGAAATTTTTTAAAAAAATCTTGAAGTATCTGTTAACTAATTCTAAGCTCAATCGTACCAATTGCCCAAGTGCTCTCATTAAAATTTTAAATATTTATTCTATTTTCACATTAAGATTTAGACTCATACCTTCAAACTTTTCTTCCTTTTCTTGTGGGATTAAATTCCCACTTACACTCAACATTATAGTCTGCTCCAACAATCCCCCACCAGGTTGCAAAGTTGATTTGAAATGCCTTTTCATGCGGTAAGTATTATGCATAAAAGAAGGTATCTCTGAATTTAAATCTTCATTTAGTATATATATCTTAAGATTCTGATCAAGTTATAGGCATCCTTAGATTAAAGCAAAACTTCTTGGTCTAGAATCAAAGATACTAAACACATAATACTTCTCTTGTTTCTTGAAAAGGTTTATAACTGCTTTAGCACTATTGGCTGTGTGCTAATCCTAGTTTCATGAACATTTACAAGAGAAAACATCTAAAGCTTTTGTTGAAGCAGCACCATTTCTATGTTCATATAGGTGGAGTTTCCTTTATGCTTCAATTACTATGGACATTAAATATAAATGAACTTCATTAAGTGCTTAGCTCAATCTCCCTTTCAAAATAATCAAGACCATTTACCAATTATTTTGGAATATAACACGATAAGTAATTTAGCACTTAACAAGCACATGACAGTAAGTCATTGTTGCCCATTAAACTTTGAAATGAGTTCTTACTAATTCAAAGTTGGGTTACCATTATAGGTGCCTATTAGTACAGGTTTTAGCCCCATTCCACTGGACCTTTTTCTTTTTTTTTGTAAAATCTCTTGGCGGTGCTTTGGTAAGAGGATTAGCTAATTTTTTTCTAAATTTCATATAAACCATAGTAACCATACCATTCGAGATTAATAAAGATGAATGTGAGTAAAAATAAAGGACCATGAAGTTCTTAAATGTGATAATTTTTGATATTTAAAATAATTATTCATAAGAAGAGATTGGCGATGATATTATTTATAGGATTAAAGAAAATTGGATGACATGGGAAGTTGCAACTGGAATATTGTAAAGCATCTACCAAATTGAAGAAAAAATTTTATTGAACAATAATAAGACCGACTATGATTTATGGTATGGAATGTTGAGCAATTAAAAAATTATATATACACAAGATGAATATGGTTGAAATGAAAATATTGAAATGGATAGATAGTGATATAAGAAGAAATGAATTAAAAAATGAAGTCATTCATAAAAAAATAAAGATAGCACCAATTGAGGATAAATTAAGAGAAGGATGACTTAAATGGTTTGAACATATGCAAAGCAAACCTAAAAGATGCACCTGTGTGAAGAAGTAATTTGATACATGTAAAAGGAAAAAAGATAGAGATAAGCTGAAAATTACATGAAAGAACTTGATAAAAAAGATTTAAAATTTTTATATCTTACAGAAAACATAATTCAAAACCAAACAAAATGGAGAAAAAAAATCATGAAGCTGATTTCAATTAGTTTAGGATTAAAGCTTTATTGTTGTTATTGTTCAATATATGTACCCTCTAGATACAGTGAATGTCATATTTACTAAGAAGTTATATGAAGTGGTACCTACATGGTTACAAGAGTCTAAGTGTTTCTCAAGTATTGAACATATCTCTGAAATAAAATTTATACTTACAGACATAGCATATAATCCAAGTATATAAATTGTGTGTGCGTGCGCGCATTTTGGTGCTTATCTAGAAAAAGAGATTGGAAAGGGGGAGGATAGTTATGCATGTTATCTTACAAATTAATGAAATAATCATGAGTATGCAGGTTGTTTCATATTATTTGGTTTAAGATTACTTGATATATCAAGATACTTGAGCTGATAGTTAACCATGATAATTGTATGCTAAAATATATTGTCACTTTTTAAAACGTCCATATAATCATGATAACTTTGTATTAAAAATATCAGGACACTTCACATAAAGTATCTATATAATCTTAATAACTCTATATTAAAAATATAAGGACAATTCACTTAAAGCTTACATATGACCCTTAAAACTTTATGTTGAAAAAATGAGGATGTTTTTCTTGAAATGTCTATATAACCTTGGTAAGTTTTTTCTTTTTTTTAAATGCACTTTGTTTAAAGTCTTCCACAGTTGAAACTAAGGTTGCATTTGGTGGATCACTAGATAATCTTGAATGGTAATGTGGATTGCCTACAAGATAGATTACTACAGGATAGATTACAAGTAATGTTGATTACTACGTTTGGTATACACAGGTAATGTTACAATAATATTGACTATTGTATTTGGTATGATAAACAGATTATCAACCATATAACATCAAATTTTTAAAATACCCTCAAATCAAATCTATTAAAAATTTATATACTATTATATATTTGGTTTAAAAAAACTTGCATTTATAAATGACAACGCCTAAAAAAATATAGATGTAAGTCGGTAAAAAAAAAGTCTATATCATTCAAGGGTCATAGAAGAAAATTATTAAATACAAATTAATGAGTTGATGCCAAGAAAAATTATTCATAATATATTTCAAGATCTTATATTATAAACACCAAAGAGATATATAAATAGTTAAGGTTAGACACATGGATGTCATAAAAAAAAAGAAATATTTCAATCGTTTACAAAAGAAAATAATTAATGACAAAAAAATGAATTGAAAGGATGTTAGTTGAAGAAGGTGGATATTCAGAGTAATTATCTTTAAAATATTTCATGTTCTTTAGTTTATCAACCTGAAAGATGCATTTTTTGTAGATAAATTATATCATCATAAAAATGTAAAGTATTATATATAACTAGAAAATACTAGATTTAAATTTTTTTAAGATTAAAATATATTTTTAATCTTCAAACATTTATTCAATTTTTTTTATTCTTAAAATTTTAATTACCATAATTTATTTATTATATTTTAAAAATAATTATTTTTTAATATTTTATTATATAAAATTAATTAAAATTAATAGAATAATTGATATATTTTGTTTTTATTTTTTTTATTCGACATATGGCTACGATCAAAAGAAGTGCATGGAAAGAGAGGAGGTCCATGCTCACACGCTTGAGCTAAAAAAAGGTAGGAGAGGGAATGGTGAGAGTTTGGATTAGCAAAGCACAGCAAATAATATCGCGGTGGAAGAAGGAAAGACCATCAAAAAATAAATCTGAAACAATTCATTCGAAGGAAAGAACGGCGACAAGATTGGAGAAAAGAGAAAAAAAAGGGGATGATTTTATTTTCATGGAAGAGAAGGAGGTAGGGGCAATTTTATCGGAAAAAAATTTATCAAATTATAACATCTTCGGTAATGTAGATAACCACTTTCTTAGGTAATCTGGATTATCATTAGAAGATAAATTACCATTACAAATATATACCAAACATAGTTATCTAGTGGATCCAGTTTAAATTACCGGTAATCTAGATAGATTACCAGCTACCAAACGCAACCTAAGAGTTTCCTGCATGATACTTCAAAAAAAAGAGCAAGTTTCATACTTTGTTTGCTGATGTCATGGAATACTTCAAAATGGAGTAATGGAATGTATGGTTGTTCTCTATCTTGCACATCCCCACTTGTCATATAACAATTGTATTAAAGGAAAAATCTAAATCTTAGATCAATCTAAGATTTAGATTCATATTAAAAATATGAATGAAGTATCCAAAAATGCCATCATTTCTAGAAAGCTGAAAAATGCGATATCCAAGTAAATTTCTATGTAGATGGTATGATTATATGATATGGTACAATGGTTTAACTTTCGCTTTATAAGGGGTTTATGTAAAACTATTTGTAATTTAAATGTCAACTTAGTTCTGAATAGAGCAGAGTGGAGAAAGCATATTTATGTAGCCGACCCTATGTAGTTGGAAAAGGCTTAGATGAGTTGAGTTTAAAGTTTCCAATCATTAATTTGGTTATCCAGGGATTTTGTTAAAGGGTAGTGTGTGCCGGTAGAAGTTTGTAAATGCATTGTTAAACAAATATTTGCATATTGCTGCTAAATGATCTAACTTCTAACATGCTTTTAACTACTAAAAGATTAGAGAAAATGTATAACATTTTAGAAGCAATTTTGTCATCTTCTTTGACAACCTTTAGGCGGAGTACTACTGTAAGGACTTGTCTAGTTAAATGGCAGAACTAAATTTATGATGCTTTAACCTATTGGTTCTGTATCTATGGTGCTTGCATTTCATGTATGGTTTCCATTTCTTGAGCTGTTTGGTTTGTAGAGAACTACCTTGATAGACAAAATACAGAACTGAAGCATATCAATATGTTGTGTCAATGTTTCGAAAGATGCCTACCTTGGCTCCTACTGTCTAGCTCTTGCCTTTTATATTTTGCATCATCTTTGAGTTTGGAGGGTAAAACTGATACAAGAACTAGAATCAAATGCTGCCAAGTGGATACTTCCTGGTTAACTTATAACATGTCTTTTTCAATATGTTATGTTTCAGTTTGTGTTAATATTCTTTAGATTCTCTTTATAATTATTATTTTTATAGTTTATTAATCAAATTAAACAACAGAGCTAGCAACATTTTAAAAGATTCTAGGCAGTGAAAAGACAGCTAGGTAGCCACCTAGTGCCTAGGAATGAAGCATGTCCCTAGAGGTCAGCACGCACACACGCACGCATGCATTTACTGGCTAAGCGCTTTTCAGGGCGCGCGTGTGCGCACACACGTGTTTACTGGCTAAGCGCTTTTCAGTTTACACACACTCGCGCGCGTTTACTGGCTAAGCGCTTTTCAGTTTACCATACCTAAAGGAGTTTTGACACATAAATGTAACTTGATAGTTTCGTGCAAATTTATACATTATCATTAAAAACAAATATTGATATTTTGAAGTTGATGGTAATTATACAGTTATACTAAAGTTTTAGTTTTCCTTGTTACGTTCTACAACCAAATGTTAAGAGTGCTTCCAACTTGTACCAGGTGTTGTCTAAATTACTGTATTTTCCTTCTGATTAATTATTTATCAACAGCTTTCACTTCTTGTGGTGTATTTTGACAGAACAAAGTAATGGTTATGCATTTCCTGCCACTTCTGAAATTCAGAATAATTTCTATTTTTTTATTGATTATTATGAAGTCCAAGTTTTCACTTTGAAAGGAGATACTTCTCTTAAAATCCGAGGCCCGTAGGTTCCTTGATGTTCACCTTAAAAAATTACAGGTTTGCTTGCTTCTCAACATCAGCAGAATTGTAGATGACCAATGGGTTATCTTCATGGTCCTGACACACTGTGTTATCATTAAATTTGAGAAATCGATGATCGTATGATACTGATCTCTGAAATCCTGAGATTCTGTGATGCATGAAATCAATATCTTTTCTGTTGTCCACTAACTAGAATTAATGCATCTCAAAGACTCAATGCTGAGGACTGGACTGACATTTTATTTCCAGGTTAACTTTGAAGCAACCTCTAATGTAATAAGATTTTAGTGGCATGCTCTTGGTCATGTTTGTGCATGTTTTGCTTGCAATGAGTCACACTTTTCTGAGTTTGTAAAAAGTGGATTACGTTCATTGATGAGGGAGTTAATAAAACTTTCCCAGTCAAACTAATTATGTCCATTTGATTGAGGAATAAACAGAGCCTCAGCTACCAGATGGTAATCTTTGTTAAATTCTACCCATTTTCAGAGTGCAGTTGATGATTGCTACTTTGCTCGAATGTCTTTTTTGCATAATACTAGTGCGTATTATGAAAATCTGCTACCTGTTTTCATATCTACGAAGAAAATATTCTGCCTTCTTGATATTAAGATGTTGACTTACTGTATTGGGTTGGGAAGGTTTATCACCCAAACATCAACTCCAATGGCAGCATCTGCCTTGACATCCTCAAGGAGCAGTGGAGCCCTGCCCTGACCATATCAAAGGTTCTCTTATCTATCTGCTCTCTCCTCACAGACCCCAACCCTGATGACCCTCTTGTCCCTGAGATTGCCCACCTCTACAAGACCCAGAGGTCCCGCTATGAGGAGACAGCCAGAGCATGGACCCAGAAGTATGCCATGGGCTGACATCCTCCAATCTAGAAACAAAATTGTGAGGTAAAAGCACATCATGTTGTGAGAACTAAGACAAACCAGTTTCTTATATTCTCTTTATAATTATTATTTTTATAGTTTATTAATCAGAATTAAACAACAGAGCTAGCAACATTTTAAAAGATTCTAGGCAGTGAAAAGACAGCTAGGTAGCCACCTAGTGCCTAGGAATAAAGCATGTCCCTAGAGGTCAACATGCACGCAACGCATGCACGCACGCATGCATTTACTGGCTAAGCGCTTTTCAGGGCATGCGCGTGCGCACACACGTGTTTACTGGCTAAGTGCTTTTCAGTTTGCACACACACTTGTGCGCGTTTACTAGCTAAGTGCTTTTCAGTTTACCATACCTGAAGGAGTTTTGACACATAAATGTCACTTGATAGTTTCGTGCAAATTTTATACATTATCATTAAAAACAAATATTGATATTTTGAAGTTGATGGTAATTATACAGTTATACTAAAGTTTTAGTTTTCCTTGTTACCTTCTACAACCAAATGTTAAGAGTGCGTCCAACTTGTACCAGGTGTTGTCTAAATTACTGTATTTTCCTTCTGATTAATTATTTATCAACAGCATTCACTTCTTGTGGTGTATTTTGACAGAACAAAGTAATGGTTATGCATTTCCTGCCACTTCTGAAATTCAGAATAATTTCTATTTTTTGTTGATTATTATGAAGTCCAAGTTTTCACTTTGAAAGGAGATACTTCTCTTAAAATCTGAGGCCTGTAGGTTCCTTGATGTTCACCTTAAAAAATTACAGGTTTGCTTGCTTCTCAACATCAGCAGGATTGTAGATGACCAATGGGTTATCTTCATGGTCCTGACACACTGTGTTATCATTAAATTGAGAAAATTGAGAAATCGATGATCGTATGATACTGATCTCTGAAATCCTGAGATTCTGTGATGCATGAAATCAATATCTTTTCTGTTGTCCACTAACTAGAATTAATGCATCTCAAAGACTCAATGCTGAGGACTGGACTGACATTTTATTTCCAGGTTAACTTTGAAGCAACCTCTAATGTAATAAGATTTTAGTGGCATGCTCTTGGTCATGTTTGTGCATGTTTTGCTTGCAATGAGTCACACTTTTCTGAGTTTGCAAAAAGTGGATTACGTTCATTGATGAGGGAGTTAATAAAACTTTCCCAGTCAAACTAATTATGTCCATTTGATTGAGGAATAAACAGAGCCTCAGCTACCAGATGGTAATCTTTGTTAAATTCTACCCATTTTCAGAGTGCAGTTGATGATTGCTACTTTGATCGAATGTATTTTTGCATAATACTAGTGCATATGATGAAAATCTGCTACCTGTTTTCATATCTCTGAAGAAAATATTCTGCCTTCTTGATATTAAGATGTTGACTTACTGTATTGGGTTGGGAAGGTTTATCACCCAAACATCAACTCCAATGGCAGCATCTGCCTTGACATCCTCAAGGAGCAGTGGAGCCCTGCCCTGACCATATCAAAGGTTCTCTTATCTATCTGCTCTCTCCTCACAGACCCAACCCTGATGACCCTCTTGTCCCTGAGATTGCCCACCTCTACAAGACCCAGAGGTCCCGCTACGAGGAGACAACCAGAGCGACCCAGAAGTATGCTGTAACGATCCGAGCCCACGGGCCCATTTCGTTACAAGAAAGCAAGACGGATAAGATCCATACCAACTTGGGCCATCATAGCCCAAAAAGGGATCCAATTGGTGCCTTGTCCTTCTTACTTACCATATATAAATCACTCAACCAATTCCAAATTTTTCGATATGGGACTATTGGGAGGGACATCACAATCTACCCCCCTTACAGAGGCGACGTCCTCGTCGCCAGGAGCAATTGATCACAACCACCAAGTAGGCAGGATTCTAGAGATGGCCCCCACAAGTTCAAGAGGTGGCTTCCATCCCTCATGGATGTAGCACTTTGCCCTGTGTGGCACTTAGCTCTTGCACTTCCGACTGGTTCTTGGCTCTGATACCATATTGTAACGACCAGGGCCCACGGGCCCATTTCGTTACAAGAAAACAAGACGGACAAGGTCCACACCAACTTGGGCCACTACAGCCCAAAAAGGGATCCAATTGGTGCATTGTCCTTCTTATTTTACCATATATAAATCACTCAACCAATTCCAAATTTTTGATGTGGGACTATTGGGAGGGGCATCACAATGCTGTCACACTCCAGTTCCAAAATTCGAGCTAGGATGACAATCCGCCGCATGCCAGGCATGCAAGACGTCTCAAATTTCATCACATAAATCAATATAAAACAAAAATCCAAATTCATGATTTATTACAAACCATAATTATCAGTCTTGGGCTACCAGCCCTATACACAAGCAACATTGAACTATATCAATATAATGGAACTAAATTTATTTAATAAAAGCTCCGTCTATCCCAAATATCCTTCTTCATTCCTGAGGCTCTAAAAAACATTGAGAGAATTCTATGAGCTCACACTCAATAAGTAAGCCTAATACAATTTCAAATTACATTTATTATACTATCAGCATATTCATGTCATCAGATCAAAATAATTTGGAAGCTTAATTAAATAATAAATACTAGAATATGTGATGTAAACAAAACACTGTTTATACTGTCATTGTTTTCCTTTATGTGTCCCACGGCCCTACGACACTCATCTTGTATATCACTCTTAAATGTCCCCTAAGAGGAAGGGTCCTGGTACCAGTATTATGCCATATCATAATCTGTCATATGAGAACCGCGGCGACACATAAATTTTTACTGTCATTATCATAATTGCATATTATCATCTCGATAGTAACAACATAATTTTGCAAGATTAACATAATTACATTTAACTATAAGTTCACAATTTATAAATTAAATAATTTATAAAATTATAATACTTGGCTTACTTACCTTAGTATGCAAATTCCAATTGATAACCCAGCTATTTGGACACCTGGGTACCTACAGTATCATTTTACATTATTAAATTTTAAAATCCGAATAATAAAATGATTCTTAAAACTCTATCCAGACCACTTCATGGGCTCGACTTTGGGCTCGAATATCTCTTAATATATTTGTCCAAATGGGGATTTAAAAATATCCCAAGAAACTAGATTCAATCATGATTCGGGTCATATATTTACTTTGCCATTCTCGATCCACTATAGAGCCCAAAAAGTGGCTCAAAAATGGCTTACAGATCGGTCCAACAAGGCCCAAATCAAGGCAGCCTAACACAAGATGTACAGGGTAAACTATACCCAACCTCTTTGATTAATAACAATCCCAAGAAGAAGACAAGATGAATCTGTGCCGTAGCACTGCAAGAAATCTCACACCGATCTCTCCCTCACCTTGCCTCAGGTTACAAGATCACTCACCGTAACCTGTAGATGATTGCCCGTAGGAAGCTCCTCAACGGCTCCGGCTCCAATCGTCTCTTCTCTTTCTCCTCCTTCTCGCCCAAGGTGGAGAATAGAAGATGCCTTCAATTTGATGGCCGGTTGGATTGGATTCTCCTTGATTCCTCTCCATTCAATGCTCTTCCCGAAGACCTCTGCCCTCTTATTTATAGTGCAGCCGTTGCCTTATCCAAAGCTTTACCCGTTCTTATCTTATCCTCATGCACCGCCTCCTTTAATGCACCGCCCAAACTCTTGTAAATCTTATCCTTTGATGGGCGTTGGATAGGCTAATGAAGGACTCCTAGTTGCAGCTGGTTTGATGCCTGAAAACTTCATCCAAAAAGCTCCATCGGTAATTTGGATAAAGGCCAACTTATCCATAACTAACTCTCCCAAAGATCTTATCCAAATCTTCTTGTTTGTTGCTTGTGGATCCCGGGGATTACATTCTCCCCTCTATAAAAATTTCGGCCTCGAAATTGATAACTTTCATTAGAGAAAATTAAAATTTTAATTTTGTCACGCAATCAACTAAGTCTTTATTCAAAAGTTAACAGTCGTAGCTATATCATTAACTATATTAGGATATAAATAGTTGTGGATACTTCTTTTTCATTTCCTCTCAAGTTCCAAGTAGCCTCCCTCTCAGAATGATTACTCCATTGTACCTTGACATATGGAATGATACGCCATCTCAGAACCTGATCTTTGCGGTCCACAATACGCACAGGATGCTCCTCATATGATAAATCTTTCCTCAACTATATAGGCTCATACGCTATAACATGGCTGGGGTCAGAGATATACTTCCTCAACATAGAGACATAAAAAACATTGTGTACCCCAGATAGAATCGGAGGCAGTGCCAGGCTGTAAGCAACCTCCCCGACTCTGCTCAAGATCTCAAAAGGTCCAATATAACGTGGACTCAGCTTTCCTCTAATCCCAAATCTCATCACATCTTTGGTTGGTGATACCCTTAAGAAAACATGGTCCCCAACCTGGAATTCCAATTCTTCTTCTGACATCAGCATAGCTCTTTTGCCTGCTCTGAGCTGTACGAAGATGCTCCCTGATCAAATGCACCTTATCTACTGTCTGCTGAATCAGCTCAGGGCCTAGCAATTTTCTCTCTCCCACATCATCCCAATATAAAGGAGATCTGCACCTCCTACCATACAGAGCTTCAAACGGAGCCATCTGGATACTGGCTTGTAACTGTTATTATATGCAAACTCCACCAAAGGTAAATGGTTATCCCAAGCTCCACCCAAGTCCATCACACAGGCTCGCAACATATCTTCCAAAATCTGTATGGTCCTCTCTGATTGCCCATCTGACTGAGGATGATAGGCAGTATTGAAGTTTAATTTGGTTCCCATGGCCTTATGAAGACTCTGCCAAAACTGGGATACAAACCTGGTATCCCTATTTGATACAATAGATACAGGAACACCATGGAGTCTCACGATCTGCTCAATATACAAATTAGCCAATCTTTCACTAGAGACCCCAACTCTAAAAGGTAGGAAATGAGCTGATTTTGTTAGTCTGTCCACAATAACCCAAACTGCATCGTTACTCTTGGAAGTTTTGGGCAGACCGTCACAAAGTCCATTGTAATCTTTTCCCATTTCCACTGTGGAATCATCAGAGACTGAAGAGGTCCCGCAGGCCTTTGATGCTCGGCCTTCACTCGCTGACACACCAAGCACTTGGCCACATACTGAGCAATCTCCCTCTTCATACCTTTCCACCAAAAATTTTCTTTTAAGTCTCTGTACATCTTAGTGCCACCTGGATGCACAGTATAGGAGAGTAGTGAGCCTCCTTCAAAATTTCAGCTTCAGTTCCTCAATGTTTGGCACACAAAGTCTTCCTTCAAATTTCAGGGATCCATCCTCCATTACATAAAATTCATTCTGAACTCCTGACTGCACAACTTCTTTAATCCTTTGTAGATCTGGAATCTTCTATCTGGGAGGACTTGATTCTGTCAACTAGGGTCGGCTGAGTACAAGTGCTGCAACAAGCCCATCAGACTGCTATACTCTCAAACCAACCTCCCACTTCTCTAGATCTCTCAATATGTGAGGCTGGGAAGTAATCATAGCAGCTAACTCAGAAGAGGATTTCCTGCTCAAAGCATCAGCCACTACATTGGCCTTCCTAGGATGATACTGTAGATTCAGGTCATAATCCTTCAATAGTTCCAACCACCTCTCTGCCTTAAATTCAGCTCCTTCTGTGTGAAGATGTATTTTAGACTCTTATGATCTGTATACACATCACACGACACTCCATATAGATAATGCCGCCAAATCTTCAGAGCAAAAACCACATCAGCCAATTCCAGATCATGAGTAGGATAATTCTGCTCATAAGGTTTCAGTTGTCTGAAGGCATAGGCTATCACCCTTTCATTCTGCATCAAAACACATCCCAATCCTTTCTGAGAGGCATCAGTATATAGTAAAACCTTCAGATCCTGTCGGAAGAACAAGAATGGGAGCTGACACCAGTGCTGCTTTAACTCCTGGAAACTTTTCTCACACTCCACTGTCCAGTCAAACTTCACTCGCTTTTGGGTTAAGCGAGTTAGGGTAGAGCAATGCGAGAGAAATTCACCATAAATTTACGGTAATACCCAGCTAACCCCAAGAAGCTTCTGACTTCTGCCACATTGGAAGGTCGGCTCCAGCTAATGATAGCTTCAATCTTTTTCGGGTCCACTGATACACATCTTTAGAGATTATATGACCAAGAAAGATACTTGGTCCAACCAAAACTCACACTTCTGCAGCTTGGCATAAAGCTTCTTCTCTCAAAGAATCTGCAGCACGATCCTCAGGTGGTCCTCATGCTCCTTATGGCTCTTGGAATATATCAGAATATCATCAATAAAAACCACCACAAACTGATCCAGATATGGCTTAAAAATATGTTCATTAAGTCCATGAATGCTGCTGGGGCATTAGTTAACCCAAACGGCATCACCAAGAACTCATAGTGGCCATATCTGGTTCTGAATGCTGTCTTTGGCACATCCCCCTCCTTGATTTTGAGTTGATGGTACCCTGACCTGAGATCAATCTTTGAGAATATCCGGGCTCCTTGGAGTTGATCAAACAAGTCGTCAATCCTTGGCAGAGGGTACTTATTCTGCACTGTTACCTTATTGATTTCTCGGTAATCAATGCAAAGTCGAAGACTGCCATCCTTCTTCTTGACAAATAGAACTGGAGCACCCAAGGAGAAACACTGGGTCTAATAAATCCCCGATCTAGGAGCTCCTGCAACTGATCCTTCAGTTCCTTTAACTCAGCCAGGGCCATGCGATAAGGGGCCTTGGATATAGGTCCAGTCCCAGGAATTAGATCAATGGAGAACTCGACTTCCCGTCTAGGGGTAAATCAGACAATTCATCTAGAAAGACGTCAGGGAATTCTCGAGCTATAGGAATATCCTCCAACTTGGTCTCTTCCTGTTGAAGGTCCTTGACTACAGCAAGAAATCATTGACCACCACTCATCAGATACTTTCCAGCCTGCATCGCTGATATGAACACTGAGGCTAGGTGTTTCTGACCACAATAAAACTGAATTCAGGCTGACTTGGAGTTTTGAAGTTGACAATTTTTCTAAAGCAGTCTACTGAAGCATGATAGGAGGCCAACCAATCCATTCCAAGGATAACATCGAAAAACTTCAGTGGAAGGACAATGAGATCAGCATTCAACCTCCTATTCTCCAAGACAATTGGGCAAGATTTGCATACTGTGTCAACTTTCATAACATCTCCATTTGGAAGCGCAATATGCAACTCTTGCTCCAGAGGAATAGGTGTCAATGATGCATTCTTGTCAAGATAGATGTCAGATATGAAAGAATGCGTGGCACCCAGATCAATTAAAGTTTGAGCATAAGCATTACCTACTTTAATCATTCCTGGACATAAGTGTAATTTGTTTTAACATTAAGGATTGAACCTAACTTTTAATTAACTATCAATGCATTGCACTAGATAGGAATGTAATACTAAATATAATATTAAATGTTATACCTGTCACCACAGAATTAGAGGCGGCAGCGTCCTGCTGAGTGAGGTTGAAGACCCGTCCCTGGGTCCTCGGTGGCTGCTGCTGCTGTTGCTGGCTCATCCCTTGACTTGAAGAAGGTTGTTGATCCTTCCGAAAGGGACAGGTAGCAATCTTGTGATCAATTTCCCACAGACAAAGCAGGCACCAGTCAATCTGCGGCAAGGCTTTCCAGGATGGGAGTTACCACAATGAATGCAATGAGTCTCCTTATTCTGTGGTTCGACTGGGGCCTGTTATGCACCCTTCTTCTTGGCCTGAGCAGAGGATTGGCCAGAAGTAGCCCTTTTCTCTTCTTCCGCTGCTCCCAATCCTTTTGAACAGCATTCATATCCCTCTCAATCACCAAGGCCTTATTCACCACCGTACTGTAAGTGAGAAGCTCAAATGCATTGATTGCTTGCCTCAGTCGGGGTCGTAGTCCCTCAGTGAATCTGGTGACCTTGGCCATTTCATTGGTCACAATATTTGGAGCAAAACAAGCCAACTTGGTGAATTCAGCTTCATACTGGGCCACAGAAAGATCCTTTTGCTCCAATTTGATAAACTCTGATTCCATCTGTCTCTGTACACTCCTAGGGAAGTATTTGTCGAAGAATATCTCTCTAAACTCTCTCCAAGAAATAATTTGTCCATCCCGATACTGCTCCTCAACTAACCACCAATCATAAGCTTCTCCCTGGAGAAGGTAGGTGGCAAATCTGATCCGCTCCATTTCCTACTACCATGAGCTGTAAAAGCCTTCTCCATATCTCGCATCCATCGCTCAGCATCAACAGGGTTGGTGGATCCAGTGAAAGGGGCAGGGGCAAACTTCTTGAAATCTGCAAAGCTGCGGCCAACCCCTATCCAGGATTGAGATGGAGCAGGTTGGGTCTGTGGAGCAGTAGAGTTAGGCTGAGTCTGTGGAACAGGAGGGGCAGACTGAGTGGACAAAGTCTGCAGAATCTGATGCTGTATGTCCTGCATCGACTGCGCCATAACCGAGAGAACCTGAAGCATCTCGGTCTGGAGTCGCTGCTGATCAGTCCCAACTGAATTGGTAGGGGCAGCACCTCCGGTGGCTTCCAAACCTCCCGGTTGGCCAGCATTACCAACTTGGGAACCCTCATCATTTTGTTGACTTCTAGTGCGACGTGCCATTCCTACCTCCTGATAAATTAGTTGTAATCAATATTATGGTAAACTTTAAATGTCAGGCTTTCATAATATCTGAAATTTATAATTGTCTCAATGTCATCTTAGTATTTTGCCTAAAGTGTCATCATGTATGTCCCTAATGTCGTAACCTGGCTTTGATACCACTAAAGTTGTCACGCCCCAGTTCCAAAATTCGAGCTAGGGTGACAACTCGCCGTATGCCAGGCATGCAAGGCATCTCGAACTTCATTACATAAATCAATATAAAACAAAAATTCAAATTCATGATTTATTACAAACCATAATTATCAGTCTTGGGCTACCAGCCCTACACACAAGCAACACTGAACTATATCAATATAATGGAACTAAATTTATTTAATAAAAGCTCCGTCTATCCCAAATATCCTTCTTCATTCCTGAAGCTCTGAAAAACATTGAGAGAATTCTATGAGCTCACACTCAATAAGTAAGCCTAATATAATTTCAAATTACATTTATTATACTATCAGCATATTCATGTCATCAGATCAAAATAATTTGGAAGCTTAATTAAATAATAAATACTAGAATATGCGATGTAAACAAAACACTGTTTATACTGTCATTGTTTTCCTTTATGTGTCCCATGGCCCTACGGCACTCATCTTGTGTATCACTCTTAAATGTCCCCTAAGAGGAAGGGTCCTGGTACCAGTATTATGCCATGTCATAATTTGTCATATCATAATCTGTCATATCATAATCTGTCATATGAGAACCGCGGTGACACATAAATTTTTACTGTCATTATCATAATTGCATATTATCATCTCGATAGTAACAACATAATTTTGCAAGATTAACATAATTACATTTAACTGTAAGTTCATAATTTACAAATTAAATAATTTATAAAATTATAATACTTGGCTTACTTACCTCAGTATGCAAATTTCAATTGATAACTCAGCTATTTGGATACCTGGGTACCACAGTATCATTTTACATTATTAAAATTTTAAAATCTGAATAATAAAATGATTCTTAAAACTCTACCCAGACCACTTCACGGGTCTGACTTTGGGCTCGAATATCTCTCAATATATTTGTCCAAATAGGGATTTAAAAATATCCCAAGAAACTAGATTCAATCATGATTTGGGCCATATATTTACTTTGCCATTCTCGGCCCACTATAGAGCCCAAAAAGTGGCTCAAAATGGCTCACAGATCGGCCCAATAAGGCCCAAATCAAGGCAGCCCAACACAAGATGTACAGATTAAACTATACCCCAACCTCTTTGATTAATAACAATCCCAAGAAGAAGACAAGATGAATCTATGCCGTAGCACTGTAAGAAATCTCACACCGATCTCTCCCTCACCTTGCCTCAGGTTACAAGATCACTCACCGTAACCTATAGATGATCGCCCATAGGAGCTCCGATCGTCTCTTCTCTTTCTCCTCCTTCTCGCCCAAGGTGGAGAATAGAAGATGCCTTCAATTTAATGGTCGGTTGGATTGGATTCTCCTTGATTCCTCTCCGTTCAATGCTCTTCCCGAAAGACCTCTGCCCTCTTATTTATAGTGCAGCTGTTGCCTTATCCAAAGCTTTACCTGTTCTTATCTTATCCTCATGCACCGCCTCCTTTAATGCACCGCCCAAACTCTTGTAAATCTTATCCTTTGATGGGCGTTGGATAGGCTAATAAAGGACTCCTAGTTGTAGCTAGTTTGATGCCTGAAAACTTCATCCAAAAAGCTCCATAGGTAATTTTGGATAAAGGCCAACTTATCCATAACTAACTCCCCAAAGATCTTATCCAAATCTTCTTGTTTGTTGCTCGTGGATCCCAGGGATTACATATGCCATGGGCTGACATCCTCCAATCTATAAACAAAATTGTGAGGTAAAAGCACATCATGTTGTGAGAACTAAGACAAACCAGTTTCTTATATTGTGATGTCTGAGATGACTTTGCCAGATCAAAAGAAGTTTGGCATTGCACGCTTGTTTCTGTATATTACTGGGGAATTGGATTGCTGTGACATATATGATTTGTGTTGGGTTCTGTTCCATACTTTCAGGTACATCTGACATGTGGTGCAGGTATTTCTTTGCTTCAAAGTTTTATATTATATCTTTTAACTAGCTATTTTTCATGACTGTTGACTCTGGAACCTACTTGGTATTTGATTTTATGGATTGCATTAGTATTAGTTTTATGGATTAAATATGGTTGTAGGTTAGTGGTTTATCTTGAAAATTTCTGTTTCTTTAAAATAGATCTAGTTACAAGGTTTAGCTGACTTATGACATAGTGCTCTATATGGTCGGTGAAATTTCTTTATCTACTGCTTGGATGATGTGAATTCCAAGAGGTTAGTTTTTTTCTTTATTTTAGGTTCTTTGATGACATTCTTATGAGTCAACAGAGGTATCAGTGTATATAACTGCCAAAAAAAGAAAAAGAAAGTATGAATGGGTATGGGAAGGGAACAATTAGGAAGGAACAAAAAAACCAGAGGGCGGAGCATTAGATAGATGCTGAGGAGTAGGAAATTCATAGTAGGCATGCAAGGGAACTGTAAAGGGTAGAAAACGCTAGAAGGATTACATTAGAACGAGAATAAAAAGCAGGGAGAAACGATACCTATCGAATCGGCAATTAAGGACGCTTTAAAGGGTTGGAATCATTAAATATCTTTTCAACTGCTTTATTTCTTTCCGAATTTCTTTGTTTGTCTTTCTTCTTCACCAACCCCTCTAGTTGTAGCAACTCCATTCTTCATCGTTCAGACGATTAAGCTAATCTTCCTCAAATTCATCTCAAAATCGAAAAAAGAATCCATGGATTCATCATCCCTACTGATTCATTTTTTTAACATTTAATGTTTGTTTATTGTTTCTAAACCTAGGGTTTCAATTTCTGGTAGGAATTTTCTTAGCATTTCATATCTTAATCCTTTTTGTACTACTCATGGATTATTGATGTAACCCCACTCGCCATTCGGGATAGATTATTCATGTAACACCACTTGCCAATGGTTTTCATCCACTTTGATCCACTGCAAATCGATATTTTTAAATATTTTTAAAGTATATTTTTTTAAAAACATAGCCAAAATTTTGAAGTGATAACCATAAGGTATGTGACTAATGAAAGTTGTTGAGATGCATGGCATATGGGAATCAACCTATATTCTTTATGTTAAATATCTACAGTTGTTCATCATTTACCATAGAGTTTGGAAACATTAAGGGTTTTCATAATGTCTTGTTATATATAATTTACCAATATCCGGATATGGCTAATCTTTGATTTTTCATTGATTTTTTCATCTTAAAATTGTTGAATTAGCCAACCAAATGAAATTAAATCATCATTGGAATACAAAGAAATAAGATCATGTTAGTTGCTTGAATAAAATTACGATAATAATTACCAGGCTCCTCCAGCTTTATGCTCAAATTCAGCACTGTAATCTTTATGCTGGTCATTCGTCTTCCACAATGCCTAATTATTCACGTATAAAACTCAGTCATTGCTTGCATTGTCACTATATATCATCTCACGGCTAGTAACTCAAATCCTGGAACATTAACATTCGCTTTGGATGGTGGAGGTAAAGATTGAGGTTTGGACAGTGGAAGTAAAGCTTGAAAAGACGGGGCATAAAACTGGATAATGTAGCCATAATAAAGCTTTTCAATTACCGAGGGTGGTTTCAAACCAAATTAGATTCAACCATAGGTATACGGGAACGGAGGAGAAGATACATAAGTTACAGCAATCGAACCCATGAAAAAGATCTTTCATAATGAATCTTACAATCAGCTATTGTTTCCTATAATCCTAATCCATCCAAGAAGTCAAAAACAGTGATTCAAAGGGAAGCTCAAGAAGTCAAAAACAGTGATTCGAAGGGAAGCTGGCGCTTGGTGCTGGCGCCCAAGAAGTCAAAACGAGGGAAGCTGGCGCTTGGTGCTGGCGGGAGTGTCTTGGCGGGCGTGCCAAAAACTTTGTTTCGATTAGATTGATGTGTTAGGAAATTTGATTGGACCAAATTGGTGTGCTCTAATTGGGATTGATATGTACCTAAAATATTTATAAGGTGTGCGAGATATCAATAAGAGCAGTCTGTGTGTGTTGTTTTACTGTGTCTTGTGAAAGTCTTCACGTCATTTTTTTTTTTTTTCGTTAGGACATATACAGATGCGAAGTATCATATTTATGAATTATTTGTCTTAAAGGTTGATCGGTTAATACCAATAGGATAAGACCTTGAAAAAAATCTCAAGCTTTTTGGAAAGAGAAAGTTATATAGTTAACAGGGGCCTTTGCAAACATTGTGCTCACAATAGTGTTGAGGAGCAAAATCGCTATTGCATTAATAATCATGCAAAGGGATTGAATCAATCCTAATTTTCGATTACTATGCGATACCGCTAGGGATGGGTCAGTCTCAGTGGGTCAGGGTGCCTTAACCCCTCAGCAAGCCAAGGATTCCCAAGGCGTGGATTCCCATCTCTCGGTCTCAGCCGAGCTATCCCTGCTTCTCGGTCTCAGCCGAGCTATCCTTATCTCTCGGTCTCAGCCAAGCTATCCCTGCTTCTCGGTCTCAGCCGAGCTATCCCTGCTTCTCGGTCTCAGCCGAGCTACCCTTGTCTCGGTCTCAGCCGAGCTATCCTTATCTATCGGCCCTAGCCGAGCTATCCTTGTCTCTCGGCCCCAGCCGAGCTATTCCCATCTCTCGGCCCCAACCGAGCTATCCCTACTTCTCGGTCTTAACCGAGCTATTCCCTTGTCTCGGTCTCAGCCGAGCTATCCTTGTCTCTCGGCCCCAGCCGAGCTATTCCCATCTCTCGGCCCCAGCCGAGCTATCCTTGTCTCTCGGCCCCAGCCGAGCTATTCCCATCTCTCGATCTCAGCCGAGTTATCCTTGTCTCTCGGCCTCAGCCGAGCTATCCCCATCTCTCGGCCCCAGTCAAGCTATTCCTATCTCTCGGTCCTGGCCGAGTTATCTGTTATGCCTCGGCCAAACTCAAGCGCTCAAGCACCTCCACGGAATCCGGCGGGAGAGTTCAAATTCGTAAGATTCCAAACGGAAATCACGCCCGAGAGTGGTTTAGGACCCGCGAGAGTGGCCTAAAGCCCTGGAGCCTACGCGATTGCCAAGTCTCGAGGCATCAACCAGCTCTCCCAGCCGTTGATCTTCTAACCAATAAGATGCGAATCTTACTGACCTCATAACAAACTGGATTCGAATCCTAATGACTTTCGGACCCACGACGCCCCCAAGGAATTAGGTGATCCTCTATAAGTAGAGCCATCTCCCGGCTCCTCAGGTATGCGCACTGGCTTACTGGCCTACCCTCCTTCTACTTCTGCTCACCCTCTTTCTGCTATTAACACTCTTCTCAGAGCTCTCGAAAGGCCGCCCCTGGAGAGACTCTTTAGCGAGAGCCTTCTCCTCTCGTTTGTTGATTGCCGATCCTCGCTGACTTGAGCATCGAAGGGTCTTCTGTGGAGGGCCACCCCCGGCGCCTCTCGCATGAGGACTGTTTTGCAGGTCCGCCCAGGAGGGAGCTCGATCGCGCCCAAGTTGGAGGACGGATTTCAGCAGCAACAAATTGGCGCTATAGGAAGGGCCCTCAAGTCCCATAAACTTGTGATCCATGAGACAAGGATCTCGATCTGAAAGAGAACATCTCCCATGGCCAATCGAAGAAAGGCTATCTCCGAAGTTCGGGATCAGGTTGCCTCCCAAAGACCTGATCCGGTGAGCCAGCCCCCCAAGGGGTCCGTGGCAAGGATCTTCCCCGATCTCTGCGGGCCCAATCTCTCTCTCCGGTGACCTCTCGTCATGATTCAACACCGTCTCATTTCTCTCCTCGCCCAGCTCCTCCCGCCGTGCCTGAGGAGATCTGCCAATAGCTCCGGGATATGCGCCGGGAGTTGGATTCCGCCAAGCAGGCCCACCCGCTCCAGCATAAGGCGGAGCAGGGCATTCCCTTCTCCAAAGAGATCATAGAGGAAGTGATTCCCTCCCATGTCAAGCTGCCCGCCATCGAGCCCTACCATGGAGCCTCGATCCTGACGACCACCTTAGCAGCTTCCGATCGATCATTATGTTCCACGGGGCATCAGATGCGATCCTCTGCTGTGCCTTCCCATCCACCCTTTAGGGATCCGCTCGAACCTGGTTCAATGCCTTGAAACTAGGTTCTGTTGGTTCATTTGACAAGCTGAGCCGCCTCTTCATCAGCCAGTTCGTCAGCAGTCGTCGTCATCAACGGAGATCTGACTCCCTCTTTGAGGCTAAGCAGAGAGAGGGGGAGTCGTTGAAGAAATATCTCGGCCATTTCAATATGGCCATGCGGGAGGTGGACCACCTTAATCATGAGGTGGCCATGTCCGCCCTAGCTGGCGAAGTGTTGAAGGAGAGTGACTTTTACCTAGCGCTGGAGGTCAGCTACCCTCCGAACCTCTCCAACATGATGGCTCTGGCAGACAAATATGCCAGAGTCGAAGAATCACAGAGAGCTGCCCGCACCGAGTTAACAAGGAAGAAGGAGCCCAAGGGCTCAGATAAGCACCGATACACCCGCCAGCCAAGCCCGCCTCGCCGCCAAAGGGTTCCTCCGCTGCCGCCAAGGAACCGTTCCTGAAGCCCGCTTGGGAGATTCAACCGATTCACTCCGTTTACCGCTCCAAGGGCGGAGATCCTCATGGCGATAGAGCACCAGCTCCCCCAACCACCTCCTCTCCGAGGGAATGCGGCCCGGAGAGACCCCACCAAGTATTACCACTACCACCGGGACCATGGCCACGACACTGAGGAGTGCTGGCAGTTGAAGAACGAGATTGAGAGACTCATCCAGCGGGGCAAGCTCGATCAATTCAGGAGAGCGCCCGAGCTGAGAAACGGGGGCGACCGCCAGCCTGAGCCCCAGCAGCCTCCTCCTCCAAATCTTCGGTCGCTGGCCACATCAATGTGATCGAGGCAGTCGGTTGTCCATCGAGCCGGCAAGATGATGAAGAAGGTTCAGCGCCAAAGAAAGCGCGGACCAACGAGCTCTCCTTCTCCGACAGGGACCTCCAGGAGATACAGTTTCCACATGATGATGCGTTGGTTGTATCCCTTAATTTGAACAATTATGATGTAGACTGCATTCTTATTGATAGTGGAAGCTCTGTCAACGTTTTGTATCTTGATGTGTTTGTGAAGATGAAACTGCTTATGGAGAATCTCCGAGCCGTGGACTCCACCCTAATGGGGTTCACCGGCGATGTTATCACCTCAGAGGGGGTCGTGACCTTGACGGTCCGCGTGGGAGCTTGGCCCAGTGTTGCCACTGTTCATACAAATTTTTTGGTGACCAAGCTTTGGTCGCCCTATAATGTGATTTTTGGGAGACCCTGCCTGATGTCCCTGAAAGCCGTTGTCTCCATCCCGCACCTAGCAATGAAGTTCCCTACTGGATGGGGAGTGGGAGTAGTTCGGGGAAATCAAGCTGTAGCTCGGCAGTGCTTCATCACCAGCCTTCAGTCCAAGCTGCCCGAGGTTGACGGGCTGGATGCTCGGGAGGACTTTGCTGAGCAACAAGGAGAACCAGCCAAAGAGCTGGAGGAGGTACCACTAGACGAAGCTTGGCCGGACCGAACCATAAGGATCGGGTCGCTGCTGAAAGGGAAGCCCCGATTGGAGCTGATAGACTTTCTTTGAAGGAATGCTGATGTCTTCGCTTGGTCAGCCTCTGACATGCCAGGGATCAGCCCAAACGTTCTCGTCCACCATCTTAATGTGGACGAAATGTCCCGGCCTGTGAAGTAGAAGAAAAGAAGCTTCGCCCCCGACCGGCAAAGGGCAATTGAGGAAGAAGTTGACAAGCTCATCAAGGCAAACTTCATTCGAAGGTAAATTATCCGAGCTGGCTGTCCAATGTTGTCATGGTGAAGAAGTCGAACAATAAATGGCGGATCTGCATCAACTTCACCGACCTTAATAAAGCATGCCCAAAGGATAGCTTCCCTCTCCCTCGGATCGACCAGCTTGTGGATGCCACTTCCGGTCATCATATGTTGACCTTCATGGACGCATATTCAGGCTACAACCAAATCCGAATGGCGCCCGAAGATGAAGAAAAGACCGCCTTCATAACCGACCGAGGTATTCATTACTACCGTGTTATGCCTTTTGGTCTGAAAAATGCATGTGCTACTTACCAAAGGCTGGTAAACAAGGTCTTCAAGGAGCAAATCGATCGGAACATGGAGGTGTATGTTGATGACATGCTGGTCAAAAGCAGGGTAGCATCCCAGCATATTGAAGATCTCTTTGAGAGCTTCACGACGCTCCGAAAATACCGGATGAAGCTCAACCCAACGAAGTGCACCTTCGGTGTCAACTCTGGGAAGTTCTTGGGCTTCATGGTTTCTCAGCGGGACATTGAGGCCAACCCGTAGAAAATTCAAGCCCTTCAGCAAATGGCACCCCCAACATCTGTCAAAGAGGTCCAGCGCCTGACTGAAAGAATTGCGGCCCTCAACCGCTTTGTGGCTCGGTCGGCGGAGAGGTGCCTTCCATTCTTTAAAGCTCTCCGATCAGTCAAGAATTTCCAATGGTTTGCTGAATGTCAAAAGTCATTTGAGGACCTCAAGAGATATCTCGGCTCTCCACCCCTCCTCAGCAGTCCCAATCCAGGAGAAATATTATTTCTGTACTTAGCAGTTTCAGAGGGCGCAATTGGCTCGGTGCTGGTCAGAGAAGAGAACAAGACCCAAAAGCCGATCTACTATGTCAACAAGCTGCTCCGAGACACCGAGACAAGATACACCCGAATTGAGAAATTGGTGTTGGCCCTGATAACGTCGGTTCGGAGGCTGCGACCATATTTCTAGGCGCACTCTGTGATGGTCCGTACCGACCAACCCATCAAGGCGGGGGTGCATCGCCCGTAGACATCAGGAAGAATGGCCAAATGGGCCATCGAATTAAGCGAACATGATATCCGGTACCAACCTCGCCCGGCCATCAAAGCACAGGTTCTGGCTGATTTCCTCCTTGAGTGCACCATCCCGGAGGATGGCTTTGCTCCGGACTCTTCTGAGCATCCAGAACCTGGCGCCCTATGGCTGCTCCATGTCGACGAATCATCTAATGCTAATGGCTCCAGCGCTAACTTGATCCTCACCAGCCCAGAGGGGGCGACCTTCGAGTATGATGTTCGCTTCTCCTTCCTAGCCTCCAACAATGAAGTCAAATATGAAGCTCTGCTTGCTGGACTTCGAATCGCCTGCGATCTTAAAGTGGCAAAGCTGAATGCCTTTATCGACTCTCAGTTGGTGGCTGGTCACGTGCGTGGCGAGTTTGAGGCCCGGGAGCCAAATATGATTCAGTATCTCCGAAAGGTGCGGGACTTGCTTTCCCACTTCTTTGAATTTGAAGTTGTCCAGATCCCAAGATCTGAGAATGCCCGCGCCGACCTATTATCTCGTCTGGCGACCGTGGAGTCGATGGATTCCAAGCGGAAGTTTCCCCTGGAGACCCTGGAGAGGCCTAGCATCGCGGAGGCAGACCGAGTGATGCAGATCGAGGCTGAACCACCTGGTTCGACCCCATACTAAGGTATCTTAAAGAAGGGTCGCTCCCAGCCGACCGAAAAGAAGCAAGGAAGCTGAAAATGCAAGCCACCCACTATGTGCTGATCGATGACCAGTTGTATAAGCGGTCCTTCTCCATGCCACTGCTCAAGTACCTTCGCCTATCTAAAGTTGATTATGCTCTCCGGGAGGTACATGAGGGAATTTGCGGCAACCATCTGGGGAGCCGGTCCTTGTGCTATAAGGTGCTGCGCCAAGGGTACTATTGGCCCACCATGCAAAAAGATGCTGACGACCTTGTCCGAGCTTGTGACCCCTTGTCAAAGACATTCCAGCATCCAGAGGCTCCCCTCCGCCAGTTTGGTCCCTATATCCTCCGCTTGGCCCTTTGCTAAGTGGGGGATGGATATTCTTGGTCCTTTTCCCCTCGCCACTGGACAGAGAAAGTTCATATTTGTCGCCATCGACTGCTTCACCAAGTGGGTGGAGGCAGAGGCAAATGCCCAAATAAATGAAGCTCGGGCCACGAACTTCGTGTGGAGATCCATTATCTGTCGTTTCGGCCTTCCACACATTATTATCACCGACAACGGCAAGCAGTTTGACAACCCAAAGTTCCGAGATTTCTGCGAGGAGCATGGAATCTGCCATTGCCTTACGTCGGTAGAGCATCTGCAAGCCAACGGAGAAGCCAAAGTAACTAACCGGACCCTGCTTCAAGGGATCAAGGCTCGGCTTGCCAGAGCCCGAGACAGATGGGCGGACGAACTTCATCACGTCCTATGGGCCTACCGCACACCCAAAGAATCCCCACTACCCATTCCGGATGGCCTTCGGCACGGAAGCCGTCATCCCTGTGGAGATAGGACTTCCTTCTCCACGAGTGGAGAGCTACTCGGAGGAAGCTAACGACGAGCAGCTCCGCACCAATCTTGACCTGGTGGAAGAAATCAGAGAGAAAGCTCGAATCAGGGTTGCGGCATACCAGGAAAGAGTGGCTCGTTATCACACCTCTAGAGTCAAAGGAAATCCTTCTCACCCGACGATCTTGTCCTTCGAAAAGCATCCGTCTCCAAACCGCTGGAGCAAGGAAAGCTATCTCCAAATTGGGAAGGCCTCTATCAAGTGGCGGAAGTCGTCGGACCTGGCACCTACAAGCTTCAGGATCTGGGCGGAAAATCTATTCCCCGAATGTAGAATTTGGACAATCTCCGCATATACTATCAATAGGGTACGCTTTCTATAGACTTGCCCCATTTGCAGCTTTGGCATCTTGTCTCTATTATTCACGGCATGACCGCTACGATCGTCTTTCGAAAAAGTCATAATAGAAAACAGATGTTGCTTACACATCCATTCTCGGCACAACCGAGCTATCTCCGCACCTCGACTGGGCCGAGTCTTGAACTAAATCTTCATACCTCGGCTGGGCTGGGTCCTATTTCACAAAGACTTGGTACGGCCAAGTACCTCCAGTGCGGCTGAGGGCCAAGTGATCTCCAAAGCTCCATCCGAATTCGAGCAGCTTACAAGCCCCGGCCGGACCGAGTAATCTCCAAAGCTTCATCCGAATTTGGGCAGCTTACAAGCCCTGGCCAGACCGAGTGATCTCCAAAGCTTCATCCGGATTCGGGCAGCTTACAAGCCCCGGCCGGACCAGATGATAAAGAAACTTCATCTGGATTCGGGCAGCTTATAAGCCCCGGTCGGACCAAATGATAAAGAAACTTCATCCAGATTCGGGCAGCTTACAAGCCCCGGTCGGGTCAAATGGCGCCGAAGCCTCGGCTAGAGCCGGTGCGCATCTATCCTCGGTCAAACCGAGTGATATCTCCATACCTTGGTAGGGCAAGTAAAACATCGAAAAGTCTCGACAACCACCGAATGATATTCTTAAGCCTTGGCAACAACCGAGCGATATCCTTAAACCTCGGCAACAACCGAGCGATATTCTTAAGCCTCGGCAACATCCGTGCGATATCCTTAAACCTCGGCAACAACCGAGCGATATTCCTAAACCTCGGCAACAACCGAGTGATATTCTTAAACCTCGGCAACAACCGAGTGATATTCTTAAACCTCGGCAACAACCGAGAGATGTTCCTAAACCTTGGCAACAACCGAGCGATATTCTCAAACCTCGGCAACAAACCGAGAGATGTTCTTAAACCCCAGTAACAACCGAGTGATATTCTTAAACCTCGGCAACAACCGAGAGATGTTCCTAAACCTTGGCAACAACCGAGCGATATTCTCAAACCTCGGCAACAAACCGAGAGATGTTCTTAAACCCCGGCAACAACCGAGTGGTATTCTGAATCCCCGACTACAACTGAGTAATGTATTATCTGAAACCTCGGTTAAGTCAAATGACGTACTCATAAAACGTTATCGGAAGCTCCGGCCTAGACGAGTGATCTCTCAAACACTATGATGTAACTAAAACATCCTATTAAACCTCGGCAGAAGCAAACAACCTTCTTCTGCTCAACAGTTAAGACACGCGAGCTATCTCTCTCCAAAGAAATACCTGCTCCGTTCTACAAGCGAGATCTTGCTCAACACATGGGTTCACAAGACCGCCCAGGTCATCTCTAACCCAAGCAGGGATAAACTCTTTTCTCCATTGGGGATCGAATGTCAGTCTTAGAAAAACATGCTACAACACGAAAAGCGTGATATGGGTGTAGCAACTCTCAAACATAGTTCCAGCGAAAAAGAAGCTGGTGATAAAAGAAGAAAGAATAAAACTTTCTTTATTTCTTCATCAATGAAAAAGAGTTGCAACCTCCTGGGAGGTATTACAAGTGCATCATAGCACAGGAAATAAAAACGAGTAAATAGCTCGGCCAGACTGCTTCAGTCAACTTCAGTTAATAATGATGTTTTGGCATCTGACCCAAGAGATCAGACAACCAATCAGCTCACCCTGAACCACCGACTAAAGCCGAGCCGGCCTCCCACGGGTCCTCTGGATTGGCGAAGAGATCCAAGAACAGAAGGAAGACCCGTGGATGCTGATGCTGAGGATGTGTCCCCCCCAAGTGGGATGCTGGGCTGTTGGACACTGTCCAACCATGAAAAGCGGGGAACAAGAAGACCAGCACTGCTCTCAACTCTCTCTTCACAGGCAAAAGATTCCCCAGCCGGATGAGCTAAGGAAACCAGCTCGAGGGAGAAGGAAAAGTCCGTGCGTACTACGGGGGTACATGTACACTTCCTACCCTGCGACCCCGTAGCAAACCACTAAGGACACACAGAAAGCGCATATGTGCGCTCTCCATGTATCTCTACGGACCTCCTGTGCGCTCTCCATATGATCTCCGAAATTCCTTCCTTGAGGACGGATTGCTCTTCAGCAACTTCTTCATCACCCCAGCTATCCGAGGGAAGACGACTTGCAAAAGGAAAGCTCATTTTCTCCACCCTCAACCTAGGGGACGCAAACATCTTGAAAACCTTTCACAACTCACAAAGAAGAAAACCTTGGGAGATAGCCTGGCATGGCCCCCTCCTCCCATTTTATAGGCAAACGGACCGGGAGCAGCTATTAGAGCGAAAAACCCTGAGATTCAAAATGCCCTAGCCACACTACCATGTGGCATCCCAAGATGAAAAGAGCGCTCCTCGAAGCGCGCCGAATGCGTTACCCATGCCGTGACGCACGCCAGAAGATCCTCCTCTGATCCCGAATCAAAAGCCTTAAGTGCAGGAAATCTGCCGCCGGTCCTTGAGATACGGACAGGCCTGGGAAATTGCCCGATGAAAACGACGTGCTCCAATGACAAATGATTGCTTGTGTCGCACGCTAAAAGGGCCTACATTGGAAAGAGCCGACGGGATAGATGACTCCGGAAAATAGCGAGGCATCCTTTTGCAGCTTGCAAAGCCGTATTATCCATTTCGGCAAAAAGAAGGTCAACTTGCCTTGGAAAAGATAAGGCACTGGCAGAGCAATAAAAAGGTGTAGAAGTCAAGTACTCCTAAATAAAAGCACATTAGTATCCCCTGCTCTGGCCCAACCGCCCATTATGTCTTAGCATGGACCGAGACATCGCCTTGTGCTTCAACTCAAAGCCAAGTTTGCCTCCATACTTTGGGCTAAACCGAGGTATCTCTTCTCGGTTCAATATAACCGAGCGTTATGTAATGCTTCGATCCAGATCGAGATAGATGCCCTTGCCTCAACATCTACGGAACGCTCCTTATGCTTCGGCAAGGCCGAATACACGCAATGCTCCGGCTGGAACTTACGAGTTCCGTTTACCTCGGTCAAAATGGGGACTCCGGGCTCTAGCCTCGCTAAGATTACTAGAGATTCCCTGGGAGGGCGATTCATTTCGTAAAACCCGAACGATAAGAAGAATGTTTCGGAGGTAATAGTAGGCACAAAAATTGCGAAAACTCCTTTTCATTTGCCACAAAGAGAGAAACAAGAGGAAAAGAAAAAGAAAAAAAAGTACATGAGCCCTCACAGGGGCTTATCATTTTCTCCAGGCGCCACTGAGCTTTCCCCGCGCTACATAGCTGGACCGGCCACTTATTGTCGAAGAGACGCCACCTGCCTCTCCAGACGGCTGTTGTCTTAGCGGAGGAGCTCAATCTCTCTTGTGGTAACGGCCAGATATTTCTCGGCCGTCTTCCGGAGTTGTTCACGATCTGCGAACAATGAGGCTAAAACCTCTCCATTGATGGTTATTGTGGTGTGGCCCCGAAGGGCCCCCCTGCGGCCACTAACGCTGCCGCTTGGTGTCTCGGTCAATCGCCCCTCACCTCTGGATGCCATCTCAATATCTGAAAATCTGACGAGATCAACTGAAAATATGATTAACAATGGTGCTCCTCCACTCGTTTTAAACTGCTCCTACGGACATCTCGATCGCCAGGACCATTAATTCTGACACTACTACCGCGGGATACGCCACGTGTCATCACCTCAGCGGGCGCTCATAGGAAACGAAGAGTTTCACTCCCTCATCAAAGAGGATCATTAATAACTTTGTGGCGCTCGGGATGCGCCCCCTTTCTCGGGACCAAACCCCCTCCATTTGAATCATGTTACTTGAGGCTATATTCCTTACGTCCGAACTTGTGCACCGGACCGTCCAGCGCCTCGGCCGAGCGTGCCAATCTTTACTTTGGACAAACCAAATTGTCCTAATATCTCGGTCCTAGTCCGAGCTATCCTTATACCTCAGTTTCGACCGAGACATTTACTCAAGTCGAAATTAAATCGGCCAAAGAGCACGAACGAGTCATAACTTGTTCACAGTCGAAAGAAAAGCCTGAGACAAAAAGACTGGCCAAAAAGACAAACAAGTGGAGGCCAAGGACCCGTCCATTGAGAATTTCAACCAAATTGCATATCTGAAAAACAAAAATATACAAACGGCCCTCAAGGATCAGAGGCTGGATCATTCCCAGCAATGTCCTCAACAATATTCAAGGAGGCTTTGCTCGTTCCGCCCACTTCAAAAGTCGCCATTGTTCCTTCGGCGGCAGGCTTGGGGTGTCCTTCAGGAGCTGCAGCCTCACTAGAACCCAAAATATCATCAAGATCGATGTCTGAGATATCTTCGTGCTTGGTTTCTTCAGCCCCTGGGGTGCAGGCCTCAAAGGGTTCAACATCCAAAAAGAAGAGGTCCCATTCCGGATGCTCCCGAGATATCCTGGTTCGGATCTCCTTCGTGCCAAGCTAAAAAGCCTCAGCACAAGTCGCATCTTGTTCGCCCTGAAGCATGGCGAATCGCCTTTCAACCTCAACAACTTGGCTCCGAGCGAGGCAATTTGCTCCTCAGTCTCGGCGACCCGCCCCTCGAGCTCCGAGCTCCTCCGATGACTCGACGCCAGTTCTTCTTGCAGACTCTCTAATTGACCTTGGCCTTCAAGCCTCTCCTTATTCATCTGCAAATGCAGGGTTAGCCGATGCAACAATGAGCCAGTAGGAAGATTAAAAAGATGATATCATACCTCCTCCTCCTGCCGAGCTAATCTCCTGGTTAATTCCCCGATCTCGCCGATGGCCCTAAGCTTGTCGGCCTTAACCAGCTTGACCCTGTCCTTGAGGTCGTTGATCCTCAACTACCTGCTGCTGGCTTCTTCCTTGGACTGGGAAAGCTTGTTATCAAGCTTGGCCATTTTCTCCTGATGCCATCTGATCCGGTCATCCCTAGCAACAATGCAACGATTTAGCTATCGGACTTCTCCTCCGACTCGCCAAGCATTCTGTTCAGGCGATTCTTCTCGGTAGCTTCTCTCCCAGCCTGTCTCGATCCTCATCGAGCTGCTTCCTAGCAGTTTCCATTTCTTGGCATATCTTGATGTGACCCGCGATAACTCCAAGCATACTTCATCATACTTTGCCCGAAACCCATGTAGCTCCTCAACTTCAGCCTTAATCTGGATGCATCGTCGAGCGGCCTGATGCAATCCCCTCGCCCTTGCCAAGTTCTTGTTGGCAATGTCCAGGACTCGCTCAAATTTATCAGACGCCTCTGCTCGCAATCGGAGCTCGGTACTGACTCTCTTGGCCTGGACGCTGGCCCCTATCGCTAGGTTCAAGCGCCAGCACAATGCCCTAGTGATCAGAGCGCACTGTGAAACAAAACCCAAATAAGAACAAGGAAGCGGTCAAGCTAATCAAAAGCGCCCACTACTCTGGAATAGCAACTCACCCGGGAGGTGTAAGACCTGGCTAGCTCCATGAGGGCGGAGTTGTTATTTCAGGAAGGAGATGAATATCCTTCGCTGCGTTCCGCCGACCAAACGCGCGTCGATAAGATCCAAGTCTGCAAACTCATTCATCGAGGGACCCGCGCTCGGATACAGCACCGACTTCATCAGAGCAGAGAATGCCTCCTCGATGGCCGGATCAGAACTCCCAGGCTGCCCATCTGAGGGATCAGTTCGGGCAACCTCAGACCGAGAAGCTTGCAATCTCCTGGCCTCCTTCAGCAGAAGCCTGCCTGTGATTCCTCGGATAACTCAGCCAGCCTAGACCTCAATGGTCCTGAGGCTCCAGCGTGAGAGGCTTTGGCTGGAAGGTCGTCATCCTGCCCTCTTTCCTCACTGAGGGACCTCCTTCAATCATCGGTGCCTACTCCTCCCCCACGAGCTCCCCGAGGCCTCGATCTGTTCAACAACTTCTCTGACCTCCTCAGGAGGAAGCTTCCAGCAGGAAATTCCTCCTGAGCCTCCGTTACAAATGGCTCAACGTTGCCACCCTCTAATCCCTCCGAGAGGCCCTTCAATGACAGGCCCACCCTGAACTTCCGCCGGAGCCTCGTCCGGGCTATCCACTATCTCCACCACCAGAGGATAAGGGATTTTAGCAACCCTCTCTAAGTCCTCCTGCCCTCTGCTCCTCCGTCGCGACTATTACTCCCTCCTCCAACTGAGGGGACCCCTCTTACTGCCGGCTCCCCCACATCCTCTTCCTTTGATGGTAAAGAGTGCGGATTAGCCCTGACTCTCCCAGCCTCCGGCGAGTGCTCTCTAGAAAGACGAACCTTCTTCTCAGACTTACGCCTTTCTGCACTACAGCCTCTCTCGGGCGCTTGCCCAACTCTTTCTTTATACGGCCCTCCAGCGCATATTTCTTGGCTGCAAGCACAGTAGGCAAACAATCAGGCCGAGACGTACTCGCTCTAATGAAATCAATGGAGGGGAGAAAGAGAGGGACTTACCTCGCGGGTCAATGGGGCTAAGCCTATCAGCAAAAAGAGCCTCCTCCGATAGCAGAACATGGGACGAGAACACTCGACCGTCAAGAAGGACCCCTTGGTCCTCCTCTTGTTTAGACAAGGCTGGATGCGCTTCCATATCCCTAATAGGGTTTCCCCATACCCGCGGGAAGCCGAAACCGATGTTCCCTTCAGATAAAGAATCGAACCTTCTATTCCTTCATGAACGACGGTTTATCCATGATCGTCCTGAACGACTTCCGATGTCCGATATAGGACCACTCCGGCTCTTCCGGACATTAGGTGGTAACAAACACGGAACAGGGACAGAGTTGCTGTTACCTGAACCCGGTTGCACATCAGATAAATCCGATGATACTCCACCAGCTATTGGGAGCCACCATTATTGGACAGATGTTGTAGAACTCATGACCTTTTTCACTAAGGGGTGAAGGGGAAGTCGGAGCCCTTCCTTCAGGCTATCCTCGTAAAGAAAGACTCCACCCTCCAGCTCTTGTGAAACCCTGTGTTTGGGCTCCGGCGGCCGTAAAATGACATCCGAGGGAATACCATATCTCTGGCGTATTTTCTCCAAATCTTCAGCAACAATATCTGAAATTAGGTCGCTAGGCTTCACCATGCTGTTGGTTGAAGAAAACACCGAGCGACACTGCAAAGGAAAAAGGGGAATGGGATCCTCCAAGAAGGACGAAAGGGCGCTGCGAAATTGAATGGTGTGTTTCGACTTTGCTTCTTCCCGAAGGAAACCGCCTCAAAAAAAAGATAAGGCATCTTGATCGAAATTTCCAGAACCGCTGTTGTAGGCACCGTGAAAACTGGGATTTGCTACGTGGCACTTCCCTAACCGTTGCCCCTAGAAAGCAACGGTTTCATCCCGTAAAGGTAAGGCAGCCGCGCAGCATTAATCAGGGCATCATTACGCAGGCTGTCAAATCCGAACCCATTGAGATCACGCCACTCGAGTTATACTCCCTACACCCGAACCTACGCTTCGAACTAGGGAGTGGGGGGCATGTGTTGAGGGGCAAAATTGCCATTGCATCAATAATCGTGCAAAGGGTTAGAATCAACCCTAACTCCCGATTGTTGTGCGATACCTGCTAGGGATAGGTCAGCCTCAGTGGGTCGGGCGCGTTAACCCCTCAGCGAGCCAAGGATTCCAAAGGCGCGGATCCCCATCTCTCGGTCTCAGCCGAGCTATCCCTACTTCTCGTCTCAGCCGAGCTATCCTTATCTCTCGGTCTCAGCCGAGCTACCCTTGTCTCGATCTCAGCCGAGCTATCCTTGTCTCTCGGCCCTAGCCAAGCTATCCCATCTCTCGGTCTCAGCCGAGCTATCCCTGCTTCTCGGTCTCAGCCGAGCTATTCCCTTGTCTCGGCCCCAGCCGAGCTATTCCCATCTCTCGGCCCCAGCCGAGCTATCCTTGTCTCTCGGCCCCAGCCGAGCTATTCTCATCTCTCGGTCTCAGCCGAGTTATCCTTGTCTCTCGGCCTCAGCTGAGCTATCCCCATCTCTCGGTCCTGGCCGAGTTATCTGTTATGCCTCGGAGAAACTCAGGCGCTCAAGCACCTCCGTGAATCCAGCGGGAAGAGTTCAAATTCGTAAGATTCCAAACAGAAATCATGCCCGAGAGTGGCCTAGGACCCGCGAGAGTGGCCTAGAGCCCTGGAGCCTACGCGATCGCCAAGTCTCGAGGCATCAACCAGCTCTCCAGCCATCGATCCTCTAACCAACAAGATGCGAATCTTACTGACCTCATAACAATGGATTCGAATCCTAATGACTTTCGGACCCACGATGCCCCTAAGGAATCAGGTGATCCTCTATAAGTAGAGACATCTCCGACTCCTCAGGTATGCGCACTG
>UESW01001572.1:21154-155671 GCA_900491605.1 Calamus simplicifolius | reverse complement strand
ATTGATTTCCTCTGATATTTCAACTTTATAAATTTTCTAATAATTTCATTATCATTCTTATCATTTCTTTCACGCTGAATATTGATTTTATGTGATACTTTAACCTATCAATTTTCTAATAGATTGAGAAACTTATTTAAAATAAACTAGGCTCACACAAGAGTCATGAATCAACATAATTTGCATGATGCAGTTTTGAATCAACATAATTTGCATGAATGCAATGCAGTTTTGATGTGAATGCAATGCAGTTTTGATGTGAATGCAAGCATGCTTAGAAGTTGAGGTTAAAAGAAATGATGAAATTTGTGATAGACTTACCATTTCCTATACGCCTACATCATGATAAACTGCGTCCCTTCTTTCCCCTCAAATTAATAAATTCATCTAAAAGAATAGTAAATTGATATTTTTCTATCATAATGAACTAGAGGATTATAAATTGTTTTTTTCTAAAAAAAACCTAACGGTTATGCATCTTAACTACCATATTCATCCGTGTGACTTGTACAAGAATAGCTAACAGTACGTAAGTTTTGATGGAGCCAGTTGACCCCATGGAGAATAAAAATTTTTTGGACAGCCCCAATGGCCGACAGCTCCAAAGACCGACGGTCCCAAAGGTCGACGGCTCCAAGACCGATGGCCCCAAAGGCCGATACCTCAAAGGTCGACGGCTCCATGACCGATGGCTCCAAGACCGACGGCCCCAAAGGCCGACACCTCCAAGACCGACGGCCCCAATGGCCCCGACGGCCCCAAAGGCCGACACCTCTAAGGCCGACAACTCCATTGGGTCAAAGAACACGCAAGCCAATTCCTTGGCAATTGGGCTTGACATGGCTTACCCCGACTCCCGTATCGGTTGCGGCCCATCTCGACATCCGTGTCGGCCAGAGCCCATCCCGACCTCGGCATCGGCCATGGCCCATCTCGACATCCGTGTCGGCCAGGGCCCATCCCGACCTCAGCGTCGGTCGTGCCCCATTTCGACATCCGTGTTGGCCAGGGCCCATCCCAACCTCGGTGTCGGCCATGGCCCATCTCGACATCCATGTCGGCTAGGGCCCATCCCGACCTCGGCGTCGGCCATGCCCCATCTCGACATCCCCGGCCAGCCCGACTCGGCCCCAGCGTCTCCAGTTCCGCCGAGTCGGCCAAGGCCATCCTCGGTTGGCCCGACTTGGCCCCGACGCCCCCAAGTCCGTCGACTCAGCCCCGACGTCTCCAGTTCCTACTAGATCAGCCCCATCATGGCCCTATCGGTTCAGGGCGCCATCTCTGACGCGCGCCGCCTGACAACGCCGGATCCAACAACCTACCGGTAACATCGTTGATGGGACTAGACCCAGCTACCCAGCAGCCCCGCCGGCTGATGGGACGTAGCCCCCCAACCAGCCCAGATTCACGCAACTAAAACTCCGCAGACATCTCCTCCTCACGCAATCCCACGTGATCGTGCCAGGGTCAACCCCTATAAAAAGGTGAATCCACTCACCAAACAGGTATGCGCGATAACCCCAAAATCGCCATCTCAACTCTCAAAAGGGATTCCTCCTCCGGGAGATCCCTCTTTTCCACACAAAACAGGGCTCACCCGAGCCCTTCTTCAGCTATGACCTCAGTCACTAACTTGGCCGTCGGAGGGTCCCACCGGAGACCCCCTCCGGTCCCGGGACTTTTTTGCAGGAAATCCGGCGAAGCGAGGATTCGAGAAGCACGTCCGTTCCCGACGTCCAGGAGAGGTGATTGAGCATCATCAGATTGGCGCGCCAGGTAGGGGGGATAAAAAAAGTAGCGAACGTTCTCCCTGAGCTACATCTCTCTCCTCCTCTTCTCTTCAAGGAGCCATGGTGGTGACGCGAGCTCAGATGCCTCTGTCAGCTGTCCAGCGGGGCTCCCCCCGCCAACTGGGCAGCAGGAGGCCAATCCCCCTGCTACCAACCCTCCAGTTGCCTACCCGCCGCCGGAGGCCGTTGATCAAACAGCGGAGCGGCTGGCGACTCTTTCCCAGCAAGTCCTGAATCTCACCGCCATGGTCCACGGGCTCCAGCAACAACCGTCCGTGGCCACCCAGCATCAGACTGCTCCCCTCGCCAGTCAGCATTCGGCGAGGGGAGGTTCTCCTCGCCGGGAGGCCGGTCGCGAGAGACCGGCCGACGTCAGGGTTCCCCTAGTAAGCCTCGACGCGAGCCCTCCAAGCGGCCGCGGTCCCCCGACCACGGCTCCGGTAAGTTCCCCCCGAGCCTCGTCATCAGGAGGAGCCCAGGCGGAGGTCTAGACTCCCGTCTCCATCTTCTTCTTTCTCCTCTTCTTCTTCCTCCTCCGAGCCACCTCGGAGGGCCCCGACGATCAGCCGCCAGGCGGAGGAACGCTTGGAGGAGTACAACAGGCGCCTCGACGAGCTCGCCAAGCAAATCAACCATCAGCCGGAGGAAGAATTCGACACTCGTCCTCCCTACACTCGCCGCATACTGGAGGAACCGGTTCCCTCCAGGTTCCACTTCCCCTAGGTGGACCCGTACGATGGTACGACCGACCCCCTCGACCACCTTGAGAGTTACGAAGCTATGATACAATCCAGGGCGCCTCGAACGCCCTTCTCTGCAAAGCCTTCCCCGCTACTTTGCGGAAGGCCGCCCGTGCATGGCACTCACGCCTGCCCCCTCACAGCATAGACTCCTTCCGGGAGCTGGAGAGGGCATTTTTGGCCCACTTTGATGCCTGCCGCCGGATCCCAAGGGTGGCAGACAGCCTTTTCTCCGTCCGCTAGAAGGAAGGAGAGTCACTGCGGGACTTCGTGTCCCGATTCAAGACCGCCGCCCTAGAGGTCTACCATCTCGATGATACAGTGGCCACCCTGGCGCTGAAGCGGGGACTCCTTCCATCCCGCTTCACCTTTTCTCTGGACAAAAAGCCTCCCGGCTCCTATGCCGAGTTCCTAAGTCGGGCACAGAAGTACATCCACGCCAACGAGGCTGACTTGTCTAGAAGGAAAGCCGACAGGAGTTCCAATAAGAAGCCAACACCCACGGAACCAGCTGAGGGACGATCCAGGCAGCCCAAACCACCCCGTCGCTTTGACCACCGGCCCCAGGCGCTGGTTCCTAAGGGCTGGTTTACTCCTCTCACGACTTCGATCTCCCACATCCTGCTAGAGATTGAGGAGGAGCCTTACTTTCAATGCCCACGTCCCCTAAAGTCAGTAAACCCCCACAACAAAGAGCTTTACTGCCAGTATCACCAAGACTATGGACATGACATCGAAGATTGCCGCCATTTGAAGAGGGCCATTGAAAAGTTTGTCCAGCAGGGCCACTTGGGCAAGTTCGTTCGAAGAAACCTCACGGCCCTGGATGCGTCGGCACCTCCAACGCCTCGGATTTGCATCAACAATGCCCCAACGGAAGGAACAATAGCATGATCTCATGAGGGGTGAGCAATAGCTCGAGGAGCCAACTGAAGGAAGCAAGCTTGCATTAAAATGGGAAGCTTCTCCCCCATATTCGGAACACGGACGGTATTATCAGTAGCTTGCTGATTCTTTAATAAAGTATTATTCAGAATATCCTTGTTTTATCACGCTCTTGGGATGAGTATATTTCTTAGACAGAGACCGGCTCCGCGTCGGCACCAAAGACCGACTCCGCGTCGGCAACAAAGACCGACTCCGCATCGGCAACAAAGACCGACTCCGCATCGGCACCAAAGACCGACTCCGCATCGGCAACAAAGATTGACTCCGCATCGGCACCAAAGATCAACTCTGCATCGGCACCAAAGACCGACTCTGCGTCGGTACCAAAGACCGACTCCGCGTCGGCAACAAAGACCGACTCCGCGTCGGAAACAAAGACCGACTCCGCGTCGGCAACAAAGACCGACTCCGCGTCGGCAACAAAGACCGATTCAGCGTCGGCACCAAAGACCGACTCAGCGTCGGCACCAAAGACCGACTCAGCGTCGGCACCAAAGACCGACTCCGCGTCGGCAACAAAGACCGACTCAGCGTCGACACCAAAGACCGACTCTGCATCGGCGCGTCGGCAACAAAGACTGACTCAGCATCGGCAACAAAGACCAACTCCGCGTCGGCACCAAAGACCGACTTCGGGTCAGTACCAAAGACCGACTCCGCGTCGGCAACAAAGACCGACTCAGCGTCGGCACCAAAGACCGACTCCGCGTCGGCAACAAAGACCGACTCCGCGTCGGCAACAAAGACCGACTCAGCGTTGGCACCAAAGACCGACTCCGCGTCGGCAACAAAGACCGACTCCGCGTCGGCAACAAAGACCGACTCAGCGTCAGCACCAAAGACCGACTCCGCGTCGGCAACAAAGACCGACTCCGCGTCGGCACCAAAGACCGACTCCACATCGGTACCAAAGACCCACGAAGGCAAACAGCTGCGAAAAAGCTAAGTATACTACATTGAGAAAAAAGTTTCTTTTCATTTAGTATCTGAATGCGTTACAGGAAAACCACCAAAGACCGACTCCGCGTCGGCAACAAAGACCGACTCCGCATCGGCACCAAAGACCGGCCTCCGCGTCAGCACCCAAGACCGGCTCCGTGTCGGCACCCTCAAGCTCAAGACATGTGGATTCCAATCAACAGAGTTTCCTAGGGGGCAGATCAACCCTGCAGAAGGAGACCAATTTCTTTAAAGAAAAAGGCACCTGAGCCTGGCCCAAGCACCCTCTAGTCATCCTCCGGGGTTCAAAAGGTTCTCGACAGCCTCAACTTTGCCTCATCGGCTTCATCTTTGCCTCAACGGCTAACTGACGAGCGTCCCCCAAAAAGTTAGCGTATGCTGCTTTCAGTGGCGGGCGTGAGGTAATCAATTTGCCTCCAAAAATTTCTTGAAGTTCTACACTCCTTTCGCTTAGCTGATGCAGGGCACGCAAGCTCAAGGAGTGTGGAGGGCATTTGATGGAGCCAGTTGACCCCATGGAGAATAAAAAATTTTTGGACGGCCCCAATGGCCGACGGCTCCAAAGACCGACGGCCTCAAAGGCCGACGGCTCGAAGACCGACGGCCCAAAGGCCGACACCTCAAAGGCTGACGGCTCCATGACCGACGGCTCCAAGACCGATGGCCCCAAAGGCCGACACCTCCAAGACCGACGGCCCCAACGGCCCCGATGGCCCCAAAGGCCGACACCTCTAAGGCCGACAGCTCCATCGGGTCAAAGAACACGCGAGCCAATTCCTTGGCAATTGGGCTTGACATGGCTTACCCCAACTCCCGTATCGGTTGCGGCCCATCTCGACATCCGTGTCGACCAGGGCCCATCCCGACCTCGGCGTCGGCCATGGCCCATCTCGACATCCGTATCGGCCAGGGCCACCCCAACTCCCGTGTCGGTTGCAGCCCATCTCAACATCCGTATCGTCCAGGGCCCATCCCGACCTCAGCGTCGGCCATGGCCCATCTCGACATCCATGTCGGCCAGGGCCCATCCCGACCTCGGCGTCGGCCATGGCCCATCTCGACATCCGTGTCGGCCAGGGCCCATCCTGACTTCGGCGTCGGCCATGGCCCATCTCGACATCCATGTCGGCCAGGGCCCATCCCAACCTCGGCATCGGCCATGCCCCATCTCGACATCCCCAGCTAGCCCGACTCGGCTCCGGCGTCTCCAGTTCCGCCGAGTCGGCCAAGGCCATCCCCGGCCGGCCCGACTCGGCCCCGACGCCCCCAAGTCCGTCGACTCGATCCCGGCGTCTCCAGTTCCCACCAGATGAGCCCCAGCATGGCCCTATCGGTTCAAGGCGCCATCTCTAACGCGCGCCGCCTGACAACGCCGGATCCAACAACCTACCGGTAACATCGTTGATGGGACTAGACCCAGCTACCCAGCAGCCCCACCGGCTGATGGGATGTAGCCCTCCAACCAGCCCAGATTCACGCAACTGAACTCCGCAGACATCTCCTCCTCACGCAATCCCACGTGATCGTGCCAGGGTCAACCCCTATAAAAAGGTGAATCCACTCACCAAACAGGTATGCGCGATAACCCCCAAATTCGCCATCTCAACTCTCAAAAAGGGATTCCTCCTCCGAGAGATCCCTCTTTTCCATACAAAACAGGGCTCACCCGAGCCCTTCTTCAGCTGTGACCTCAGTCACTAACTTGGCCGTCGGAGGGTCCCACCGGAGACCCCCTCTGGTCCCGAGACTTTTTTTCAGGCAATCCGGCGAAGCGAGGATTCGAGAAGCACATCCGTTCCCGACGTCCAAGAGAGGTGATTGAGCGTCATCAAGTTTCAATCTGATTTGTATGTAGAACGGATTCCATCCTCTCGATTTAAGATTACATATGAAACACTTGTTAGTTATATATTAAGCCCAACCAGATGTCCTGCAAGCGAAGAAAAAGGATTTAAATTAACATACAGAACCAGTTGTAATTTTGGCTTCCAACCTGTTTGTTTTAGATTTGCATATAGAACCACTCATTGTGCAGGCCCAACGAAACCATGGTGTTGTGCCAAACAAGATTAAGAAGAAGATTAAAGCCTGCAAAATTTATGCCCCGCTTCTTAGTATTTAAAATCTCTGAATTCAATCCTTGAATCTTGCATCCAAATTTTTTTTAGCTTAGATACTTATAAAATAGATTGATCTCGCTCCTTTTCTTTTTAAAGAATATGAGTTATCCAATATTAATTAATTAGGGAAGCCAATCATGGCTAAGCCTAATCATGGCTAACTAGGCTTCATTTTTTTTTGTTTACCCTAAAATCTAGTATGAATTAAATCTCAGGATATGCTTCCCTCATCCTTCTGATAAAAAGTTTTCTAGGGTATGTAAGAGAATATTTTTATTTTTTTTTATTATTCAAATCCGCTTGTTATATGGGAAATATAGCATAAATGAGAGATTAGGCGTGCAAATCATAAAGTTAGTTTAACATCAATGTTTTATAGACTGACATCAAAAAAAGCTCTTGAGGAGTTTATCAACTACAGTGGATGGGGTGATTTTTGAGTCTTAAAATGGCCTAGACAAAATAAACAACTTTGATTCTTTTTTTAATAATTATTTGATATTTTTATTATTTTATTATAAGAAATTCAAATTGAGCATGTTGAAGTTGTTTTTTGTGAATAGATTAAATTTTCTGTGAGATGCATCTCTGATTAAAAAGTGATCATAATTTAATTTTTATTTAAAAAAGTGACCCCTTGATATCTTTTATTAAGGATACAATGATGCTCAGGTTGCATGGTCACTAGGTTGTTGAATCGTTCGGTGCATATTTTAGTACATGTAGTTGGTTGGGCACCGTGACTTAGTCAATGTCTACATAACATTTGAATTAGTTAAGGCTAAGCCTTGCAGTCTCAATGACTCCAAAAAGTTTAGGTTGAGACGTTTTAGTGCCTTGGGCTTAAATTGGGCTAATTTTTAAGCCAGACCCAAGCCAAAGGCAAAGATAACTTAATAAGAAAGAATATATTGAAGATGGATGTAGTAATTAAATTAGATCAGGCCATTTGGATTTAAGCTACTATCAAGTTCGGATCAAAAGCTAAATCTAACTCCAAATAATTGAATTAGGTTCAACCTGTAAACCATTTTATATTGGCTTATTATTACTATTTTTCATAATTAACTCCGCCAAGGCCGGTCCCAAGCCCGGATAAAGGAGAAGAATTGTATTAGATAGCTGACAGCCAGTGTAAAACTCTGCCAAAACCTTTAAAATATGAATCTGATAAATTAAACTATGCGAAGGGTTAGGACGTCCCTGTTAAGAGACGCATTGCATTTGCCTCCGGATGGTTTGAAAAATGGGCAAGGGGTGCCACACCGGTGCCCAGGTTCGATGATAAGTGAGTGTTGACCTCATATTAATTTTGATGAATACAAAATAATTAAGTATTGTACTAATATCATCTTTGTCAAGATTAATCTATTTCAGGTTACTCATCATGAAAGAATACACTTGCTTCAGTCTAAGAAAATTTCAAATCAAATGAAAGATTTGGAGTGATCAAATTACTTTTTAAGGACTTGAATTTTGTGACCATTGAATGTTTTTCATGAGTTTCATGTCACTTATTACTTGGATGGTTTACTTGCCAAAACGACTTTTAAGTTTAATTATATTTACATTATCTTAAACTGAGTTTAATTACTTTACAAATCATTCATACAAACTTTACTATCAAATCTTTATTCTATTAAGTTATTATTTAGATTCTATGTGTCGTGATTGAATGAGCATCAAAACTATTTTCAAATCTGTTTGCTATTTGTTTTTCTTCTGGCATTGATTTTTGGATTCAATATCGATCGATCAGGAGCTCGTGTCGGGCGACCAGAATTTTATGGCTCTTGGTTTCTCTTTTCTTGGCATTTCATGAACTTAATATTGGGCATCTGGATGTTGGAATTAGCCGGCCAATTTTGAATGAGTCTCTGTTTGTGATTCCTGCTTGGCTTTAAAAAAAAAGCAACTGATCGATTGTTGGGGTTGGATGGCTAATATTTCTTGGTCTTCGGTTTGTGCTCCTTGTCTCCCACTTGTCCTAAGTATTGGACGACCGGGACTTGGCGTTGGAAGACCAGACCCATGTGTTGGGCCTTCGATCTTTCCATTCGGCCGACCATATGTCTTTGCTTTTCGGTTTGTTTCTTCCTGGCATCTCACTCAAATGTTGATAGACTGATTTTAATGTTGGGCGACCTGACTCCTATGCTAGGCTTCCAACTTGTCCACCTAATCAGCCAAACTCATGGAGTAGATGACTAATTTTAAACGGCACTTGGTTTCTCCCTGGTTCTCTTTGAGTTAGGCGATCGGATTCCATGGTTAGCCTTCCAAGTGACTTTCTATGGCTGATCGGGTCCTAACGTTGGGCTTCCAATGACTCCTCTTAGCCAATCGGTTACGTGTGTTGGGCTTCCGATCTTTTTACTTGGGCGATGGGACTTTGGAGTTAGGCAACCGGCCCTGTGCCTTAGACGGCTGGCTCCTGAGTTAAGCTTCCACGTGTTGCATGCTCTCTCTTTCTCTCTCTCTCTCTCTCTCTCTTGTTCTATCTCACAACGTTCATATAACGGCTATATTTTTTTGGTATATATATATATGGCAGTTGAACAAATTTTGTGAAGAAGAAAAATATCAAAGTGAAAAAGTGAAAAATCGTAGAGAAAAAGAGAGAGATTTATTTTTGAAAGATAATTGGAGAGTTGCATTAATTATTTCAAAGCCACTTGAAGTGCATTTACTTCTGATTCTTGGCATGGTGTTAAAGCTCCAACAACCTTCTTTGAAGAATATTCAAGGCTTCTATGAAGTCTTTATTATTGTTGTTGCACACTTAAAGAAAGAAGCTATCTCGTGTTGAGTTCTTCAAGTTGTAAAGTATTTTTTGTTGAATATATTCTCATTCTTTAAGAGCATATTGTATAAACATTACATTTATTGTGCTTTGATTTGTGTTTCACAATTGTGAAACGTGTGAGGGTAGAGGCCTACCCTTGAGTGTATTTGTAAGGCTTGCTTGTGCCCGAAAATAAGCTTGCTAGCCCGGTAGACTAGTGGTATTTAGTGAATTCCTAAGAGGTTCTTGGGGTATGAACATAGGTACCAGGTTTGGTGTTGAACCACATTAAATCTTGGTGTGTTTGTGTGTGATATTATATGTGGTTGTTTGCATATTAGCTTCACATCACCACACGTTATTTATTGTGAAAGAAAATATAAGAGCACATACTTGCTAGTAAATTAATTTTTAAAAACTCAATTCACCCCTCCTCTTGGGTTGCTACATCTTGGCAACAGTGAACAAGGGTTCTTGAACTATGGATGAGTACATATAAAGAAGTTAGCCCATAATAGTCAGTTTAGAGTAACAACATGAAATATAGGAACACTAACAAGTAAAACTATGGAGATAGTAGACACTATGATTAGGAGAAAAGCAAATATAATAGGCTTACAAGAAATTAAATGGATAAGCAAATATCTAGAGAAATAGAGAATACAGGATATAAATTATATTATACTAAAAAATATAAAAATAGAAATGGAGTAGGAATAATTGTAAATAAGAATTTTAAGGAATATGCTGTTAGTAACTAGAAAAAAGATCGGATTATATCACTAAAACTTATAATTAAGAATAATATAATTAACATAATTAGTGCATATGCACCACAAGTAGGATTAGACCAACAAACTAAGATACAATTTTGGAAAGACATAGATGAAGTAATGCAAGAAATACCATAAAAAGAAAAGATATATTTGGAAGGAGATTTTAATAGACATGTAGGTAAAGAGAGGGATGTATATGAAATGGTACATAAAAGATATGGATTTGGAGATATGAATGAAGCCAGCATGACCTTATTAGATTTTACAGTGGTATATGATCTAACAATAGCAAACACTTATTTTAAAAAGAGAGATAAATATTTAATAACATTTAAAAATGGATCTAATAAAAGTTAAATAGATTTTTTCTTAACTAGGAAGATAGATAAAATAACATGCAAAAACTGTAAAGTTATTACATGAGAAAGTTTAACTTTACAACATAGGATAATGGTAGTAGATATATGGATAAAAATAAAATTTAGAGTAAAACATAAAACTATTAATTCAAAAATTAAATAATAAAATTTAAAAGGAAAAAAAATCTAGAATTATTTAAAGAAAAATTAGTAAGAGTAATGACTATGAATATAGATAGTGATCCCAACTTAATATGGAAAAAAAGCAACTAAATGCATAAAAAATATAGCAAAAGAAGTTCTAAGAGAATCAAAAGGAATAGGACTAGTAGAAAATAAAACTTGGTGGTAGAACGAGGAAGTTCAAGCTGCCATCAAGCTTAAAAGGATAAAGTATAAAATTTGGCAAGAGGTTAGGGATAAAGAAAGTCTTAAAAAGTATAGGGATGTATAGAAGAAGCTAAAAAAGTGATAAGTAATACCAAACTTAAAGCCTATGATGATTTATATAATAGACTAGATACGAAAAAAAGTTGAAAAGACTATATATAAATTAACAAAACTAAGAGAAAAGAAAATAAAAGATCTTGACTATATTAAATATATTAAGGATGAAGATGAAAGAGCCTTAGTAAAAAAAGAAGAGATAAAATAATGATGAAAAAGTTATTTTAAAAAATTATTAAATAAAAATAATTTGATAAATTTAAAGGTAGAACGATGTGATAACCTAGGAGTAATAAATGAGCATAATTTTTTTTGTAGATTTAGCATGCTTGAGGTTAAAAAGGCTTTGAGTAAAATAAAAAATGCAAAGGTATTAGAACCAAATGCGATCCCTATTGAGGTTTGAAAAGGCTTATGAGAAATTAGAGTCATGTGGTTAACTAATTTATTTAACAGGATTGTAGCAACTAAAAAATGCCAGATGATTGGAGAAAAAGCATATTAATACCTGTATACAAAAATAAAGGAGATATTTAAAACTGTGCAAATTATAGAGGGATTAAGCTAATGAGTCATACAATGAAATTATGGGAGAGAGTAATAGAAAATCGATTAAGAGCTGAAACTTTAGTATCAAATAATCAATTTGGATTTATGCCTGAAAGATCGACCATGGAAGCTATTTATTTATTAAGAAGATTAATGGAGAGATATAGAGAAAAGAAAAAAAGACCTTCATATGGTCTTTATTGATTTAGAAAAAATATTTGATAGAGTACCTAGAGAAATAATATGATGGGTTTTAAAGAAAAAAGGAGTTACCAAAAGGTACATAGAGCAATAACTATTGTTAAAACAACAATAGGAGAAACTGGTGAGTTTTCAATTACTGTAGGTTTATATCAAGGATCTGTCTTAAGTTCGTATCTTTTTGTATTAGTTATGGATGAATTAACCAAATATATTCAAAATGATATCCCATGGTATATGTTATTTGCAGATAATATAGTGTTGATTGATAAAAATAAATTTGGAGTAAATGTTAAGCTAAAGATTTGGAGAGAGGCTTTAGAACCTAAAGGTTTTAAGATTAATTTAACTAAAACTAAATACATGAAATGTAATTTTAGTGGGAGTAGAAATACAAATGAAGAAACAGTGAAGATTGCAAGCCAAGAGATATCAAAGAATAAAAAATTTAGGTATTTGGGATCAATTATCTAGCAAGAAGGTAAAATAGGTGAAGATGTGAATCATAGAGTTAAAGCGGGAGTGATTACGTGAAGGAGTGCTTTACGAGTATTGTATGATCGGTGCATCCCATTAAAATTAAAAGAAAATTTCTAAAAAACTGCTATTAAGCCAGCTATGCTATATGGAACAGAGTGTTGGGCAATATTGAAATAACATGTGAATAAATTAAGTGTAAAAGAAATGCGTATGTTAAGATGAATATGTTGTAAAACTTTAAAAGACAGAATTATAAATAAACATATAAGAGAAATGATAGAAGTAGCCCCAATTGAAGATAAAATGAGAGAAAATCGATTATAATGATTTGAATATATACAATGTAGACCTCTAGATGCTTTAGTTAGAAAGAGTGATCTTTTAACAATTCATGATAAGGATAGGGATATAGGTAGACCTAAAATAACACGGACAGAAATAATCAAAAAAGATATGACTATTTGTAATTTAAATGTCGATTTGGTCCTGAATAGAGCAGAATGAAGGAAGCAGATTCATGTAGCCATCAGTTGAGTTGAGATTACTATTTTTCATAATTCAATACACACTTCTTATTTCTTATTCTTTTTAGATTATTTATCAATGATCAATTCAAATCTTTCTTATTTTCTTCTATTATTTTATTATTCTAAATGCTAAAGCAGCTAAAAATAAACTACAGTCTAATTAGATGCTAATAGAAATAATAGTTACAAACTTATACAGTATTAAGATAATATAATTAAATAATAGTTTATAAAAATATATTTTTAAAGTTAAACAAACAATAATGTCAAGTTATCAATGAGTCTACAAATAAAATGAGTAAACATTGGGTGTACTTAATCCTAAAAATAAAAAAATATAACTTAAGCCTAATTCGACTCTTCTATCTCCTTTTTAAAAGTATTTAAAACTATTAGTATCGATCTTTCAACAATATTCAACTTAAAAAGAATATACTTATAATTCCATTATTTATTAAGTGCATCAACTATATTATATATTAAAGAATATAAAATATTAAAATATTAATCATGCAAACAACCTAATTAGTAATTTATAAAATTATATAATGCTATTTAGATAAAAATTTAAAATTTAAAACAAATAAAGTTAAAAATATATCTTATCTTTGTATCTAAATAATCAATTACTAGTGGTCATTAAAATCATTTCTTGATAAATGTCAGCTTTAGGTCATTTTGGATTACCTTTAGTCTGGCTTAATCCAATTCAAAATTTTTGAATGATTTTGAATTCAGATCACTTCGGCTTTTTGTAAAAAAAAATATAAAAATCTTAATCACTTAAGTGAGCTTATCATTTAAATCTAGAAGGTGCTCAGAACATGATACAAATGAGGTTTATATATGCTATGGCATATGCAACGATAATAATATAAATGACTAAAAAATCATGCTCCAAAAAAAAAGAAAAAGAAAATCACTTGTTGGTTTGAAGCCTTTTCTCACGCCTATAGAACAAAATTGTGCATATAGGTAATGGGAAAGTGCCAATTGAGGGTTTTTTATATTTGAGACCAACTAATCTTGAAAAACAAAGTAAAATATTTCAACAAATATCATTTACAATTACTTGCAATCGGTTAGTCAACTGGTTTGACAATTATATTCAATATAATACATAAGATTTTCTAGTCTAATATAGCATATTTATACATGCAAGCAATTATTTGGCATACAAAATAAAGAAAATATTATATATATTTGCAATCGGTTAGTCAACTTTTGACAATTATATTCAATATAATACATAAGATTTTCTAGTCTAATATAGCATATTTATACATGCAAGCAATTATTTGGCATACAAAATAAAGAAAATATTATATATATATATATATATATATATATATATATATATATATATATATATATATATATATATATATGTGGATTTTCATTTTTGCATTTAGAATAATTGTCACTCTAGGCCATGATGTGGCAAGATGTTAATTGAACTTGCGATGTTAAAAATACCCTAAAAAATATGTAAGCAAAAAAAATAATATTTTATCTTTAAGACATAAGTAAAATATTATCCAAGGTTATTGGATCAATTACTTTTCTTCTGTGTTAGGCAAGATTAAGTAATGCATATAAGTTAATAATTATAATTTGGGATGAAGGTGTCTTTGTTTTTATACAGTAAGGGCCTCTTCTATCACTTCTAAAATATGAAGGTGCTTTGTATCTATTTTTTACATTACAAAATTACTCTATTACATGAGTAAATGCACATTAAATATTTAAGCGAGTATAATTTGAGGAATGATGAAACTTTGAAGTAGTTCCTTAGAATTTGCCATCTAATTTTTTTTATTAAATAAATGATATGTATATAACCATTACATTTAACCAGTTACATGCTTTTTATTCAGTAAAAAAATGTAGACAAATGGTAGAGATGTGATAAAATATACATGCCAACAAGTATATCACACCGTGCATACGGTGGACCAGGGAAATTAAATCCAAAAAGGACGGAGACACCGCCAAAGTTCATGAAACCTTCTGTCATTCCATTGGAGTTGTAGAGACGACTCCGCCGTCTGCCGTCCTCGCAGTTTCCTCTAGGCTTGTCGCGCTCGGGAACCCTAATTAAGGAGTCCGATGATTTCCTTCTTGACCTCAGAAATTTAAAGGAAAGGCCGAGTCCGATCATTTCCGCCTCGATCGTAGGCCTTGAAACCCTAATTAATCCTCCGATTCCCGTCGGCAATGGCGACGGCGGCCTTCAGATCGACCTCGAGGCGGTCAGCCGCCGACGACGCCGGGTCCTCCAACCGCGACGGGTCGCGCCGGCGGTCGAGGAGCCTCAGCCACTACTCGGGCCGGTTCCCGCCACCGCAACCAGAGTCCGACGAGTTCTCGACGCCGAGGGGCAGATTCGTCAACAAAGTGAGGGGGTCCGGATTCCCTGAGATCAGCGTCGATGATCTTGCCGATGAGTTCTTTCGGGCGAGGGCGGAGTCGGACGAGGATGAGAGCAGGACGGTGGTCGACCGGTCCGATCGCCGAAGTTTCGCCGCTAGCTATAGGACGGAGACGGAGTCGTCTCGCCAGCGGGGGAGGTCGGTGTCGAGGCCTCCTGACCGAAGGGCTGTGGACGGGAAGCCTACCACTGGTGGTAGCTCGAGACGGCAGCGATCCGTGTCAGTAGCTCGGCATCGGCGTAGTGATTCGGAGGTACCTTTGCTATTCGCGCCGCCCCCCGCTCCCTTCCTTATTTTTCGTACAATGGGTTATAATTAAAGCGAAGTATTGGCTTTGATGGGTGTATTCACACTTTTCTAGGTGATATTGCCCCCACTTGGTTGAATTAAGCCTAACAAAACCCCAAAACTCTCCCAAAGAAAGTGATGAACAGATGCAGTTACAAAATAACAAACCTTGTTATTTATCTAGGCTATTTAAAATTTAAATTAAGATTAAATTTGAATTTTTTTTAAAAAAATCTTGAAGTATTTGTTAACTAATTCTAAGCTCAATCGTACCAATTGCCCAAGTGCTCTCATTAAAAATTTAAATATTTATTCTATTTTCACATTAAGATTTAGACCCATACCTTCAAGCTCTTCTTCCTTTTTCTTGTGGGATTAAATTCCCACTTACACTCAACATTATAGTCTGCTCCAACAATCCCCCACTAGGTTGCAAAGTTGATTTGAAATGCCTTTTCATGCAGTAAGTATTATGCATAAAAGAAGGTATCTCTGGATTTAAATCTTCATTTAGTATATATCTTAAGATTCTGATGAAGTTATAGGCATCCTTAGATTAAAGCAAAACTTCTTGGTTTAGAATCAAAGATACTAAACGCATAATACTTGTCTTGTTTCTTGAAAAGGCTTATAACTGCTTTAGCACTATTGGCTGTGTGCTAATCCTAGTTTCATGAACATTTACAAGAGCAAACATCTAAAGCTTTTGTTGAAGCAGCACCATTTCTATGTTCATATAGGCGGAGTTTCCTTTTATGCTTAAATTACTATGGACATTAAATATAAATGAACTTCATTAAGAGCTTTAGCTCAATCTCCCTTTCAAAATAATCAACACCATTTACCAATTATTTTGGAATATAACACAATAAGTAATTTAGCACTTAACAAGCACATGACAGTAAGTCGTTGTTGCCCATTAAACTTTGAAATGAGTTCTTACTAATTCCCATTATAGGTGCCTATTAGTACAGGTTTTAGCCCCATTCCACTGGACCATTTTTTTTTTTTTTTGTAAAATCTCTTGGCGGTGCTTTGGTAAGAGGATTAGCTAAATGTTTTCTAAATTTCATATAAACCATTGTAACCATACCATTCGAGATTAATAAAGATGAATGTAGAGTAAAAATAAAGGGCCATGAAGTTCTTAAATGCAATAATTTTTGATATTTAAAATAATTATTCATAAGAAGAGATTGGCGATGATATTGTTTATAGGATTAAAGAAAATTGGATGAAATGGGAAGTTGCAATTGGAATATTGTAAAGCATCTACCAAATTGAAGAAAAAATTTTATTGAACAATAATAAGACCAACTATGCTTTATGGTATGGAATGTTGAGCAATTAAAAAATTATATATATACAAGACGAATATGGTTGAAATGAAAACATTGAAATGGATAGATAGTGATATAAGAAGAAATGAATTGAAAAATGAAGTCATTCATAAAAAAATAAAGATAGCACCAATTGAGGATAAATTAAGAGAAGGATGACTTAAATGGTTTGAACATATGCAAAGCAAACCTAAAAGATGCACCTATGCGAAGAAATAATTTGATACATGTAAAAGGAAAAAAAGATAGAGATAAGCTGAAAATTACATGAAAGAACTTGATAAAAAAAGATTTAAAATTTTTATATCTTACAGAAAGCATAATTCAAAACCAAACAAAATGGAGAAAAAATTCATGAAGCCAATTTCAATTTGTTTAGGATTAAAGCTTTATTATTGTTATTGTTCAATATATATTGATAGGCACCCTCTAGATACAGTGAATGTCATATTTACTAAGAAGTTATATGAAGTGGTACCCACTTGGTTACAACAGTCTAAGTGTTTCTCAAGTATTGAACATATCTTTGAAAATAAAATTTATACTTACAGACATAGCATATAATCCAAGTATATAAATTGTGTGTGTGCGCGTGCGCATTTTGGTGCTTATCTAGAAAAAAGAGATTGGAAAGGGGGAGGATAGTTATGCATGTTATCTTACAAATTAATGAAATAATCATGAGTATGCAGGTTGTTTCATGTTATTTGGTTTAAGATTACTTGATATATCAAGATACTTGAGCAGATAGTTAACCATGATAATTGTATGCTAAAATATATTGTCACTTCTTTAAAACGTCCATATAATCATGATAACTTTGTATTAAAAATATCGGGACACTTCACATAAAGTATCTATATAATCTTAATAACTCTATATTAAAAATATAAGGACAATTCACTTAAAGCTTACATATGACCCTTAAAACTTTATGTTGAAAAAATGAGGATATTTTTCTTGAAGTGTTTATATAACCTTGGTAAGTTTTTTTTTTTTTAAATGCACTTTGTTTAAAGTCTTCGACAGTTGAAACTAAGGTTGTGTTTGGTGGATCGCTAGGTAATCTTGAATGGTAATGTGGATTGCCTACAAGATAGATTACTACAGGATAGATTGCCAGTAATGTTGATTATTGTGTTTGGTATACACAGGTAATGTTACAATAATATTGATTACTGTATTTGATATGACAAACATATTATCAACCATATAGCATCAAATTTTTAAAATACCCCCAAATCAAATCTATTAAAAATTTATATACTATTATATATTTGGTTTGAAAAAACTTGCATTTATAAATGACAACGCCTAAAAAAATATTGATGCAAGCCGGTAAAAAAAAGTCTATCATTCAAGGGTCATAGAAGAAAATTATTAAATACAAATTAATGAGTTGATGCCAAGGAAAATTATTCATAATATATTTCAAGATCTTATATTATAAACACCAAAGAGATATATAAATAGTTTAGGTTAGACACATGGATGTCATAAAAAAAAAGAAATATTTTAATCGTTTACAAAAGAAAATAATTAATGACAAAAGAAAATGAATTGAAAGGATGCTAGTTGAAGAATGTGGATGTTCAGAGTAATTATCTTTAAAATATTTCATGTTCTTTAGTTTATCAACTTGAAAGATGCATTTTTTTTTTGTAGATAAATTATATCATCATAAAACTGTAAAGTATTTATATAACTAGAAGATACTAGATTTAAATTTTTTTAAGATTAAAATATATTTTTAATCTTCAAACATTTATTCAATTTTTTTTATTCTCAACTTTTAATTACCATAATTTATTTATTATATTTAAAATAATTTATTTTTTAATAATTTATTATATAAAATTAATTAAAATTAATAGAATAATTGATATATTTTGTTTTTATTTTTTTATTCGACATATGGCTACGATCAAAAGAAGTGCATGGAAAGAGAGCAGGTCCATGCTCACATGCTTGAGCTAAAAAAAAGGTAGGAGAGGGCATGGTGAGAGTCCGGATTAGCAAAGCACAGCGAATAATATCGTGGTGGAAGAAGGAAAGATCACTAGAAAGTAAAGCTGAAACAATTCATTCGAAGGAAAGAACGGTGACAAGATTGGAGAAAAGAGAGAAAAAAAGGGGATGATTTTGTTTTCATGGAAGAGGAGGTAGGGGCAATTTTATCAAAAAAAAATTTATCAAATTACAACATCTTCGGTAATATGGATAATCACTTTCTTAGATAATCTAGATTACCATTACAAGATAAATTACTATTACAAATATATACCAAACATAGTTATCTGGTAGATCCAGTTTAAATTACCTGTAATCTAGATAGATTACTAGCTACCAAACGCAACCTAAGAGTTTCCTGCATGATACTTCAAAAAAAAAGTGCAAGTTTCATACTTTGTTTGCTGATGTCATGGAATACTTCAAAATGGAGTAATGGAATGTATGGTTGTGCTCTATCTTGCACATCCCATGTATCCAAAAATGCCATCATTTCTAGAAAGCTGAAAAATGCGGTATCCAAGTAAATTTCTATGTAGATGGTATGATTATATGATATGGTATGACATATCTTGTTCTTTATTAACTTGTGAAACACCATCAACGGTTTATCTTTTGCTTTATAAGGGGTTTATGTACAGTTGTTAATACCGTAGTTTTTTTTCAACCTTATATCAGATACATACAAATCACACAAAGTCAAAATGCTATTTTGGCGATCGCTTTGATGATTAAAATGATTATTGAAATTCTTTAAATAATATAAACCAAAAATACAATTGTCATCTTTGGTTGAAGAAAGTGTCGGTACCATCATGAAGGATTCTGATACTTATTGGAAAAAATATATATTTCCTTAATTAAGAAAACAGATCAAAAATATGGACAAGAAATTAGATCGAAGAACTCTGAATGTGATAAATTTAATTTGTTGATATTATACTTTCGGCCTTTAGAAAGTACAGTCCACCCAAAGCCTGCATATGCCATGAAGATTGAGTGAATGACCATCTTTAAAAGAAACTAAATCAAAATATAATTATTAAATATGTTTTGGTCAAAGGATGCTATTGAGAAGCCATTAAATATAATTGCTAGTCTTTTTCAAACAACAGGATAGTATAAGAGTTTGTCAGCCTATAGAATCCACTAAGTATCATAAATTTTTCAGTCACCAAAAGCATTGGGAGAGGACCAAAAGTAGTCACTGGAATTTTCTGTGTGGAACCGAAAAATCTGCATAGAAGCATATGCACGCCAGCGCCATACATCAGCATGTTTAATTACATGCACGCTATATGGACTGAAGGTTTCTATATTTTTATACTACAACTTACTTTTCATAAAAGTAAATTTCATTTATACCAAACAGAGTGGTAGCTATGCTGATGAAGAGTGTTCAGCCCCTTGGAAAAACAGAAAAGTAAGTTGCAGCATGAAAAGTACTTTTATGAAATTATCATATGAAAGCTGCAGTGTGAAATTACTATATGCAATACCAAACAATACCAAAGTACTTCTATTTATTTGTGCCAAATAGTATGAAATTACTTTTATTGATTCAGCAGCTGCATATCGTACCAAGCAGTGACTGAAAGTATTAAAGTTGCAGCAGTTATTTTAATTGAAAGGAGTTACTGAGGCTGTAAATCAGACCGGAAACTAGATCATGATGGGAGTTCCAACGGTTATTAGAGGAAGTTTCTGGCGGTTGCTAGGTCCAAACCTAAATGGGAAGTTACGATTATGATCAGAGTATTATAAATGCAAAGGAAGAAGGCATTTGGCAGGGACTCTCGATCGCATGAAATGTAGAGTACCTTTATTCATTTGTATCGTAATTAGGAGTAGACTGTAGTCTATAATTTGTACCATAGTTATGGGGAGCCTATAACTTACTCCTTAGTGCCTTTGTACCCTACTCCTATTGTTTATCGGGGGTGAGAACCAAGTTACTTCATCGCATGATTGTACCAAAAAGTTATTCGAAGTGAACAAGGGCTAAGAGCTTTTGTGTCATAAGCACAACTTATCCTCATCTCTACACTTTTAGAATTCATATTGTAGTTAATTGCAAATTTGCAATTGCTATGAGAAATTTGAGATCTTGCCACCTTCTGATAGTTATGACATATATTTCCATTATTCCTTTAATAATAAATAGGTAAAGTAACTATTGTATTTCATTGAGTGCAGAATGACTTGGACCTTTGTAACAACACAATTGCTCAAACTAAATGGAGGAGTATTGGCAACGGTAGCTCCCACTCCCAGCGTCCTTCATTAGAAAGGCCAACAAACACAGGTCATGCTTTGAGAAGATCTATGAGTCAAAAGGATTTCTTCCAGTCACATGACATTTACTCGGTAACCATTCGAATCTAAAGTTCTAAGATTATTATTCATTTCCCCCTCGCAATGGAGGTGGTGTGAATGATAAAAAGAGAAATAGAACTAGGAGATCATATAAGTAGATGCCAAAGGATTGTTTTTTCTTGAGTATAGGTTTACTAGTATGAATTGATACTAATCCACCACTTTGTTTCTAATGTTGGTTTGGTGAAGCAGACTTTGTACAACTGAACAAGTTTAATTTATGTGTCTTTCCTTTCTTCTCTTTCATTCTTGTTTGTTTCTTAGAGCCAGTCTTCTTTGCTAACTGATGATGAAGCACGGGAAGTCCATTCAAGTGGGACCGAGAAAACAATTCGGGCAGTTTATGCCCAGGAAAAGGTTAGTTCTACTAGTTGAGACCAGCAATCTGATATGATCTAGCGTTTAATACCTGCAGTAATATCTCAAGGGACAAAGTTCTATCAAATAGTCTAATTTATTCAGTTCAGGCTGTGCATCCAACTTCTGTGATTATGATTCCATTTTCAGATAGAACATCCCACTGGGGATGGCGAGGGGGCTGGATTATATGAAGCGGTGCGCAAAGAAGTGAGATATGCAGTAGAAGAGATCAAAACCGAGCTCGGGAAGGTTTTTGTTCTTACTGATTTCATGTCTCAGTTTTCATTAGTTAACAAAAAAATGGTCCATCTTTAGTCGTAGCTTTTTCTAATCCCAAATGATAGGGAAGGTTTGTTCTTATTACAACTATTTATTATTAGTTTGTGATTCTCTTATAATCATGGTCATATCATCATTTACATCCTCATAATAGGATAGATTTGAGATATCCTTTGCCTTCCTATACTAACCAAACTTGTAGTTTATGCAGGTCATGGTGAAAACCGAACCCACAATAGTTCCTAGTGACATTGAGAACCAGACAAAGAGTTCGAATGTTATTCAAGTTATTACTGATATCCGAAGGAATTACACCACCAAATTGGAACAGGCATGATAGAGGAGAATTCTTTCTGATGCTTGTGAAATGTAGTATTTGGTGAAGTTTGTTAATAGGCTTTGCAATTAATTCTGATAATTCATGAAAGTGCAGTATTTTGTCTAATCTCCATGCTTTTACAGATCATGCTGCAGTTCCCTTTATGTCTTACATCTCCATGTATATGTCTAAAAGGTGCATGGGAATCTGGGAAACAAATAAGGCTAGAAAGACACTACAAGAGATAATTCCATACTCATATCTTCCATGCTCCTTTGTGTTTTCAAAGAACATATTCTGATTTTTAAATTACATGTATTTTCCACTATCGGGCCACCTTCCTTCATCGCTCAGCATACCAAGGATACCAAACAATCATTCTGCTATTGATCGTTTTTCTTTGTTGCTTACCATGCTGAGGATACCAGACAATCATTTTGCTACAAACTTGAAGTCACCTAAGATTAGTAAACTACTGCATTTCATTTGTTCATGCAGGTTGGGACTTGGGTACCTGCATCAAATAGTATTTGCCTGATTTTAGTCAAAACATTTTGCTCCATTTGAAATGCCTTTTTTTCTTAATCATCATAATTTGCTATGTTGTGTTGGAGAATTTGATAATGTTATGCTCTTTGACTCTCTTTTTTCAAAAAAGAAATGATGACCAAAAAAAAGGAAGATAAATGTTATTTTGAAAAGTCAGTAAATTCTTCTAAGTTCGTATCAGCTGCTTTATTGGTTTGCTGCATACATTAAAATGCATTATATTTATTGCTTAATTTTTTGCAGTCTGAGAAGCGGAAGCAAGAATTGCTGGCAGAGTTAGCAGTAGAGGAGCAGCGCGGTCAGGAGCTTACTAAAATTGTTAAAGAGTTGCTTCCTTCGCCAAAACAAGCTGCTGATCCACAAAGACCAGCACGTTCCAGAAGAGTAAGCTTCCTCTCAAGCTTCCTTTACAGTGAATTCATCTTTTTCTTTTTTTCATGACATCACCGATTTTGATCGAACATATGTCAGAGGAGTAATGATAGAACAAGGATGTCTAAACGTCTGGCTGAAGAGGCAGAAAGATATTTTGAAGGTTTCCTTTCAAATGTTGAAGATACGGACATATCTTCCTTTGATGGAGAGAGAAGTGACACAAGCTCCACCTTAAGAGAGCTGATAGTGCATAATGATGTAACAGAAACACCTGCAAGCTTGACAAAAGCTGCTCCACTGCCTGTTGAGGAAGATGGTGTTGTACTTCCTTGGTTGAAGTGGGAGACCGGCAACGACGCATCTCCTTCGCCAAGCAAAACTAAGACAGCGGTGCCAGTGAAGCCAGGAGATATTTTGCCTGCTTCTGCACAGGTTGTTAATTTTGCTTATGCTGTTCTTGAGCATTTTTCATTTCTTTTGAATGTGATGGTGTAGATCTATTAGTATTTCTTGGCCAATCATCTTGGATTTTTCAGATCTTTTGAGTTTCATGACTTATATGAGAGACACTAAAGGCAATAAATGTGGTGCTGAACTACAAATGCATAATATTAATTATTACCCGATGTAAACATGCAGTCACTTGGATAACCTATGGTGGTAGATATGGTTTTGCGGGAGAATAATATTTATCGTGACTTTCTTTGTAATCTCCACTTGATTGTTTTACGGGAAGCATTCTGAGAGATGTTTCAATGTGTGAATTATATTTATGAGAATTCTTGCATATATTATGAATATGAATTGGTGCATGCAGACATTTGCTCAGATCTTACATATTAACTATTATTGGTACTCAGTCCATTTTGGTTTTGGAGTATCAGATTCTTCTTTGCTTGTTTGAATTGCCAGTTAATGTCTTCTCTAAAACATAATATATTTATTTCAGGAAGCTGGCGGTGGATTTGACAGCGGGAAACTCAGCAGTAGTCTTGGGAGTTGCAGCCCTGAAGGCAATGATAGCTTTTCTGTGATTTCCAGAGAGAAAAAAGGTGGCAAACCTGGATATGCGGTAATCCAGCCCTGCAGATCCGATGGAACACGAGAGTTTAAATTTGACATGGACGAGTATCTGGCCTTACAACACAACGAATATCTCCTCTTCGAGAGGCTGAGGCAAAGGCAGAGAATAGACTCGGGTGGCCTGATTTTATGTGGAAGAAACATACTGTAGTCTGTAGCCGTGACTGTGTATAGACATTTGAATTGTCATCATCTGTCTAAATGGACGGTTGAATGTCACCAACCGATCACCCTTGCTTAAACTTTTTTTTTTTTTTTTTTAGCTAAATTTGCTCTCTTTTATAAAAGAGCATCGGCTCAAATTGCATGAATGGTGCTACTTAGGTAGTGTTTGATGAAAAAATATTATCTATGGATAAGTGTACGGATAGAGTTTACTCTCTGGCTATCTTTAGGATATCTTGGCTATCCTATTGATCATATCAAATGCAAAAAGGTAAATTTATAGGATAATTTTTTTTACTCTTATTTGAAGGGATAATCAGCTATTCGTACATTTTTAGGGAATAAATTGAGGGATAATTCATGGATTATCCCTTTGGTTAATTTTATTCTTAGCTATCACTTATAGTTATGGCTTTTGGGAATAAAGATATTTTTTTTATTTTCTATTTTAAACACTACCTAAACCAGCTAGTAAGTGAAGCATTTAACATACAGTTAAAGCTTTTCAATGAAAATTACATTTTACAGTATGTAGGCTAGAAGAGTTGTTGGCACAATTCGCTATCGATGTTTGCTGGCTTGGTTACAACGTATGAGGTTGCCGGTGCAAAAAGACTTTTCCTGCAAAATTATTCAGCACCAAGCTACAACTAGTGGCCCATCTTGGAAATCCCAGCTGGTGGGCGACTCTTCTCCACACGTGGCAGAGCTACCCTCGCCAATGTGCCACGCTTTTTTTGGACACCCAGATCTCGCAGGTATCCTCCTCAAACTTCCTTCAAACTGCCCGTGGTTATTTTCTTTCGTTGGATTCTTTTCACAGAGATCAACGCAGGAGGAGGCGTTCGTAAAGGGAAGGGACAGTGGGAGGGGACACCAAAGCCAACGACCATGCAAACTCCTCTCATCAATAGAGGCTGGAAGACAACCTCTAATGGGAAGACCTCTTCAGTCCACACCTTGTTATTGGACTATTTGGCTGACCCAGTAAACAGCAACATCTTGACCAGCCTTTAGTTCCGCCAGTGTTCCGGTCTGATGAGTTCTAAAGAAAGGGAGATGGACAATTAAAGACAAGTAATTAGTGGAACCAACCTAGTGTGAAACTAGGACCAATAACATTTGCTCTTTTTGCTACGTTAGTAAATAATATATTTTGTGCATGTCTTATTTAAGAAAAATAAATGAAAAATGTATTTTATTCAATTTCTTCATTCTCTATTTATCTGCCCCCCTAGCCATTTTATGATCTAAACTTTTCGTACTTGTAATTTTAAAGACCTGATCCGATTCTTCCCTAAAATATAGGCAAACAAAATTACTCACTGACATTCACAATTTAATATTAGAGGATCCATCAACCAAAGGCATGTTTAGCTTTTGGCTAAATTTTTCACTGGCAGACTTTTTGGGACTTTGAAATAAAGTTAGGTTACGTAGATGAAGAAAGGAGTTGCATTGTTTGATAGCTATTGCATTTTGTTGTGGTGAAAAAATCTGCATCAATGGTATCCACAATTTAGTACTGAATAAACTATGGGCGTTACACTGTTTAAGAGCTATTACATTTTAAGGTGGCAGCTATTTGCTATACCTAATCTATTTTAGAGAAAAAAAAAATTATTCTGTTCTTCGACAGTCACTATTTAATTTCTTAAACAATATAATAAAAGTTATCTTCATTTCAATTTTTTTTAAAAAAAAAATTCTGGCTCTATCCTCTCAATTTTTTTTGAACAAAATCAAATATAACCTGACCCTCTTCTGCATAATTTTTCTGCTAAGCTAAGCTGAGCCATCCTTTTCTCTTTTTTCTTTAATTTAAAGAAACTAGGATATTTCTTTAATGAAGACAAGGATTCGAGTCAAGTTAATACGACATGAAAGCTGCCTAATAAAACATTGACAGCCAGTGATTACAGTCATCCAACAGCCAAATATTGTTTCAGAAGAAGACCATTAAGCCACTACTAACACTACTGCACTAATGGTAATGACCTAGATTAGAGGACAAACGGTCCTTTATTTTATCATTATCAAGATATATAATCCATGTAAAGGAAGCATATTGGAATCAAAAGCCTGAAAACTATTCCAGTACTTCATGATTATTGTACTAATAACTTAGTTTTAGCCATCAAATCATTAAAAAAAAAGGCAACAAAACCTTAATCATTAATTTTTAAACAATATAATAAAAGTTATCTTCATTTTGATTTTTTTTAAAAAAAAATTTCTGGCTCTATCCTCTCAATTTTTTTCTGAACAAAATCAAATATAACCTGACCCTCTTTTGCATAATTTTTCTGCTAAGCTAAGATGAGCCATCCTTTTCTCTTTTTCCTTTAATTTAAAGAAACTAGGATATTTCTTTAATGAAGACAAGGATTCGAGTCAAGTTAATACGACATGAAAGCTGCCTAATAAAACATTGACAGCTAGTGATTACAGTCATCCAACAGTCAAATATTGTTTCAGAAGAAGACCGACCATTAAGCCACTACTAACACTACTACACTAATGGTAATGACCTAGATTAGAGGACAAACGGTCCTTTATTTTATCATTATCAAGATATTACCATGTAAAGGAAGCATATTGGAATCAAAAGCCTGAAAACTTTTTCAGTACTTCATGATTATTGTACTAATAACTTAGTTTTAGCCATCAAATCATTAAAAAAAAGGGCAACAAAACCTTAATCATTAAATTACTGAACCTAGAGTAGAAAAGTTAACGCTAATAAGTTTTTCACAGAGAGAGAGAGAGTGAGTGAAAAAGGTCTGGAGAGGAGCGAGGAGGCTCCGGCTCAAGTTTTGTCGGGGTGCGAGCAAATTCAAACGTGGTGGGACCCACGGATCTTTCTCCAAAGCACGAAGATGACATAGGGCCAGCACGGATTCGGCATGCGTCCTACGTGGCGGACGACGACTGGACCACCTCCACTGCCTCCACTTCCCTTAGATTTATTGGAGCTTGCGGTGCCCGAATTCCACGACTTTAGAAGCCCTCGACGAACGGTGAATCCAAAGATAAATCCCCTGCTACCCTCCATATATGGGACAGAAACCGAGCTCACTCATACTAATATTCCCACCACCACAACCCTCTCTCTCTCTCTCTCTCTCTCTCTCTCTGAAGATGTTTCTGGGCGTGTACGCTTTGTTACCATTTGTCCGTGGTCACAAAAGGAAGCACCAAGACAATGAGGGGAAAGAGTGATAAGAAGAGAGCTCGTAGGAATACCCAGCAAGGACGCTCGGGTGTTTGCTTTGCTTGATCGCTTTGCTGATGGAGACTAGCCGTTCCAGCTGTTTCTTCTCCAAGAATGACAGCATGAATACCACCTTCCAACTTTGATCCAGATTTCCCATTTGAGATCCTCTCTTTAGCAAAAGCTTTGATGAAGGGAATGCCAAACGGCTGGATTATTTAGCTGCCGTATACAAAGGATGAATGTCGAGGCAACACATACTGAGAGTCAAAAAATACTGAAGAGCTGTGGAGAATAATATGTTTTAAAATATAAGCGCGTCGGATATAACCACAAGGATAGGTATTAAGATCAAGCATAAAATTAGTCTCCTAAATTTAAGAATTCAATAACTGAGTGAGTTGATGAGAATCAAAATAACAGAAAAATAATGATATGATTGCAAATAATCATATATGCTCGCTATATTATAACTGATATCTGTACTACTATTAAATGAAGTTTTTCTCGATATTAACTTTAAACATCTTCTACCTTGATAATTTCGCTTCCATTTTACAACAAATTGTAGTCTTCTGTTCTCTGCGCATCGACCTAGTGTTTTATAAAATCTTATGTTGCTACTTAAGTTAGACAGTTCACAGGACTTGTGAATGCATTGCATTTTTAACTTCTAAATTATCCTCACTTAAAATCAGATATCATATGTAACTGCATGCATCCAAAGCTATTTAGGCAATGCAAAGAGAGCAATTTGAGCAAACTATTTAGTTTATATCGGTTACATGCTCGAAAGGTTTTGAGTCTCTAAAAAGTCTGAATAATATTTTGTAACTAACTTTTTTGAGTTAATATTCTGTATTGTAATAAATAGTTGACAAATGATATTAAAATAAATTTGGCTTATAATTTTGCAGACTAAAGGACACTATAGATGATCTATATATTTATGATTGAATTTGGATATAAATTTAGATATAAATTCTTAGTCTAATTAACAAGAATGCCACAATTTGAATAAGAAGAGTATGCAAGAGTTCGTACAGATACATGTTTAATTCTACATCATGTTGAAAGAATCTTAGGCAGGTACTTATATAAAATCAAAAAATTTAAAATATATTTTAGGCTATATCTTTTTCGGGTGAGCCTTGAGCTGTGACAGACATTCTTTTTATCTATTTATTTATTTTTCCCAACGTTAGAAATCATTTGACAAAGTTGGCGATCAAAATGGTTGAGAACTTGACATGAAAAAAAGTTGAATAGCAGATTCAAGGCCTAATCAACATGGTTCTAATGAAAATCTTCTCACATGATTACAAGCAACTGAACTTCTTTCCACAAAACCATTTTTCAACAACTCCTGTCCAAAATGAGAAGTTCAGCAGGCTAAGATAATCTCTTATTTGTACACAACTACCAGCCATTAACCACAAGCCATTATTTATTACTTCATTCACTGTAAAATTTAACAAAATAGGACCAGTATATTCCTCAACTAAGCAGTATGAAAAAGGACCCGAGAACCATAAAGAACATGCTTTATTAATTTCCTAAAAAAAGCCATAAGAAAATGTCTTTTTTCATTCAGTAAAGGAAACTGATCAGATTCATGGATTATTCTGAGCTTGCACATAAAACATACTCTGGACAAGATAAAGACCGCCATTCCAGAAAGGTGGTCACAACGTTTGACATCATTTTTCATGCTTTTGAAAAAGCAGTCCCATTAGAAGTTCAAATCAGTTACAAAACTCCAAAATTCAGTGTATCAGTCCTGGTCATTGATTCAGCATCTCAATGACCCATCATTCTGTGCACATAGAGGAGATCCAGGCTTCGTTGTCAATTTTTGAACAAAATTGAAGCCTTCTTTTGGTACCACATTTGAATTCCAGATCATTACAGTTTCAACCAAAATCAGAGAGTTTCATTGTAAGGTCCGACTGTAGTATGATGATGGCATCAGATGGGTAGTAGGAGGTGATTGGAACATGTAAGAGCTGTGAGGAACCGAGCCTTGTGAAGTGTTATCATGCTTCACAGGGATATAAGCATTGGCAATTGGGTGTGAGAAAGAGGAGGAAGGCCTGACCATTCCAGGGACCTCTCTTGACACATGTGTGGTCTTTGGTGGGAAGCAGGAGAAAGGCCTTGGAGGAATCAGATTGGAACCTGGAAAAGGTGGTGGCAAAACAACTGCTGGACTAGGTATGCTTCTGCTCAGTTCAGCATCAACCTCAGGAGAGTCATCAATTACTATTACATCTCTATAGGGAGCTTGAACAGAAGAAATGGGTTTTTGGTGATGTTGAGATGCAGCTGTTCTCTCTATGCTACATGGCAAAAGAGAACGTAGTTTCTTTGCACTCTTCTGCTGAGACTTAACTGAATGGACCCCCACAAAGCCACTTACCTGCTGCTTAGCTTTTGATGAAGCCTGGCTGACGATTGCAGAGCCACTTGGAATTTCACGTTGTTGGTATGAGAAGCTAATCTTGCTCAAGCAATTGTTGGTGGAAGTAAATCTAATAGGTAGAGATTTCATTGCTGAGGCATACTCCGAATCAGAAGGAAGAACATTAGGAATTCGTGCCAGCTCTTCTTTTTTCACAACTAGATCTTTTCCCATCAGCCTGAGTACTGGATTGGAGGTGGCCTGACTCTGAGCCTGAGAACAAGGGCTTGGTGGCCCAAAATCACTCCCTGATGGGAGTTTAGAAGCAAAATCTGAATGAACTTCCGTTAAAATGGATTCAGTTGGTGACTCCAGGATGGGAACAGACATTTCACCAGTTCTCAAACCTTGAAAAGCACTGGAAGATGAGCACGTGATTGGCCTAATGCACAAGTTGGATGCAGTCTGCTTTCCTTTCGAAGTCGACATTGAATTTTTCATGATACTTTGTCTTAAAGGCTGAGGAGATTCCCGTGAAAGGCTTTCCCTGCGAGAACAGCAACAAAGTCGATCATCTGACAATTTTTCAGGTTCCTTTGCCACTGCAATTGCCTTCACTTCTCGGCTTCTTCTCTCTTCCTTCATTCCTTCAGTTCCTCTAATGCTTGCAATGGATGGCGATTCTGAGTTATTTGACAACCTGGAGCTCAACTTATTTTGGTCAGTAGTATGTTTCACACACTGTTCTGCATGGGAATCTTTTGATTTGGAAACTTCTGGAGATGGGGGAGAGATGTTGGAGGAAGTTGAAGCAGGAGAAGCAGATGTTTCTATTCCACCAACCAAATTATAAGCTTGACTTGATGTCATCCTTCCTGAGGCTACTGATAAATTCTCTTGAGGAAATGCGGGAGCCATGTCAACCTGGCTGATTGAACAAGTAGAAGACCCTTCAATGGTAGTATTTGTCTGGTCTTCTGATTGCTCAAGCCTCCATAAATGTCCCTCCTCACCTAACTTTCCATTGTTTTTATTGATGATCTTGTTGTTGGTAACACCATCACATTGCACAACTTGCTCATCAATCACTCCACCTTCCACAGCTGCTTCAGATCCACAGAAAGGTTCCACGTGTTTTTGCCTGAAAGCTGGTGTCAAATGTTGAATAAGTAGATTTTCACTGCCACCATGTTCATCAACAGCTTTATCCATGGAAGGTTCATTTGCAATATCTTCACAGCCCAAGAGCTCACATTGCATATCTGAAGCTCCAATACCAGATACATAACGGTCAACTCCCAAATGCAACCTCTTTGCAGTATGCCCCTGCTTAGCCGTCATACAAATGCCTTCTCTTTGTTCGGATTCTAGAACTCTGGAGATCATTATATCCTCCGAGAAACTGGGCTGGTGAGCATTGCTTGTCTCATTAGCTCTTGGAGAACAATCAGAGACAAAATCGGCAATAGAACCATGCAATCCTTTGTTGATGTCAGATGATGACTTTCCTCTCCGTTTGGCAGTGCCTAATATGGATCTGTGCTTACAGAACTTCTTAATGGCCAATCTTTTCTCACTCTCACCACCTTTGCTCATTTCCAAAGTGGATGATTTTCCTAGCAAATTATTCTTCTTTGACATTAACCTTTTTTTGGTTTTAAGCGAGGGATGCCAACTTTCAGAAGGTGTTGTATTAATGTCAGAAGAACTTTCTGACTTCTGTATGGTGCTCAAGTGTCTCCCTTGTCTTTTGCTTCTAGGAGGAACAAAATTCTGAGATGATCCTGATAGTTTCAGCATAAGACCACTAGCCAAAGAAGTGTTTTCAGGAGATGATCTAGGATTCAATTCAGGTGGTTCTGGAAATCTTCGCTTTCCATCATAAGTGGCATGGACAGAATTAGATAGAGCATCCACTCTCTTGGTTTTTGGAGAAGATGCCAAGACCTCAGACGACCTTGAAAGTTTCAGAACATGGCTTTTAGCAGCAGAAGAGTTACCTGGATCTGACTGATTACTTTCCACAAAAGTGCCCAGAGTGCTAGGCACAGTGTTTTCCATGCTCTTGTGGGTGCCTTTCTTGGTGAGTTTTCTTGAGGGACCTGAGCGTTTAGAGCACACCCACTGTCTTAAAGTTCCAGGACCATGACTCTTGACTTGGTCTTGAGCAACATTCAATATGCATAATAGGGATTCTTCCTTTTCTTCATAAGTATTTGAATGGCAAACTCCGATTTGTTCCACTTGAGTCTGATTAAAAAATGGGAAAAAGAGATATTCATGCTATCACATCTGACATCATGCTACAAAAATGAAAGGACCAAATAATTCAAACAAGTAATATGCTAAGGTACAAGATAAATGTAGCCTGATGCTCAAATGAAACTAATAGTTTACCATTTAACTTCATACGTAGAGTTCATATCAACATGAAACCTATGAGCACAAATGCTACCAGAGTTGCAAGGCTATGACCTCTCAAAACAACAAAAAAGTTATCACAACTATATCAAGACTGCATATCAGGGCCAAGCAGTCCTATTTATGGCTTATTAGCTAATGGCCAGGTCAAATATGAGCCAATTTTTTTAAAAAAATATCATGGTCATTTCATGATTAAGAATCAGTGTCATTTGCAAGCTGTTTTCCAGATTTTGAAATATATGGCAGAAATGTTGTTAGACTTCAAGAAGATAGAAAAACATACATTGAAGGATGAAAATGTTAGGTCGAAAATGCCCATTTCTTTTTCAGGACAAAGTTTTCCTATCAACCACATTCTACTCATATCAGGATATCAAACAGCTGCACGATGTTGCTTCATCATGAGTTAAAGGATGAGGCTTGCATAATTCTAGGTTTGCACAGACTTAGCAGCATGTTGTTCTATATGTACTTTAAAAAAAAAAAAAGGGAAAAACTAATGTGCCGTACCTTGCCTTTAAACAGCTTGAATGAGCCTAATCTTTTATTCCGTTGCTTAGTCTTCATGCACTTGGAGTACTTTGATTTTAAACACTTTTTCTTGCTGATCAAAGAAGTCCTACCAGCTTTAATGTCTTTCACATGCTTCCTCAGCTTAAAATCCTCCTTTGAAATGACTGGTGGTACATAACTGAACTTGGATAGAATTCGAAGCTTTGTCCCATTGGAATCAACATAAACAGCCCCTTCGTTTCCATCATTTGTGGCACCTGATATTGACAGCTTCGGTCTTTTGATTTCGGTGCTAACCTCACTGGTAGGTGCCACCAAAGCTAAATCTGTAGCCCAGTTTGTCCCATTCCTCCTATCAAGATCTTCAAGTGTGCAGTGAGGTGCAGTTGTATAGATATCCACCATCAACCTTTTCTTCCTTGGTTTCACTTTGAGTCTTGAGAGCTTGGTCGCGACCTGCTTGGTATGAGACTCCCCAGAGAGGCACTGATCTATGTGAGCGTTCAAAGTTGTGTTTGATGTGGATGTGAACGTCTTACAAACAGGGCAAACCTTTGAAGCCATGGGATCTGAAACAGTGCTAGAGGTGGATACTATGTCTTCTGGCCGAATGGTCTCAGAAATGCTGCTCAATTTTACTACTAACCTGCACTTCTTCTCCGATGGTTCACGTCTGACTTCAAGTTTTTCTGGAAGTAATGAAGGTTCCTCAACCTCTAATTCTGATGACGCATCTGAGGTGCTTCTAGTTGTATGTACCGGGCGAGGAAGCTCACTGATCTGATCTGAGATTCTCTCAGTCCGATCATGACTTGTAATGGTGGAAAAAGGTTCAGCTTCAACACTGATCAATTCATCACCTGAATGGATTTCGTGATGACAGACCTTTGATTTTCTAGACTTTGACAACAAGTTTTGAGCTTGATCTGAACATTCTACAACCAAATGATCTGCTGGCAAGCACAACTCATGCTTGATGATAATGGGTTCCTCATTACCAACATCTTTAGTTTCAAGTGGTTTGACATCTGCTGATATTTGTTCACTGTGAGAGCATCCGATTGGTTGCTCGATTTCCACTCTCCTGCAGCACCGGCCTCTCACCAAATCAGGCAGCTCAAAAGGTGGCAATAAATCGTTCACACCATACTCCAAGCAAAGCTGCAAAAGCTTGCGAGGAAAAGGCCAATTCTTAGTGACGTCTTTGCTCCGTGAATTGAAAACATAATCCCTGCAACACAAACCACAAATCTTCAGTCTCAGTTAATAAAATTACATGGCCGATAATTATTTAATCCTAATTCTTGGAACCTCATATCCCATGTTTCCCATTCAAGCAAGATTTACATTAAAAAAAAAAAAAGAAATCTAAAAAGTAAGTTCTTCTCTCTCTCCCTCTTTTTTTTTTTTTCCTTCAGAAATTTGCCGCAAACTTTTGCTGTGAATTATCTAAAACCTTATCACATGTAAACTTCTATTATTGGAAAACTCAAATAAACCACGGAACTGAACATGGATTGGTAGGTCCACCAAATCGGTTGCACCATTAAGAAAGAAGCATACTTTCCAACACTTATATTTAATAGACATGAATGGGGAATTGGAACCACAAGAAACGCACAGAGGCATCTGGAGGAGAAGCAAAGGGTTCATCAAAAATCAAGCAACCAATTCTCCACTCTTCCAAACCCAAAGGAGAAGACATGAAATCACAATAGAAATCAACAATTCTATGAGATGGATCGATGAACTGGTGGAGAAATAGATTTAGAAAGCCCAAAATCATTTTTTTCTCTTTTTTTTTTTTTGTTGGGTGGGGGGGGCAAACAGTAGCCACCATAAGCTGCTTCTGATGGAACCCAAGAAAAAGGTTCTAGCAAGGACTTCTCAGTACCCATGAACAAAATGAAGATAAAAGCCCTCAAAGCACAAGCCCAGATATAATATAGCCCCAGGTCCAACAAATTTGCAAGATGTGAACCAAGACATGAGGAAAGAAAGGCATACGAAGTCTTCCAAAAGGGCACCAACTCAGGCTCTGGTCTGATTGATCCCACTGAGATTCTCTCATGGAAGGAAGAGTCCATGACATGGCAAGGCTTTTTATGTGGTAAGAGAGCTGTTACCTTATGGAAAAATGAGGGGGCTCGGTTTCATCAAGGCCTACTGGATCTACTGCCTCTTGGAGGGCAAGATTACCAGAAGCCCTCTCATCACTTTTCAGTGCTGGAGACTTGCAGGGAACTGAGTGGTCTGAAGGGTTTTCAATGGATAACATCTGAGGATGGCCTTCTCTCTTTTTCTGGTGCTCAAAATTACAACAGTATCAGCCCCAAGAGCTTTGCTGCAACTGGGCCTGCTCTTATGCTTAGCCTCCAGCATAACCAAGGACTCTAGCTTCCAGAGAACAACCCCACAATCAAACAAGCTAGGAGAGCACCAAATCTCGGCCACAGCAAAACAGACCCCCTTTCTTTTCCTCCCCTCACCTGATTTGATGCCTGCAAACCAAGTAAAATAGAAATTAGAATATATGCACGAAGAAGAACAGATATATCTCTACGGAAAGGAACAATAAGAAGCCAGAAAACCAAGGAGGAGGGTCGGTTCTAGAACATCATTTTATGCAGCCAGAAGATTTGGACAGATTTGAGGATTTGGAAACCCATGGAGTTGAATCAGAATCCTTGAGAAGTGGAAAGCCATGGAAGCAAAGGAGTGTTATTTTATGTGAAGGAAATCCATGAGAGCAAGTAGAACTTGGGAGCAGCTAATCAGACAGCTAAAATAGCAGGTACAAAGATCAGAAGGAAGAACCCAGAGAAAGCGAAAGAAAATTATACCAAGAACACAACTGTCAGCCCATGAAATACCAGCATACGTACAAAAAAAAAGGAAAAAAAATAAAGAACTAATAAACGAGAACGAACAAGAGATTGGTAAAAGGAAAAAAAGCAAGCCCAGAAGGAAATCATAAGGAAAGCTCACTGACCTGTTTTGTTAGGAATAAGGCTGAAAAAAAAATTATAGGCTATGCAAAGAAGTAGAAAACAGAACAGAAAGGAAAAAGAAGGGGGAAGAGACAATGGTGGAATCATAAAAGATTTTATTTTGACGATTAACAAGAGTGCACGCGAGAGAAGGAGAGGGGGATTATACTAAAAATGAAGCTGTACAAATGACGATGCTAGGGCCAATTTAGGCAGAGATACGCACGATCATAAGCAAAATCTAAGACCCGGCATCTTAGATTCCCTTCAGAAGGTCCTAAAAACCCCATGTATGTGCTGGATCCAAGCGAAAAAATAAAGAATAAGAATAGAGAGAAGGGGAGGACAGAAGCCAGCAGAGAAAGGGAGAGTCCATTAGGACATTGACACTGCTCTTATCACAGGAGAATCCAAACAAAACCCGTGCCCAGGTTCCGCAAGAAATTAAGAGCTAAAAGATTCATTATATATATAAAAAAAAAACTGATTGGAAGAAGTGAAGGGAAAAAATCCAGAAAATAATAATAATAATATATTCAAACAATCAACTCCAGAAAATTTTCTCCTTGTAATTCTTACCCGTCACGAACTTCAACTGTAATAGAGAGAAAGAAAAAAAAAATTGAAAAATAACAAATGTGCTTCAAGTGCTGAGAGGAGAATGGAGAAAGAGGGATGAGGAAGGGGAGAACTTTGCTGAGAGAGAGAGAGAGCAGCAGCAATGGAAAAAGAGGACTCCATCTACACCCGCACATCAAAGGCATCCGGTTCTCCAGCAAAAAGCGGGCTATGGTACATTAAATGGTCACCCATAATAGGACAAAGGAGGGCGAGAGAGAGAGAAGGCGATGGGGGCCATGAAAGCGAGCCATCCTACCACCCCCTGCCCACTCTAATGGCTTTTTTTATTATTTTTTTTCTTTATTTTTTCTCTTCATATTTCAAACGGATCTTTCTTGGTGCACCGCATCTATGGATAAGCGGCGCTTCACTCATCACGGCCTCCATCAATCAAAAGAACGATCACCGCTCATCATGGATGAGGACGGAGATGCGGAGAATTCGGACTCTTTTTTTTTTTTTTCTGATAGGAATATTTGAAAAATAATCTTTAGTTAATTGGCCTGAATAACCCTGATATAATATCTATGTTTAGGCCTTGATTTTTTTTTTTTTTTTTTTTTTGGCAATAGATGCCACCAAAATTGAAGCATTCTAAATAAATTGAAATCTAAAAATAAATATTATATTTAATATTTTATTTAGTGATTAAATCTTTAATTTTTATCAGAATGACCATTATGTTGATGTTTTCTTAAAAAGTTTTGCTTAAAAATAAGTGACATAAGAGAAAATAACTGTAGAATATTCCTGACCTCCAAGTTTTAGTTGGGGTAGGACTTAAGTTTTCCTATTGTCATATTAATCAAGAGACTTTTTCAATTTTATAAATTAGTAAATTCCTGTTGCACAAATATTATTATTTATTAATACATATCAAATTAAAACAAATACATGACTTTGCTTAGAAAAAAAATGGTGCGGCTTCTAAACAATTTTATGGATCAGAAGAAAACTGAAAGCATGTTATGATCCCATCAATATATATATATATAGCTTATATGATTAAATTTTTTTAAAAAAAGAATGAAGACTAGCCATTGTTAATACGATGAGCTTCCATTCAATCTCATCCCATTAATCTATGATCTATGATACGGGGACATTTTACTAGGAATTGCATTAAATTTATCAATTTTGCACGATTAATGAAGGATGATTAAGGATTGAAAATATGAGAAGTAGCTCATCCAATTTTATTATAAACTAATTTTTCATGACATGTACTTTAAAAGTACTTAGTAAAAAGCATACATAAATGATTCTTGGATGAGCTAGAGACATTATTTAAGCATCTTGTGAGGGCAAATAAGTTGGGGATTTGAAATGAGGTTCATTTTTAAAATATAAAAAATTAAATTGTAAAAATTAAAGGAAAATTTTTTGCAATTGTTTTTTTTTTTTTTTTTTTGGTGTGAGTGTTAGTGGATTAAAAAAAAAAAAGACAAGCCAGACATCACTGAGGCCATGCATCTAGATTTGGGATCTATTGATATGAATTAAAATAAAAAATAATGATTAAATAAATATAAATCATCCCTTTTTTTTTGTCCTTTATTTGTTCATCGCTGGCACAAGAGGATGTTGGAAGCCTTCAAGTTTCAGCGGCGTTTAGTCAATCAATCCATGGCACCAGCAGTAACTCTGTCCAAATAATGCAAGAAAAGTTATTGTAAAAAAGTGGTCTAACTCTGCATTTCAATAAATTAATTTGTAGGAAAATTAATCCATTTTATTGAAGGAAAATTGTAGAAAACCAAGAAAGATTAATGCGAGAGAATGAGAGATTTTGCGATACGTGAACAGTTTGTAGATATAATAAGAAGGAGATTAAGGCAGTGTTTGATAGTTTAAAAGTTATTCCTAAATAAATATATAGGATAGTATTTATTCAGAGTATAGCTGAGGGAATAAGCATCTTTTAAAATTATAAATCTGTCGTCAAGGGATAACTTTAAGGATGTATTTAATATGGTGGATAACGAAAGATATCTCCTGGATATCTTCCCTTATCCCCAAATGCTAGTTACAGGGGATAGTGCTGAAAAAGTTTAACCAAAGGGATAAACCATGGGGATAATCCACTGGACTTATTCCCTAGGGAACCCAGGAATAACTAAAGTTATCCATTGATGGCAGAGTAATAATTTTAAAAAGGTACTTATCCCCTCAGTTATCTCCTGGATAAATGCTATCCTCTACATTTATCCAGGGATAACCAAAAAGCTATCAAACACTACTAATTGTTTCTTGATTCCCTAGGAAATAAGTTTAGGGGATAATTCATGGTTAAATATGAGTTATCCTCTTTAATTAAACTTTTTTAGATCTATTCCCTTTAGATATAATATTTAAGGATAAAAAAGATATCCAGATTATTTTCCATATCTCTGCCTAAAAGTTCATTGCATTTTATTGGCATAAATGTACCTGGGCCCCTAACGCGCGATTGAAAGATACAAGAGCAAAAAAAAACAAAAAAAAAAAGAGTGTGAATGTGAATCATTCTTCCTCCGTACATTAAATGTTCCAAGTTGACAGGTGGTAACCAAGATGCGTTTTGTTAACGGGGCCAACTGGAAGTTGACTAATATAATAAGTACCATCTTAGCATAGAATCAAATCTAAAGAGAGCAACTTACCCACTTCTTTATTTTTTATGGGTAACATTAAATTTCTTCATGCCAAATTATAGTATAAGGTTCAAAAATAATTTTATATCAAATAAAAAATATATTATATATTTATAATTTAAATTCATCTGCTATTCTTAAATTTTTTTTTGAATTTTTAAACCAGATGGCTTCACATCGCTAACTAGTTAATTGATCAGCGAATAAATTTAGGGGATTATAAATGGTATCAAAAATATTTTCAGCAGGTGAACTAAGGGTATTACAAATAATATGGTTCCTGCAAGTAAACTTAAGGGTGTTACAATGATATCAGAGCCGATATATGTGTACGAAAGCTATTAGGATGGTGATGGAGTATGCCATGGCATGGAGTTCATGGGCATAAGGAAAGGATGAAAATAAAGAACGGATTACCTATGAGACTATGAGACAGTAATAGAGCCTGCCGTAGCAACATTGGTTAGCATGAGGAAAGAATTTGGAAAGGGCAAGCACGAAGAAAAGGCTACTATAGAACGATGATGGAGTCCGTCATGACATAAGCATGAGGAAAATACTGTAGCATGCAAATAGTCCCATGTCGAACGAGAAACAAATGTATTATATGCTTATGGCTCGAGTTCATCTGCTACCCATTAACTTTCACTAAAATTTTTTGAATCATGTGGCTTTGATCTACTAATTAGTTAATTAAATCAATAAATGAACATGAGGCATTATAATTAATAATACCAGGCTAAAGCCCATAGCACTTTGCTGTATCATTGTAAAAATTATTAATAAAGTATAGTTCCTCAAGTTTCTACTAGCTTGTGCTTTTATGTTACACATGGTAACAATATAATATCAGAGTTAAGGATCAGTAATGATTTATTTTAACTTATTTCATGTGGACTCTTTTCTATCTTAATATAAACTCTGTTGAATGTTTCTTAAAATTAGATAAAGCAATATAATTGATTCTAGTGTTTTTTAAAGAAAGAGGCTGTAAGCTTTGTCAGAAGTGTTGAAAGATAATTAGTATAAATTTTCTTAAATGTTTCTTAACGGGACGCTAGTTGACAAAACCCAACCAAAATACACACAGATCTTATATTATTTACACAGACTTCAAATCTTTCATCAATGTGATGCACGCTGGATTTAACTCAGTCTTGGAGGATTTAGATCATGACACGATATAAAAGAGGCTGTAAACTTTTCAATTGCAACTCTAGTCCAGCCAACGAGCCCTGCCGCCATTAGTTCTCATTGGACATCGTCTCCTTCTCGACGTGTCCTTAATTTATACTCTTCAACCATATTGTTAGCAGAGGTGGATCAATCCTTATACTAATATTTTTGATTATTTCTTACTAAGTTTAGATAAATTATAATAAAACTATCTGTTCCTTCTTTTTTTTTTTCTCTTATAATAATTTTAATTTACAGAGATACCTTTACAAATTTTGATGATTTTTTATGAAAATTCAGCCTACACAAACTTCTAATTCCAATTCAAATTTCTATATAAACCAAACAAATAAAGAAATAAGCGGTTCCAATTGGATGAAATTTGATTCTAATTTTGATTATAATGCCAAACCAAATAGATTCTAAGTTAGAGATGTAGGCTAAATTTTCAATCGAAAAAGTTCTGAAACATTTAGCATTGAACCAAATGCGACTGGACTCTATAAAATAATGATGATGATGATGATGATGTAATCCATAATTTTATATCAAGAATTATAATCAAAACTATGCAATCATACCAGAATATATGGAATGGTAATTCTTCATCGGATTTTCATCCTCAAATAATGAGGCTAATGCTCGTCCCCTAATGCAACCTAACTCACTTGTAGGCTAATGACTTTTATTTTCCTTCCTAAACCCTTCAATTGACATCAGAGGTGGATCCAAGGAACCTTCAAGTTTTCCAAAGAGAAACATACCATGGAGGCATGGGAATGTGGTGTGTGGATGGAGACCTTGCCTGAGAGCCACCTTGCTTATTATATGGCAACCATAGATTAGAGGTGAAGAACATAACCTCAGGACCTTAGAGATGAGCCTTTTGCAACTTGAGATGAATGGTTGGGAGGCATTGCAGCATGAAAGGCTGTTTAATTGCAACCACTGGTTTCAAGTTTGACCATTTGATGGTGAAGTAGGAGGCGTGTGGTAGACGCAAGGGGAAAATAAGTTGGGATTGGATTATCCCAGACAAGAAGAAGGGAACAAGAATTTTAGCATTTGGTTGAAGATGATCTCCTAATTACGTTTTCATCGTTTTAAGACAAGCTTCCAGCTCCAATGTTTGAGTTAGCCATTGCTTGAATCGTCCAACAAATTTTTTTTTTTTTTTTTGTGTTTTTCTCTAAAGAAGCAAATTCTTCCTAAGATTTGCAACCAGCGATGTTCAGAATATATGAGGTACATGTAATCAGATTATTTGTCTTTAATTATTTGGTAATTGTAAGTATTTAAGTTTGAATGGTTGATTTTTTAAACTTTGTAAACATCTTTGATTTTTTTTTTTTTTTTTGCACAATTGTTTTTGAAGATATTAATGAAATCATCCGGCTCGCATGTTGTACAGAAAATTCCTTGAAATATGACTGCTAATATATAATTCAGTATCATGAAAAAAATACTCATCTTGCCATAGAATAAATATTTAACAGGATTTCTCACCCTCTTTAATAAATTTACTACTAATTGCTTAATAATAGTGAGTTGATTTTAAGATAGGAGTCGGTTTTAAACCTATAATTCTATATTCAATTGTGACTAAATTATTTCTTGATTTTGATATAAATTCAATTCAAGCTCATATATGCTAGTGAGTTGATTTTAAGATAGGAGATTGATTCGATTTTGAACCTATAATTCTATATTCAATTGTGACTAAATTATTTCTTGATTTTGATCTAAATTCAATTCACCATTTCATGTGAAACATCCATTTATAGTTGAAGTATGAAATATATGACAGTAAAAAATATTTATTAACTTTTGTAAGTTGCCCACGTTCTTGGTTTCCATGCCAAACAATATCCTTGATTTATAAGGGTCCCACCACGCATGCGGTGTCTTGCGACTGCTTTGAAACGTTGAAGCCGTTGGCCTAAATTTTGTTGCTGCTTTTTTTTTTTTTTTTTTTTAACAAAACGAGCGATCATATAAGTCTCATGTGAACCAACTCAGATATATCAAAAATAAATTATGCTGAAAAAAAGTAGGACAATGATCTCTAGACCTCCAAATTCATGAGCCAATATGTTGAGTCATAAAGAAGTCGCCAATCAACAGCCGTATTGACTTTCTGATATATATGACGAATCAGGACCGAACTGTTCCCTCGCAGAAGGGAATAAATATCCCTCAAGATTGTTGCTGCTTTCAAATCGAAACAAAATCATCTAAAGTACAAGTTTTACACCATAAAATACCATATCTTTAGCAGTGAACATACACAGATACTTATAATTTTTTTTTATTATTATTAAATATAATCATAATCATCTAAATAAATCATTTAATTATGAATTCAACTATCCTATTTCTTAAAATATAATTATATCTTTCAATCTTTGATACAATGTCAGAATCTCCATACTCTTTTTGACATGTTTCAAAAAAAAAAAAAAAAAATTGTATATTACTTTTGATGTAGAATGATCTATACTGCATATAAATTCGTGTCAAAAGTTTGCTCATAAATTTTGTACTGCAGATGTGCGAATGATCGCATTTGATGCTGATTATTTTGCATCAAAAACGGTATACAAAAGCTTTTTCTCTGTACCAAATGTCAAAGCATTCATGTCACGATGTTCCTTCGTAACCTACGATGGAGACATAATAAAACTACGCCCACCCATTGAGTAAATAAAATGGGGGGCAAACGACAAATAACGCAGGAGCGTTCCTTGCTTTAAAATACTGGCCTTCTCAAAATTCAATCAGTACCATCGAAGTTCTTGCTTAGAAAAGTCCATGGCCGACACCTTTTGTTCCTTCAAACAGTGTCCTCTTTGGAATTTCAAAGCATTATTTAATGGGACCAGACCACGGCCGGCTCAGCCGGCGAAGTCACCGGCCTTGTCGTCAAGCCCTAAACGTCGTACAACTAAGACTGTAATAGAATGTGGACGCTTAATTAGCGAGCTTGATGGACAAGCAAGGGGATATTAGTATAAAATTTATATTCAAAATAGTGGATTCCAGCAGTAATTTCCAACTCGATATCTTGTTATTTAGTGGCAGAGTTCGATGAGAGAGAGAGAGAGCGCGCTTTGGGAAAACTTGTGAACTGTTGTTAGATGGTGACAGCGAATTTTGAAATTTTTTTAAGTGAGATCATCATTTTAGAGAGGCAGATGGAGATGGGCCATGCTTGAAAATTTTTGTGGCATGAAATAGTTAAACATTAACGACCTATTTTTAAAAGAAAATCTTTCAACTAATAGAAGTTGTGACAATGAAAATATAGCAATGGTTCATCTACTAGATTTAAGTTGATATGAGAATGTGATATGTGCATAGAGCACTCAATAAAAAAAATGAATATAATTTTCACAACCTTCACTTTGAATGGTAAAACATCTTTTAGTTAAGCTATATATTTTTTGCAAGAGAGAAATAGAGTATAATAGGGGCTCAAGTTTTTTAACATAAAAATCCTTCCACATTCAAGCCAATCAAAATAAACAAAAAAAAAAAAAATTCCTAAGATGTAGTGTTTGATAGAAAAAATATTATCCATGGATAAGTGTACGGGATAGAGTTTTTCCCCTAGCTATCCCTAGGGATATCCCTTGGCTATACCATTAATCATATCAAATGCAAAAAGGTAAATCCATAGGATAACTTTTTTTTACTCTTATTTGGAGGGATAACCAGCTATTCCTGCATTCTCTAAGGAATAAATTGAAGGGATATCCCATGGTTAACCATGAATTATCCCTTTGGTTAACTTTATTCCCAACTATCCCTTATAGTTATGGCTTTTGGGGATAAGAGGGGATATCCCCTCTTATCCCCTATTTCAAACACTACCTAAAGCTCTTAAAATTGAATTACTCAAAATCAATACAAAATGACAGCAATTATGGATAGCTCTAATAAACATGATCCTCAATGACAGCAATTATGGAGGAATATTATCTGAATAAATTAGTAGAATTTTTACAAGATTGGTCTTGTGCTTTATAAGGAGAGTTATGAGTAGAATTGAATAGAATGACGGTTTTGATGAAAGGAACATATTCTGATGGGACTTTTTTTCTAAAGATGCACACACAATGATGGATCACGCTGTATTGAAATCTTCCTCTGCTACACAGCACCATTGAATAGGCCAATTGAATCAGCTGGATCAAACCACATCATTTATCATCTACTTTTTGAGTTTGAGCTTAAGTTAATGTTTAAGTCATGAAAGTGGATTAATTAAACTATGGTCGACTTGTTATTGGCATCTTTAGCTCTACCATAGTGATCTCTCTCTGCATCAAAGGCATGTTAGCTTAGACTAAGCTTAACAACTCGAGGAGCATTAACTAGATAAGTTAGCTTAGACCGAGCTCAATAACTCATGAACATTTATCAATCGTAAAATTTTGCCAATTTTGAATTAGAGCTACTCAGATTGATGCCTGGGACTTGATGAAGTGTTGTCAATCAAAGTCAGCACCTGTGACTTGATGAAATGTTTTTGTTCAAGATCATTGTTCGAATTTGAATAATCTTTGCTGATTAAGGTTGACATCTAGACTTGATAAAGCTTTACCGATTGGGGTCCATGCCAAGACTTGACAAACTCTATTGATCAAGGTTAGTATTTGGACTTGAAAAAACTATATCGAAAATGGTCGGCACTTAGACTTCAAAAAGCTCTATTGATCAAGGTCGGTACCCAAAAGTTCTACCGATTAAGGTTGGCACCTAAACTTTAGGTAACCTTTTTAGCTCAACCGATTTAAATCATCAACCTTAACTCTTAAGGTTGTTGATTTTGATCATCAGTTATAGTTCTTTTGAGTCGACCAATTTTGGTTAGATTCGTCTTCATTCTTCAAATCAATTAATTTTAATCAGGTTGACCTTACCTCTTTAGGTTAGCTAATTTTGATTATCTACCTCGGCTTTTAGGTTAGATTTAACTATTCAAGTCAATCAATTATGGTAAAGTTAGCCTTAACTCTTCAAATCGACTAATTTTGGCCATCCACCTCAATCAACCTTAACTCTTTAGGTTGGCCTTGACTCATCAAATCAATTGATTTTGGTCATCCGCCTTAGCTCTTTAGATCAATCTTGACTTTTTATGCTGGTCTCAACTCTTTAGGTTGGTTTTGACTCTTCAAGTTAGTTAATTTTGGTCGAATCAATTTTAACTATTAGGTTGGTCTTGACTTTTCAAATTAGCTATTTTTTTTTTCAAGTAGCCTTGTCTCTTCAATCAGTTGATTTTTATCGTTTGCCTCAACTCTTCAAGTAGGCCTTGATTGCTAGTCAATTTTGATCAAATCGATCTTAAATATTTGGGCCAACCTTAGCTCTTTAGATTGGTTGATTTTGGTCATCAGCCAAGTTTTTAGATTGACCAATTTAAATCATTAGGATTAGCTCTCAAGCTCTTTAGATAGGTCTATTCCTTTGCCTCGGATATGCTCTATGGCTGCTCTCGACCAACTTGAGTATAGCTCATGCCACTTAAACATAGCTTGCTTCTTGATCTCTCCTTTTTAGTGGGATGGTTGGATGCCCTTATCCATTCCTTTCTACTAACAACATTATTTTGTTAATGTTTGAATATGATGTTTACATGCCAATGAATAAATTATCTTTACTTGAATAGTAGAGCACACACATTCCATCCTAGCTATATGTTTTCCCACGAAAGAAAAAGGGAGTATAAGAAGGCTAGAAGTGTTCCTTTGGAGAATCCTTCGACTTGAGTACCCTCCAATGCTTAAGTCAGACAAAATAAACCAAAAAAAAAAAAAAAAACATCCTAGGCCCTAGTCAAGCTACGCAGGATCTAAATAAGAAGTAAGAATATCTTTACCTATGATGTTTTAAGTTACTGCAAGAGGTAAGAAGTAAAAAATAAGCAATATAAAAATTAAGATAAAAGCATCAAAAATTATTTTCATCATCATGAATGGAGGTTCTTGTAACTTTTTAAAATATTGTTAACACTGATAAATGCTCACAAAATTGCTCTTAACTTTTTTAATTGAACTTCAATTTGAATAATTCAAAATACTTTAAAAAATCAACTCAATAATAGACATTATAAATATAATTTTGATAAATAATTATAATTATGTTATTTTAATATTTTTTTAATTTAATATAATTAAATTAAATTTTAATTTAAAGTGAGCTAGTCAAAAAGACTAGATCTCACATGTACATAAAAATTTTTCCTTTAGTTTATTGATCTTTCCCAAAGGAACATCTTTTGATACAACATCTCACAGTCCATGGTCCATGTCAGTCTGAGTCGCTTACCTAACACGATAAGGCTCAAGCCCAAATAACCACACACATCGTCCATTAAGTCAAATAATAAAAAGGACTAAACTAAACCCATGATATTTATAGTTCTTGGAAGAACACGCCCCATAAATCAATACTACAGTAATGACACCATAAACTACAAAAATGGCATCATAAAATAAAGAAAAAAAAAAAAAAGATGTCGTAGAATCAAGCTAAAGGATATCAATCTATATATCTTCAAGCTAATATTGCTTTAAGACGTACGTGTTACAGAAAATATATTTTTTAAAAAAATATTCATATAGTGGTCCTCTATTAGTATGAGATTATTGTTTTCATAATCTAATATTGCTCTAATGAATCAAGCCATCATGCAATACGATAGATCCACAACGAAGAACCAACATGGTGGCAAGCATTGAATCAAAAACTTGATTTCAATTAAGCACTAAGTTCAGCATAATTTTGAAGCCCAGTCGTGGAATTCGGCCCCGGCCCAAGTCTGAGATTCCTCAATTAACTTCTACCCAAAGCTGAGTTATACTCAATTAATTCGTGTTTTTATTTCACCAACCACTAATGATTCATGACTGTTTAAGATAATGGCTGCTATAACCTATTTCATTGTACTGAACTTATATACAACGAGAATACAAAGAATGACCCATACTTAATCTCACCATCCTTTTTTGTTATTGACTAACATATATTTTGTTGTTTCACTTTGTTTTTATATTTTAATAGAATGGATATAGGTTTCAATTTAAAAGGTATACGATATTTTTTGAACCGAGATTTTATCAAAGAACACTATTATATTTTACTCATCATAAATAGATTCTCTGTACAAATAAAAGTCACACGTTACGACCATGGAAGATAAGAAAAAGAAATTAAATAATTTTTGTAAATTAAGCCTCGGTTCTCCTCTTCCTCCTCTCTTTGTCTAAAAGATTTGATAATTTCATCAGACATGCATCAGAAACATCAAAATCTAATCTATTGTTAATAAGAAAGAGTAGATGTTTGTCATGTCTAGGGCTAGAATCAAGCTGGTCAAGCCACATCCATCCTGGGTCTCCAACCAAAATGTTAGACTGGGCGTGAAATTAAGTTGGGCCTAATTGAGGAAGCCCGTTTGAGCCAAAAGGCTGGGCCAATCTGAATTGATTGGCTTTGAGCCGAGTCCCACCCCTTGCTTTGATGAGGGGAAGAGAAGTAATGTTTGACCACAAATAGGAGTGTAATCGAGCTGAATCGAGTTGTTACAGTGTCAAGCTTGAGGTTGATTCGGTTCTAAAAATTGAAGCTCGAAACTCGATTCAAGCTCGATTCAAATTTTTATGTAAAAATTTAAAAAATAAATTTTAAATTAAAATAAAATATATTCTCAACTAAAAATTTAAAAAAGTTTTATATAATTAGGATAATATATATATATATATATATATATATATAAGGGTTAAATAGTAAAATTAGGTAAGCTCGATTAAGCTCACGAGCTTTTCGAGCTGAGTATATTAATACTCAAACTTGATTCAATAATATACTCGAGTAGCTCAAGCTCGATAAGCAGCGAGTCAGTTTCGAATATTTTTTGAGTCGATTTTGAGCTACTCGTTAACTGTCTCGACTCAGTTACACTCCTAACCACAAACGAAAAAAATGATTCATTTGCCCTAGATGAGAAGAAGAGGAGGCAATTGAAAGCATAGTTGTCAGAACTGGACCGAACCGACTAATTGGATCGGTTAAATCGGGGCTCGAAGGCCAAACCGATCCGGTTCTAACATAAAATCGGATGTGTAAGTGATCTGGAATAAGTCGGCCAACCCATTCAGTTCACCGGTGAACCGATCAATTCAGTTCGAACCAAATGAGGTCACAAATTTTATTATCATATTAACCTTAATTTTTTTATTAAAAATTATTTTTTATATAAATATATTTTTATATTAAAATAATTGAATGATGGTTCAACCAGTGATCTAATGGTTGAACCAGTGATCCAGTAATCCAAGCCTTTGGCTGGGTCCAGGCCAAATCTGACAACTATGATTGGAAGTGTATCAATGGGTTGAAGGATAAGGGAATGGGGTGAAGAACAAGGGTGATGGACTTGAGTAGCTGATCCCTAGTAGCTACAGTTGAGGGAGGCCAACAACTGTGCTAAATAGGTCAGAACTTAGCAAATACCATGAAGATGAAGAGTTTAACCTATGCCGGACAGATTCGTCTCATTAAGTGTTTTCCTCTTGTAGGCTCCAGTGAAGTATAAGGTGAAGTGAAATCACATAATCTTTACATTTGTAGGTTCTATATGAAATAGCCACTAAAAAATTATTAGTAAATGTTGCCGCAGAAATTCGTTCTCTGACTCGGATGCGCTTCCGGCTTCTGATCCAGATGCCGATCTCGTCGTCTCGGAGTGGAACCTGCAAGATAGTCCGCACACAGAGGGTGCTATGGGGGTTGCCCTCTGCGGAGGACCCTCCGATGCCCAAGTCAATGAAGATTCACAGCAAGCAGATGTGAGGAGAAGACTCTCACAGAGGAATGTTCCTCCAGGCTCTTGTGAGAGCTCTAATGGAGTATGAGATTCAGTGAATGAAATGAATGCGTAAGGGGTTGTCTTAGAGTTTACGCGCATACCTGAGAGGTTAGAATGCTATGGTATTTATAGGTGATCACCTGATTCCTTGGACGTGCTCTAGATGGGGTCTGAGAACTGTTAGGATTCGAATCAAGTTTGTTATGAGGCCGGTAGGGTCCATATCTTGTCAGTTAGAGGATCGACGGTTGGGAGAGCTGGTTGATGCCTTGAGGCTCGATGATTACATAGGCCTAGGCCACTCTCATGGGTTCTAGGCCACTTCTGGGCATGATTTGTCGCTTGGAATCTTATTCAGCTATTGTGGATTCGAACTCTCCCGCTCCGGACTCCGCAGAGATATTTTGAATGCTGTGGTTTGGCCTGAATGAGGAATAAATTGATTTTCCAAGGTTTAGAATGGATCGGCTCGAATGACCAAGGAATGGCTCAGCTCGGACGACCGGAGTATGAGGGTGGCTCGGGTTACCGAGGTATAAGGATAGCTCGGCTTAGATGGCCGAAGTATAAGGATAGCTCGGGTTGCCGAGGAATAAGGATATCTCGGCTTAGATGGCCAAAGTATAAAGGTAGCTCGGCTTAGATGGCCGGAGTATAAAGGTGGTTCAGGTTGTCAGAGTGACCCGACCTCATCAAAGCTGATTTGACCTCGTCGCTAGAATGCTAGGCCAGCTGGCCAACTGGCTGGCAGGATGTTTGGATTGGACGCGACCCCATCGCCAATGTGAGTGGTCAATAATGCTATGACGATTTTACCATCACATGCCCCCCACTCCCTAGTCCGAAGTGTAATTTCAGATATAGGGAGTAGAATTCTGGAGTAATCTTATTTGGGGGATTCAACAAGGCGGGCAATGATGATCTCTTAAATGACGGGCCACTATTTCATCATCATTTTTCGCCACAGCTCGAGGAAAAAATGCCTCGTTTCCAGTGGGCTGTGGTTGTGGGAGTTCCACATGGCGGGACTCCTTTATTTTTGGCGCCCATATCGGGATTTTTGCCGTCTAGGGCTTTCTTTCTGAAGCACTTATTTAAAGAGGGTTGGGGTGGCACTCCTTCTGCAACGCCCCTTTGTTCCTGCCACAGAGATTTTTCGCTCTCTTTCTGAGCCTTTGCTTGTTTGTTTGTGTCTTACCCTCTATTCAGCCAACATGAGCGGTCCAGGCGACGTTGCTTCTGAGGTAACCTTAGATGACCTGGATAGGATCCGTCGTCATTATAGAGTTCCTCTGGACGTAGCCTTATGGGCGCCGAGGATCGAGCACCGAGTTTCAACCGAGCTAAGCCGGAGAGTCTTCTTTTACGAGGAGAGCTTGAGGGAAGGTCTCCGATTCCCTCTTCACCCGTTGATACAGGAAGTGATGAGGTTTTACAACATATGCCCAACGATGGTGGCTCTGAATAGCTAGCGCAATCTCATCGGGTTCATCTCGATGTGCAGTTGTGTTGGGGTGACTGCGACTCTTCCCTTATTTCGAGTTTGTTACAATCTGGTTTCCGGGAGGAGTTCTGAGTGGCCCTGCATTGGGCCCCGGAAGTCATTTAAGATGATTTCTGATAACCCTTCTTCGATAAAGGGGTGGAAGTTCCGATTTCTCATTGCCGAAGGAAACATCGGCTCAGATTTTCTGAGAGGATGGGCTAGTTATGTGAAAGATCCAGAGGCGCGTATGGAGTTGAGCGAGCAGGAGAAAAGGGATCTTGCTACCCTTCGGAGCGGTCAGGAGATCCATGCAAGCACCTTGTTAGCAGAGGATGCCCTTTTCGCCGCCGGGCTTAGCTCCATCGACCCTCAGGGTGAGTCTTTGTTCTAATGGTCAACCTGTTCATGTGATCTTGCCACTGTTTAACTGAACATTCGCTGTGTTTTCAGCCGAGATATCCGCGTTTGCGGGCCAAATAAGGAGGGAGCTGGGCAAGCGCCACAGGGGCTTCGGCTTTAGGGATAAGCATAGATCCGAGAAGAGGGCTCGTCTTTCCAGGTCTCGCTCGAGGGAGTCCAGGAGAGACGATGTTGGCTGCCGCTCCTCTGCTTCAAAGAGGGAGGAGGTGAAAACGCCAATTGTAACCGATAAGCCCTCCCTGCCGGAGGGAGGTGAGACAGCAGAGGAGGTCATTGGGGGAAGCTCGGAAAGAGCCGTCGAGGTTTCTCCCCTCTAAATAGTAGTCGTGTCAGACGATGTCGAGGAAATGTCGTCAGTTGGTCCGGTGATCCTTCTGCCGGAGGTTCCTCAATCACCAGCGGTGAGGAGTCCACCGTGCATAGAAAAGACCCCCGCTCAGGTGGAGGGGTCAGGAGAGGCAACGACGGCTACCGAGGCTCAAGTGGAGCCACCTGTAGAGAGGTTGGTGGAGGTTGAAGTGCCTCCTATTAAGGGTGTCTCTGCTATGGCACCAGAGGATGCCGTTCAAGAAATTGATGTTCAAATGGAGTCTGCCGAAAATAGGGCAGTAGCCAAAGAGGAAGAGGAAAAGGAAGAGGAAGAGGAATCGCTGGATGAAGGGGGTGTTCGGGCCGAGGCTCCCTCGATCGGGGCCGAAGCATTCGAGGCCTTGCAGGTTGGAGCTCTGACAGGGGAAGCTGAGCGTATGATTCCTCGGGTCGGAATCCCTCAGTTCGGTTCTTCAGCTATGAGCTCCTTCGTCCACAGCCCGGAGGTGGATGATATGCTCACTGCCTTGATGAGGTCCGTTCTGCGCACGGGAGGGAGTTCCTTGACGGACGAGCCTGCCGCCGAGGATATTATCAAGGCGGCTTTTGGCTGGTTCGGGGCGCCGAAGGATGCTTTCCTTCTTCCCGAAATTAGCAATGCTACTCTCATGACGATGGCTTCAAACTACATTTCCCATGTGAGTTATTGTACCGAGATTGTGATTCTTGATTGGTCGGCCGTGTCGTGGTTTTTCACATGCGTTTTTCTCGCAGCACGCCTTGGTCACAAGAGCGCTGATTTGGCGTTTAAATTTGGCCATTGGGGCCTATGCTCAGGCCAGAAAGGAAGTGGCCGACCTTCGGGCAAGGGTGGATTCAACCATGTTGGCCCAGATGGCAACCCAAGAGGGGGGGTGAATTGGGTTCTTAAAAAATTTAAGACTTTTTGAAATGTTTTAAACAAATTAACTCAAGATGTGCACGTGAGAGAAATTAACTTAAAGCAATGCACAAACAGAAATATAAGAGATAGAGTAGAGACAAATGAGCACGGCAAACACAAGGTTTTATAGTGGTTCGGTGCAACCAACACCTACGTCCACTCCCAAGATTCACTTGGGTCCACACTATAATCTCTCTAGATTACAGCCGAGTTGTTTTACAAGCTCACAACTCAAACTTGTTGTTTTCCCGGGATCACAACGAACCCAGCCGGTTTTACACGGGCTTACCAGCACAAAACCCAAACACAAGCTATACCAAGCTTGTACCGAGGTAAACTACCTCCACTAGTTCAATCCCTCAGATTGAACTAGCACAAATAATAAAATGTGTTTGTTTAGTTACAATGCTCCTTAATGAGCAGATTAACAAAAGTAAGAATAGAGTTTAGAAAAGCCTGATTTGCAGTTGGTTGGCTTGGCTTTTCTTCTTTTCTTCAACTCCTTTGATGTTGAATCGGCCTCAGCACGGATTCTCCTGAGTTTGGAGTTGATTTGAAGCTTTTCCCCTTTTCTTGAGTGGTGAAAATCACTTGAGATGCACTTGGATTTCTTCTGAAGCTTCCTTGGATAGTAGAGCTTGAGCACAGAAGCTTCACTTTGATTTCACCCTCTTTCTTTCACTCTATTTTGAATCACGAATTTTTTTAATAACGCTCTGTTTTTCCTTTTTCCTTTCTTTTTCTTTGAAATAAATATCTCTCTATTTTTTCTCTTGATTTGAATGCTCCTCTATTTATAGATTCTGAAAATATAGCCGTTAGAAACAAAGAAAAATAGCCGTTATTCAAAAAATTACCGTTGGAGCTGAGTGTCATTAAAAATTTCCCCAGATTTGGGAGTCGACTCGGCTGCGAGTCGGCTCGAGCAATCGAATACCAAAAATAGAAAAAAAGGTTAGGGGTCGACTCGAAAAGGTGTCGACTCCTGAAAGTCAGGAGTCGACTCGTGAAAAGCTGGGGTCGACTCGCGAAGTGCTCAGAAAAACAGTCTTCTGCCGTCTGAGCGAGTCGACTCGCACAGTCAAGGAGTCGGCTCGAGAATCAGGGGTCGACTCGAGTGGGTCGACTCGAGACAATCGTACACTCGGAGTCGACTCTAAAACTCAAGAGTCGGCTCCGGAACGTATCAAAAATCAGAAACTTTTCTGATTGACATTAAAATCATTCCAGATTCATTTTAATTATTGTTTTGACTTGAATTCAATAAAATTGACATTAAGAATTGATTCAAGAACTATTCCAAAAACTCATTGAATAAAACATGAATTATAAAATTTATTTTTGAAAGTTCATTGAGCTTAAAGTTACTTTCAATTGATTAACAAACTTTAACATTCATTGATTGTTCAAGATTTAAATAAACTCATTATATCTTTTAATGAACTCAATGGCTTTTAGTAAATCATCAAAATCAATAAGTTGGGTCAGTAATTTTTCAATAATTTCTCAACAATCTCCCCCTTTTTGATGATGACAAAAATATTGAGTTTTCATGATTGATTAGTGAATTTTTTTTTCATAGTTAAGTTAGGCTCCCCCTCAATGAGGTAGCTCCCCCTATGAAACTTAATTAAATAACCCATTGTTTATCACAATCATAGACAATCATAAAACTATAAAATCTCCCCCTTTTTTGTTATCAACAAAAAGGTAGAGAAGCATAAACATTCATTCAAATTTCATTGACATAGAGAATTAGAGAATTCATTTCATTCAAAAGGTCTAATACATCAAATGTTCAATACATTGATTCAAAAAAAAGCATAAAAATTAAAAATCTAGTAACTCAAAATGAGTTCTTACAATCCTAGTTAAATGATCTACAATGTTTTCATTCCTTCAGATTGAATTTTTACATAGTCTTTGAGTTTTCATCACAAAGGTGCAAGCACTCTTGAATTTGTCTTGAAGCTCTGCGTTGCACTTGCATAAGTCTCCATCTCCACATATATCCTTAAGTTCTTCAAAATATTCTTGAGATCACCACTTAAGGATACCGAAGAAGAGCTGATAGTGGATTCATCTTTGAATACGATCATCAAGAGAATAAAGTGTCTCTCTCAAATTCATAAACTTATTCTCAAATTCAGTTTAAGCTTTTCAGATTGATCTCAAGTAGAACTTTGAGTTGCAAGCTGTTGATCTGAGAAACTACAGAAGATGAAGCTTGAACAATAATGGAACAGGGGCTGGAGCAGGGGCAGAAGCAAAGGGCTCGGAGGTGCAGGCGAAGGATGTCTGAGATGGTCCTGCAGCCTCAACATCTATAGCTCTTCCTCTATCAGTCCTTTCTTCCCATTTTCCATTTTTTTGATAAAACCCATTCTATGAATAGTGGCCAAGCTATAGAAATCAGTGTGTCTTAATTCCTTCATTGGCTCATTATCTGAAATCACAACCCTTGGCTCGAAAAATCTTGTAAGAATCATCCATAGGGCAGACTGATTTCCTTTTCCCTCCACAGTCTGCTATGTACCATAAATCATGCTGGGAAGATTGATAGGTTTGCCTGTCACAATGGCATCCATACAAAATATCTCTTTCGAAACATAATCAAATCTACCTGTTTTGGAAATAGATCCTACTGCAGATATTATGTAATAATCTCAGTTCTAATGGAGTTGATTGGCAAGAACCTCTTCAAATCCACAACATCCCGTTTAATAATCTGGAAGAGCGGGACTACGGTCTTCTGAAGAAAAGGTGGAGGTGCCAGATAAAGGTAATCCAATAGTCTAGAAAGATCTCCAGTAACAGAACCTCCTCTCACATTGCTAACTAAGGCCCATGATCTCCTCTAGACAAATTTTTGTAAAATTCTTTACCAATGAGGGATAAGTCGGGCAATCTAGAGAACAATTTTCTCCCATCCCATCTCAATCAACTGTCTCCCAAAAAGAAAACCCTCATTTCAAATAATTCAAATCCACCTTCCTACCCTTGTTATGATCCTATCTGCTAATCGGTCTACCTGAGGAGAGCAGGTGCAGCAGGAGTAGAAGAAGAAGTGAAGAATCCGAGCTGGGTGACGGCTCACGCACGGGACGCTCACGTTTTCAACGGAGCGCTTCCTCTTGACGCCGGCCGCACAGACACTGGATCCACGGTTTTGGGGGCCATTTGTGATTGGAGTGTAATAAGGGATTCTAGGAAGTTTGGAGGTTTGGAAGAGTTTTGGAGAGAGTATTTTGAAGGATTGAAAAGGAAATGAACGTCGAGTCGACTCTGCCCTAGATAAATCAACCTGGGACCACCTCGAGTCGGCTCGCGCAAATCAAGTCGACTCGGACAGACACAGAAAGTCCATCCCGACTTGGAGTCGACTCGCGCCAGAGGGTCGACCCGAGAGTTTCAGTGAAACCGGAGTCGACTCCGATACGCACCGAGTCGGCTCCGAGACCATTTCAGACAAAAACATGAAATTTCTGAAATGTGTCCGGAATTTGATCATAAAATTGATAAATAATCATTGAATATGAGTGGATCAATTAGATATGAATTCTAGATAATATTTCCTTAAGATTTCAAAGATTTGAAAGAATTCTTAGATAAATTTCCTTAGGGGTTTCAAATGGATCACAAATACCTAATCTCCTCTAAGATAACAAATCTTTCTTCAGGTTTTGTAAATGTCAGCTAATTGTTCTTCAGTGTTTACATAATCTAAACAAATTTCATCATTAGCTACATGTTCTCTTATAAAATGATATCTAATTTCTATGTGTTTTGTTCTTGAGTGTTGAATTGGATTTTTGTTAAATTGATTGCACTAGTATTATCACATTTTATGGGTGTCTTATTAAGTTTGATACCATAGTCTTCAAGTTGTCGCTTAATCCATAGGATTTGCGCACAGCAACTTCCAGCTGCTACATATTCAGCTTCAGTAGTTGATAATGCAACTGAATTTTGCTTTTTGCTAAACCATGTGATTAAGTTACTTCCTAAGAAATGGCATGCACCACTTGTGCTTTTTCTATCAATTTACATCCGGCATAATCAGAATCTGAATATGCAATTAGGTTTAATGTGGAGTCTCTAGAATACCATAAACCTACATTTTTTGTTCCATTTAGATATCTTAATATTCTTTTAACAGCTATTAAATGTGATTCTTTAGGTTCAGCTTGAAATCTAGCACATAAACATACTGCAAACATTATATCTGGTCTACTTGCTGTTAAATAGAGAAGGGATCCGATAATACCTCGATAATACTTTTGATCAACCTTCTTACCTTCTTCATCTTTGTCAGCTTGCATGAAGGACTCATTGGTGTTCCAAGGGGTTTCATTGTTTCCATACCAAACTTTTTGAGTAGTTCTCTTGTGTACTTGGTTTGGTTGATAAAATTCCCTCCTTGCATTGTTTGATCTGGAGTCCAAGGAAGAAGTTGAGTTCTCCCATCATGCTCATCTCGAATTCTCCCTGCATTAACTTTGCAAATTCTTGACAGAGAGATTCGTTAGTAGCACCAAAAATAATGTCATCTACGTATATTTGTACTACAAGTAAATCTTTACTTTTTCTTTTCAAAAACAAGTTTTATCAACATTTCCTCTTGTAAATCATTTTCTATTAGAAATTTACTTAACCTATCATACCAAGCTCTAGGTGCTTGTTTCAAACCATATAAAGCTTTGTGCAATTTAAAAACGTGATTTGAAAATTCGTGATCTTCAAAACCTGGTGGTTGTTCTACATAAACTTCTTCATTATAAGTCCATTTAAAAATGCGCTTTTTACATCCATTTGAAATAAGTTAATGTTCATATGACATGCAAATGCAAGTAAAAGTCTAATGGCTTCTAGTCTAGCTACAGGTGCAAAGGTTTCATCAAAATCAATACCTTCTTCTTGACTATATCCTTTAGCAACCAATCTAGCTTTGTTTCTAATTACTATGCCATTTTCATCTAGTTTATTTCTAAAAACCCATTTAGTTCCTATAACTGAATGGTTTTTAGGTCTTTCAACTAAGTCCAAACATTATTTCTTGTAAATTGATTTAATTCTTCTTGCATTGCTAACATCCAATTATTATCTTTTTCAGCTTCTTCTATAGTTTTAGGTTCAATTTGTGATACAAATGCAAGATGATTACTAATATTTCTCATGTATGATCTAGTCCTTATTCCTTGAGATGGATCACCTATAATCAATTCCTTGGGATGACTATGAGCATATCTCCAGTCTCTTGGAAGATCTACATCATTATGATCATATTAACATCATCGTCCTTATGTGAATCATTATCTTTAGCTTCTTGTTCATGATCAGAAGATACTTCAATATTAAGTTTTTCAAGATCTTTTTCAATTATGTTTGTATCTTCCTCATCATCAATCTTTTCAGATCTAGTGCTAAAGACTCATCGAAAACTACATGAATGGATTCTTCAACTACTAAGGTTTTCTTGTTAAAGATTCTATATGCCTTACTAGTTGTTGAATAACCTAAAAAATTCCTTCATCAGATTTAGCATCAAATTTTCCTAAGTTGTTTTTACCATTATTATGAATGAAACATTTACATCCAAATGCATGAAAGTATTTTATATTGGGTTTTCTTTCATTCCATAATTCATAAGGTGTTTTCTTTAATATTGGTCTTATTAAAGCTCTGATTTAAGATGTAACATGCTGTGTTAATAGCTTCCGCCCAAAAGTACTTTGGTAAGTTGCTTTCACATAGCATGGTACGGGCCATGTCTTCTAAGTTCTATTTTTCTTTCAACTACACCGTTTTGTTGTGGAGTCCTAGGGGCTGAAAAATTATGATTAATTCCATTTTCAGTGCAGAAATTTTCAAATAAGTGATTTTCAAATTCTGTTCCATGATCACTTCTTAGAGATACTATAGTAGTGTTTTTCTCATTTGTGACTTTCTTGAAGAATTTCAGGAACATCGAGAAAGTCTCATCTTTGTGAGCTAAAAACATTACCCAAGTATATCTAGAATAATCATCTACAATCACTAGACCATATTTCTTTCCTCCTAGACTTGTGGTTCTAGTTGGTCCAAAAAGGTCCATGTGAAGTAGCTCTAGTCCCCTAGAAGTTGAAACAACATTTTTAGATTTAAATGAACTTCTAGTTTGTTTTCCAAATTGACATGCATCACATATTTTTTTTTCAAAAACTAATTTAGGTAAACCTTTAACTAAATCCATTTTAATTAGTTTTGAAATAAGGTGTGTGCTTGCATGACCTAATCTACGATGCCACAACCAACTAATATCATTAATGTTAGCATTATCAGCAATTAGGCAATGATACTCTTAGAAGTTTTTCTGTCAACTAAGTATACATTGCCAAATCTATAACCAGTAAAAACAATGCTATCATCAATAGAATTAGTTACAGTGCATAAAGAAGATTTAAATGAAACATTAAAGTTTTTATCACATAATTGACTTATGCTAATTAGATTATGCTTCAAACCATTAACATAAAGTACATTATCAATAAATATAGATGGAGTTATGCGAACTTTACCAAGGCCCAAATTTGACCTTTACCGTTATCGCCAAATGTCACAACTCCACCTTTCTTTTCTTCTAGGGTGATGAATTCCTCTTTGTCACCCGTCATATGTCTTGAGCAGCCGCTATCAAGATACCACTTCTTGTTTGATCTTTTGGCTACAAGACATTCCTGCAATATCATCAAACTTTATGTTTAGGTACCCAAGCTTTCTTGGGTCCTTCATGGTTAGTAGCAATAAAAATTGTTCCTTTCGGAACCCATATTTTCTTAGCTTTAATTTTAATTTTTTTTTATTATTGTTTTGCATTCAAAGGATTTGTGACCTTTTTCATTACATTTAAAACAAGTTATATTACTTTGGTTGGCTTTTACAAAAATATTCTTTAGTGATTTCTGTTTTCTTAATGTGTTATACCCTAAACCCAGCTTTGTCAAAAACAGCTTTTTGACTATCTAAATCATGTTTAAGTTTAGTTGAGCTTAAGTAAATTTCTCAACAATGTCTTATATTTTTAACATCTTTCTTAAGAGAAATTTCTTTATTTGTCATTAGAGATTGATTCTTTTTCTTTAATTAGATTTTTAGTTTCAGATTTTAATCAAATCAATCTTATGAACAAATCATTCTTTTCATTAAGAAGTGTTTCTTTTTCTTTTAAATCTTTAACTACAAATTTAATTCATTTTTCTTTTAGCTAAATTTAAGTTATCATTTTTAAAGATTTAAATTTCTTTTTCAAAATTTAAAATCAATCATTAATTCATTAAAAGCTTCAAACATTTCATCAAATGTAAATTCATCATCGGGGTTTCGGAACTTACCTCTTCGTTGTCGTCGTCGTTGGCCATGAAGCAAATATTTGCAACTTCTTTTTGTTCTTCTTCTTCGGAAGAAGACTCTTCACTGTCAGTCCATGTTGCCATGTAGGCCTTTTTTTTTCTTGTAGGCCTTCTTAAGTAAAGGACAATCATATCTAAAATGCCCTGGCTTTTTACACTCATAACATACTAAGGGCTCTTTCTCTTTGTCCTTGTCCTTTTTCTTATCCTTTTCTTTTTCTCCTTCCATTTTTTCCAAATTCTTTTGTGGAAGGGCCTCCTTCTTTCATAAATTTCTTAAATTTTGGCCAAGAGAGCAGTCTCATCATCATCATCACATCATCACTGCTGCTCTCTTCCTTTTCTGCAGCTTTGAGGGCATGGTTTTCTTCTTTTTGTTCATCCTCATTGACATGTTGTTTCATTGAAGCTCATGAGTCATGAGAGATCCTAGAAGCTCCTCTAAGGGTAGGATGTGAGGTCTTTGGCTTCTTGGATTGCTGTGACTTTTGCTTCCCACGATCTTGGCAATGACCTGAGTATTTTGCGAACAAGATCAGCATTAGTATAAACTTTTCCTAAGACTTTTCAAACCATTCACAATATCGGTGAATCTAGTGAACATGCATGTGATGGTTTCAGTTTGTTCCATTGTGAACAATTCATATTTATGAACCAAAATATTTATCTTTGATTCTTTTACTTGGTTTGTTCCTTCATGTGTATTTCCAACCTATCCCATATTTCTTTAGCGGAATTACAAGTAGAGATGCGGTTGAATTCATTTGAATCTAAGGAACAATATAAGATATTAATGGCTTTGGCATTAAGTTGAGCCATTCTCCTATCATTATCATTCCAATCCCTTTCGGGCTTTGGAACAATAGTGCCATCAATAAGGTGTGTGGGTGTACTAGGTCCATTTAATATAACACCCCAAAGCTCATAATCAGAAGCTTGAATGAATATCCTCATTCTAGCTTTCCAATAAGAATAGTTTGAGCCATTAAAAAAGGAGGTCTATTCGTAGAATGACCTTCAGCAAAACAGAACCACTTTGTGTTGCCATAATGACCTTTAGCTCTTGATCGTGAGATCAAACTCTAAATGAGCACTATGCTCTGATACCAATTGTTGGCCCAGATGGCAACCCAAGAGGGGGGGGTGAATTGGGTTCTTAAAAATTTAAGACTTTTTAAATTTTTAAACAATTAACTCAAGATGTGCAAGTGAGATTAACTAATAAGCAAAGCACAAACAGAAATATAAGAGAGATAGAGAGAGACAAATGAGCACGGCAAACACAAGATTTTATAGTGGTTCGGTGCAACCAACACCTACGTCCACTCCCAAGATTCACTTGGGTCCACACTATAATCTCCTAGATTACAGCCGAGTTGTTTTACAAGCTCACAACTCAAACTTGTTGTTTTCCCGGGATCACAACGAACCCAGCCGGTTTTACACGGGCTTACCAGCACAAAACCCAAACACAAGCTATACCAAGCTTGTACCGAGGTAAACTAACCTCCACTAGTTCAATCCCTCAGATTGAACTAGCACAAATAATAAAATGTGTTTGTTTAGTTACAATGCTCCTTAATGAGCAGATTAACAAAAGTAAGAATAGAGTTTAGAAAAGCCTGATTTGCAGTTGGTTGGCTTGGCTTTTCTTCTTTTCTTCAACTCCTTTGATGTTGAATCAGGCCTCAGCACGGATTCTCCACGGAAGAGTTTGGAGTTGATTTGAAGCTTTTCCCCTTTTCTTTGAGTGTGGAAATCCTTGAGATGCACTTGGATTTCTTCTGAAGCTTTTGGATAGAGAGCTTGAGCACAGAAGCTTCCTTTGATTTCACTCCTTTTCTTTCACTCTATTTTGAATCATGGATTTTTCAATAACGCTCTGTTTTTCCCTTTTTTCTTTCTTTTTCTTTGAAATAAATATCTCTCTATTTTTCTCTCTTTGATTTGAAAACAGCTCTCTATTTATAGATTCTGCAAGAATATAGCCGTTAGAGAAAAAGAAAAATAGCCGTTATTCAAAAAATTACCGTTGGAGCTGAGTTGTCATCCGTAAAAATTTTGCCCAGATTTGCTGGAGTCGACTCATGCTCCCGAGTCGGCTCGAGCTCATCTTAGCAAAAATAGAAATGTTTATAAAGGTTAGGGGTCGACTCACCAAAAGTAAAGTGTCGACTCCTGAAAGTCGGGAGTCGACTCATGAAAAGCTGGGGTCGACTCGCGAAGTGCTCAGAAAAACACTCTTCTGGTGTCTAAGCGGAGTCGACTCGCACAGTCAAGGAGTCGGCTCGACAGAATCAGGGGTCGACTCGATAAATTTTGTGGGTCGACTCGAGACAGATGCACATTTCTGTATACTGAGCGGAGTCGACTCTGAAACTCAAAGAGTCGGCTCCGGAATGTATCAAAAATCAGAAACTTTTCTGATTGACATTAAAATCGTTCCAGATTCATTTTAATTCATTGTTTTGACTTGAATTCAATAAAATTGACATTAAGAATTGATTCAAGAACTATTCCAAAAACTCATTGAATAAAACATGAATTATAAAATTTCTTTTTGAAAGTTTAAACATTGAGCTTAAAGTTACTTTCAAAATTGATTAAAGTCAAACTTTAACATTCTCATTGATTGTTCAAAATAAATTTATTGCTCATTTAAATAAACTCATTATATCTTTTAATGAACTCAATGGCTTTTAGTAATCATCAAAATCAAAAGGATTGGGTCATGTAATTTTTCAATAATCTTCCAACAAACCAGTCAGCTCTCTAGGGCCTTGGCATCCACCAGGGTGGATTTTAAGAGGACGAGCGAGTCTCACCGGCTTGCAACTGAAAGGGCCTCTCGGCTTGAGATCCAAGTAAAAGAGCTCCAGGGTTTCCATGAGTAATCAGACAAGGCTTGCCTAGAGCTATCTCAGATTAAGGCGAAGCATGACGACGATGTTAAGACCATGCAGCAGTATTTCGACTAAAGGTGGAACCAGTTGAGGGCTAGTCATGCCGAAGATAAAAATAATTGGAGTAAGAGGCTCGAGGAGGAGGAGCATAAGTGTCGGCGGTAGTGGGATCAGCTCGTCGATCTGAATAAGGAATTCGCCGATATGGAGAATCGGCTGAAATGGCAAAACGAGCAGATTGCTCAGCTTACCAAAGATCTCGATCGATCTCGACAGGAAGTTGGGGACAAGCAGTCCCGAATTAATGACCTCAAGGACGGTCTTTAACAAAACAAGTCGGCCAAGCTGAAGGCCTTGGAAAAGGTTCAGGAGCTGAGCAATGAAATGGCTCGGCGGGAGAAGGAGGTATAGTATCTTCCCATTTGTTTGCTTTCGGTACTTTTCTTTTGTTCGTGGGCTTGAATGTTCTGGTGTTTTTGCAGATGGGCAAAATTAAGTTTGAGGTGCAGGAGCAATTTAAAGCTCTGAGGGCAGAATTGTCCGTGAGCTGTCAGATGAACGTCGATCTCGGGGGCCAGTTAACTGAAGCCAATAACCGAATTGCTTCAGCTATGGAGGAGTACAAGAATTTTGCCCAATTTTCCAAGGAGCATAGAGAGGCTTGCGCTGATGCATTCAGGTTCGGCGAGGAGGAGACTAGAGCAAAGATTTCTCGGGCGCATCCCGAATGGGATTTATCTTTTTTGGATGCCGAACATTTTGATGCTTGTACCCCGAGGGCCGAGGAAGCTGAGTATGAGGATATTTCAGACATCGATCTTGATGCTATCCTGGGCCCTAATGAGGCCGCGACTCCCAAAGAATGCCCTCAGCTCACTGCCGAGGATCCCGAGATTTTTCCTTTGACATTTGAAGTGGGTGAAGCGAGACGAGTCCTCCTGGATGTTAACGAGGAAGCTCTTGGGACCGATCCGAGCCCTGATTCTTAAGGGTTGCTCGTGTATTTTTGCTTCTCAGATTTGTAATCTGGCTGAAACTTTTAATGAATGGATCTTTCGTCTCCACTTGCTTGTTTTTTTCGGACGATCTTTTTATCGCGAGTTTTTTTTTCAGACGGCAAACAAATCAATTCGTGTTCCTTTCCGAATTGAATGTCATGTTTATTCGAAGTTGAACCGATTGGATTTGCTGATGTAAGCTAGCTCGGTTTGAACTTAAGGAAATGTCTCGATCAAGGTCGAGGCCTAGCAAATGGTTCGGCATGCCGAAGCAGAGAATAGCTCGGCCAAAACCTTGGGAAACGTCCCGATCGAGGCCGAGGTTAGGCGGATAGTTCGGTCTATCCGAAGTAAGAAATTGGCTCATTTGGCCGAGGCATAAAATGGTTCGGCGCGATACGACCAAAGACTGTGCGAGTACTTTGATTGGGGCCGAGATTTGGTGGATAGCCTGGTCTATAAGAAATCATCTTGTTTCCCGCCCGGGCGGATGAGATGGATTTTTAATTTGCTGAAGGACGCTTTATTTTTTGCGTAAGGCATTTATCCCGTTGGCCTTTTCCAACATGGGTCTTTTGAACGTACGCGACAAGCATTCGATTGCCATTGGATGACATCATTTTCACAAGGCGATTTCTCATGCCTGCCCATATCTCGAGGATCGGCAGATGATTTCCTGCATTTAAGGCTCTTGATTCGAGATCAGAGGAAAATCTTTTATCGCGCGTCATGGCCTGGAAAATGCGTTCGACATGCTTTGGAAAGCGCCCTTTTATCCTGAACCACCACGTGGTAGCGCGGCCATGGCGTTTTGAATCCCGGGGCTTTTTGTTTTAATGGTTGCTCCCGATATGTTTGCCTATAAAAAGGGGTAGGGAGCAGACTGTGCCAGAACATCCTTCGAAGTCTTTTCTTTCATGTGAGTCGTAAGGGTTTCCATGGCGTCTATTTCATTGAGGTTGAGAGTAGAAAGACTGAGTTTTCCTTTTGCAAGTTGGTTTGTCCCAGATAGCTGGGGTGATGGAGAAATTGCTAAAGAGCAAGCAGTCCTCAAGGGAAGAATTCTCGGAGGTCATATGGAGAGCGCACGGGAGGCCCGCAGAGGTTATATGGGGAGCGCACGTATGCGCTTCCTGTGTGTCCTTTGTCACTTGCCATGGGGACCACAGGAAATGCAAAGCATACGTATCCCCCATGGTTTACATGGACTTCGCCTCTCCCCCCGATTTGGATTCCTCAGCTTATCCGCCCGAGGGATCTTCTTCCCACGTGAAGAGGGAGGAAGGCGATGTTGGACTGCTGGTTCTCTGCCTTTTATTGTCGGGCAGTAGCTAGCAGTCCAGCATCCCATTTTGGGGGGATGCCTCATTGGCATAAGCATCCACGGGTCTTTGACCTGGTTATGATCCCTTCATGTGTTCATCCGAGGGATTCGTGGATGGCCTACTTTGCTCTTTGGCCTTAACGAGTGGCTCAATGGAGCTTGTCTGGTTTCTTTGATTTTTGGGGTCGGATGTAAAGACATCGTTATCGACCGAAGCTGCTCAGCCGAGCCTTTATCTTATTTGTATTTCTTGTGCTTTGACGCACTTGTAATGCCTCTTGAGAGGTTGTAATCTTTTCATTAATAAAGAAAGTTTCTTCTCTTTCTTCTTTCAACATCTGTTTCTTTTTCTGGTGTGATTGTGTCGAGAGTCGCTACTCTCATTTTATGCTTTCCAATCCGTAGTATAATCTATAAATTCAGCAGCGTTCTTGCTACTCTATTTTTGCCAATGTGTCATTTAGTCCCTTGTGAGGGAAATGCTTATCTCTATGTAGGTCAGAGAAAGGCCTGGGCGGCCCTACGGACTTATGCAATAAACATGATCCTGTTTAAGGAATGATGTACGTACTTCTTTGAGAAAAAATAATTTGCATAATCTTGCTGGTAAGCGGAGGAAGGTTACTAACCTCTGCCAAAGCATAACAGGATGTCTTAGTCGTGTTAGAGTGTTTGAGAAATTTCTCGTTCAGGCCGAGGCTTCAAGAACACATCACTTGGTTTGGCTAAGGCTTCAGACAATACAACACTCGGTTTGACCGAGGCTTCAGATAATATATCACTCGGTCTGGCCGAGGCTTCAGATAATGTATCACTCAGTTTGACCAAGGCTTCAGATAATATATCACTCGGTCTGGCCGAGGCTTCAGATAATATATCACTCGGTCTGGCCGAGGCTTCAAATAATGTATCACTCGGTCTGGCCAAGGCTTCAGATAATGTATCACTCAGTCTGGCCGAGGCTTCATATAATGTATCACTCGGTTTGATCGAGGCTTCAGATAATATATCACTCTGTCTGGCCGAGGCTTCAGATAATGTATCACTCAGTTTGACCGAGGCTTCAAATAATATATCACTCGGTTTGATCGAGGCTTCAAGATTATATTTTACTTGGCGATGCCAAGGTACAGAGATCGCTCGGCCCGGCCGAGGATTTATAAAGATTATATTTTACTTGGCGCTGCCAAGGTACGGAGATCGTCACTCGGATTGGCCGAGGCTTCAAATAATATATCACTCAGTTTGGCCGAGGCTTCAAGATTATATTTTACTTGGTGCTGCCAAGGTACGGAGATCGCTCGGCCCAGCCGAGGATTTATAAAGATTATATTTTACTTGGTGCTGCCAAGGTATGGAGATCGCTCGGCTCAACCGAGGATTTATAAAGATTATATTTTACTTGGCACTGCTAAGGTACGGAGTCCTCCCAGTTCGGCTGGGATATATTTTACTTGGCGCGGCCAAGGTACGAAGATCGTCACTCGGATTGGCCGAGGCTTCAAATAATATATCACTCGGCTTGGCCGAGGCTTCAAGATTATATTTTACTTGGCACTGCCAATGTACGGAGTCCTCCTAGCCCAGCTAGGATATATTTTACTTGGCACGGCCAAGGTCCGGAGATCGCTCGGCCCGGCCGAGGATTTATAAACCTGTCTCTCATCGTAGCCATCAAAGAAAGCAACAAAAATAGAAATTTTTTGAATCTTTGAAAATTTAATTCAATGGACAAAGGAAGTTCAGGGAGGGCATACTCTCACTGATGATAAATGCGGAGATTATCCGAGTTCCACATCCGGGAACAAATTTCCCATTTAGATCTTGGAGCTTGTAGGTGCCAAGTTTAATCACCTTCGTAATTTGATAAGGACCCTCCCAATTAGGAGACAGCTTTCCTTGCTCCAATGGCTTTGAGACGGATGTCTTCCAAAGTACCAGATCACTCGGGGAGAAAAACTTCCCTTTGACTCTGGTTGAATGGTAGTGGGCAACTCTTTGTTGGTAAGCCACCATCCGGATCCGGGCTTTCTCCCTGACTTCATCTATCAAGTCTAGATTGGTTCAGAGTTGTTCATCATTGGATTCTTCCGAGTAACCTTCGGTGCGAGGGGAGGGAATTCCGACTTCCATGGGGATAACAACTTCAATGCCGAAGGCCATCTTGAATGGTGTCTGGCCCGTGGGAGCCCTCTCGGTGGTTCGGGATGCCCACAACACGTGGTGGAGCTCCTCCGCCCATCTGCCTTGCGCTTGGTTGAGTCGAGCTTTAATTCCCTGCAATAGAGTTTGATTTGTTACCTCGGCTTTCCCATTAGCTTGAGGATGTCCGACCAATGTCAGGCGATGAAGAATGCCATGATCCTCGCATAACTCCCGAAACTTCGGATTATCAAATTGCTTCCCATTGTCGATGATGATGGTGTGAGGAAGACCGAAGCGGCAGATGATGGACCTCCACACGAAGTCTTTAGCCCGAGCTTCGGTTATCTGGGCGACTGCCTCGGCTTCAACCCACTTAGTGAAGTAATCAATTACGACAAATAAGAATTTCCTTTGCCCCTTTGCAAGGGGAAAAGGTCCAAGTATATCCATTCCCCACTTGGCGAAGGGCCAGAGGAATGAGATAGAAGTCAGGTGAGTAGAGGGGAGCCTCTGAATATTTGAGTGTCGCTGGCATGCATCACAGGCTCGGACAAGGTCGTCATCATCTTTCTGCATCATCAACCAATAATATCCTTGGCATAGCACTTTGTGGCATAGGCGCGGCTGTCGAGGTGATTGCCACAGATGCCTTCATGAACCTCCCGAAGAGCATAATCGGCTTCTGATGGACGAAGGCATTTGAGCAATGGCATGGAGAAGGATTGCTTATATAGCCGATCATCAACCAGGACGTAATGAGATGATTGCAATTTCAACTTCCTCGCTTCCTTTCTATCGGCGGGCAGTAACCCTTCTTTGAGGTACTAGTACAGGGGGTCCATCTAGGATGGTTCGGTGTCAACCTGCATCATGTGATCAACATCGACGATGCTGGGCTACTCTAGGACTTTCAAGTGGAATTTTTGCTCGAGATCCATTGACTTCGTAGTCGCTAGGCGGGACAGTAGGTCGGCGCGCGCATTTTCAGCTCTTGGGATCTGGACAATTTTGAATTCATCGAAATAGGAAGATAGATCGCGCACATTTTGGAGATACCGAATCATGCACGACTCTCGAGCCTTGAATTCTCCCTGCACCTGGCCAACCACCAATTGGGAGTCGGTGTAGGCAATCAGCTTCTTGACTTTAAGCTCCCGGGCGATTCAGAGTCCGGAAAGTAAGGCTTCGTACTCTGCCTCATTGTTTGAGGCCGGAAAGGAGAAGCGAATACCATATTCAAAGGTCGAGCCTTCTGGACTGGTGAGGACTAGGCCGGCGCTAGAACCGCCTGCGCTAGAGGACCCATCAGCGTGAAGCAACCATGGGGCACTGGGCTTTGGTTGTCCCGGGGTATCCGAAACAAAGCCATCTTCGGGTATGATGCATTCGAGGAGGAAGTCCGCTAGAGCTTGGGCTTTAATGGCTGGACGAGGCTGATATTGAATGTCGTGCTCGCTCAGCTCGACAGCCCATTTGGTCATTCTTCCTGATGCTTCTGGACGATGGATAATTGCCTTGAGAGGTTGGTCGGTCAGGACGATAACAGTGTGCGCCTGGAAGTATGGCTGCAACTTTCGGACCGATGTCACTAGAGCCAAGACCATCTTCTCGACCCGAGTATACCTCGATTTGGCGTCTTTGAGCAGCTTGCTGACATAATAGATATGTCTTTGGACTCTGTTCTCCTCTCTGATTAGCACCGACCCAACAGCACCTTCAGAGACCGCTAGGTACAGGTTCAGCACCTCCCCTGGCTTCGGGCTACTGAGGAGAGGAGGCGAGCCGAGGTATTTCTTGAGGTCTTCGAAGGACTTCTGGCAATCTGAGGTTCACTGAAAGTTTTTGGTCGACCGAAGCACTTTGAAGAAGGAAAGGCATTTCTCGGCCGACCGAGCAATGAAGCGACTGAGGGCTGCTATCCTCCCGGTGAGGCACTGCACGTCCTTGACTGACCCTGGCGGAGCCATTTGTTGCACGGCTTGGATTTTCTAAGGGTTTGTCTCGATGCCTCGCTGCGAAATCATGAAGCTGAGGAATTTCTCGGAATTGACTCCGAAGGCGCATTTGGTGGGATTGAGCTTCATCTGATATTTTTGAAGTGTGGCGAAGCTCTCTGCAAGGTTCTCGATGTGCTGAGATGCCTCCTCGCTTTTTACCAACATGTCATCAACATACACCTCCATGTTCCGACCGATTTGCTTCTTGAAGATTTTATTGATCAGCCTTTGTAGGTGGCACCTGCATTTTTTAAACCAAAGGGCATAACTCGGTAGCAATAGATACCTCGGTCGGTGATGAAGGCGGTTTTCTTCTCGTCTTTGGGCGCCATTCGGATCTGGTTGTAGCTCAAATAGGCATCCATGAAGGTTAGCATTTGATGCCCTGAAGTTGAATCTACGAGCTGGTCGATCCGCGGAATAGGGAAGCTATCTTTTGGGCAAGCCTTATTGAGGTCAGTGAAGTCGATGCATATCCTCTATTTGCCATTCAATTTCTTCACCATGACCATGTTCGCCAGCCAATCGGGATAACTAACCTCCTGGATAAACTTAGCTTTGATAAGCTTATCCACCTTTTTTTCGATGGCTTTTTGGCACTCTGGGGCGAAGCTCCTCTTCTTCTGCTTAACGGGCTTGAATGTTTCGTCCATGCTGAGGCGGTGGACTAGGACATCTGGGCTGATTCCAGGCATGTCCGATGCAGACCAGGCGAAGACATCAACATTCCTCCAAAGGAACTCGATCAATTCCTGTCGAAGCTTTCCTTCTAGCTGCGATCTGACCTTTATAGTTCGGTCGGGCTGAGCATCGTTGAGTGGTATCTCTTCCAGTTCTTTGGCAGGCTCTCCTCGTTGTTCGGCGAGATCTTCTCGAGCATCCAGCTCATCTACCTTGGGCTTTCTGGATTGGAGGTCGGCAACAAAGCAATGCCGAGCTACTATTTGGCTTCCTCGAACAACCCCCACTCCCCATTCAGTGAGAAATTTCATGGCGAGATGGGGAATGGAAATGGTGGCTTTGAGAGAGATTTGCCCTGATCTACCGAGGATGGCATTGTAGGAAGATCTGAGCTTGGTCACAAGGAAATCCATGAACATGATAGCCACACGGGGCCAGGTGCCGGCCCGGACTGACAGAGTGATGACTTCCTCAGGGATTATTGAGTCACCTGTGAAGCCCACAAGGGTGACTCCACCGATCGGAGGCTTTCTACATGGAATTTTAACCTCACAAAGGCATCAAAATACAGAACGTTAACTGAGCTTCCACTATCAACCTGAATCCGGTGTACATCATAATTGTTCATATTTAAAGATACAACCAGAGCATCATCATGGGGGTATTGTACTTCCCTCAGGTCTTAATCGGAGAAAGTGAGCTCATCGACCCGTGCTTTCTTCGGCGGGTTCTCCTCCTTGCCTGGCCAAGAAGATGGGGATCCGGCCGCCGTTATCACATTAACGTTACCGATAACTGGAGGATTTGGCGGTGGGAGCTGGCGAGGTTTAGGCTGGCGATTCTCTTCATTAATCGGCTCAGGGGGGCCCCTAAACCGATTCAGTCTGCCTCGTCGGATCAATTGCTTGATCTCATTTTTGAGCTGCCAACAGTCCTCGGTATCATGCCCGTAGTCCCGATGGAAGCGGCAGTACTTGGCCGGGTCCCTTCGAGCTCTGTTGCCTCGAATAGGAGGGGGTTGAGGAAGCTGACGCTCGATCTCCATTAGGATCTGCGCTCTTAGCGCGGTAAGGAGAGTATAGCGATCGAACCTTCGGGCCGGACTACGAGTTCGGTCTCGAGGTGGCGGTGGAGGAGCTCTGCGGTGGCGAAGCGGGCTAGCGCGGCGGTGGGCCCGCTGCTTGTCCTGGCCCTTTGCCTCTTTCTTCTTCAACTGCTCGGCCCGGGCTGACCTCCTTGATTCTTCCACCCTAGCATATTTGTCCGCCAGGGACATCATGTCCGAAAGACTCTTCGGGTAATTCACCTTCAGAGCCAGGTAGAAGTCTTCTTCCTTGGACACTCCTCCAGCTAGGGCGGACATGGCCACCTCGTGGTTAAGATGGTCACTTCTAGGAGGGCCGTGTTGAAGCGGCTGAGGTAACTCTTCAGCGACTCCCCCTCTCTTTGCATGATCTTGGAGAGGGAGTCGGATCTCCATCGCTGGCGATGGCTGCTGACGAACTGGCTAATGAGCAGACAACACAGCTCGTCAAAAGTATCAATGGAACCTGGTTTTAGGTTGTTGAACCAGGTTCGTGCAGATCCCCTTAAAGTAGAGGGGAAGGCTCTGCACAGGATCGCATCTGATGCCCGTGGAACATCATGATGGATCTGAAGTTGCTGAGGTGGTCATCGGGATTGGTGGATCCATGATACGGCTCGATGGTAGGGAGCTTGACATGAGGGGGAATCACTTCCCTCATGATCCTCTCGGAGAAGGGGATGCCCTGCTCCGCTTTCGGTTGGGATGGAGGAGCTTGCCTGGCGGCGTCCAACTCTCGACGCCACTCTTGCCGCATCTCCTGCATCTGCTATCTGATCCCTTCATCCAGAGTGGTATGAGGGATCGGGCGAGGAGAAGACGATAGCGGTATCGAATCCTGGGAAGACATCGGGGAAGAGGAGCGAACCCATCTGGATCTGAGCGGGCTCTTCCTCCCAGCTCGCTGCAGAGTCGGCTTCGCCTTTACGGGCCGGTGATCGCGATCCGCCGCCCCAAGCGGATCGGAAGAAGAAATCGCTGGCGGGGCAGGGGCAGCGGCCTCCTCATGGGGCTGAGAGGCAGGGATAGCAGTTCCAGGGATCGCCCGGAACCCCTGGACCAGCTGAGTCAATGCTTGAACCTGCTGAACTAGAGTGGCGAACTGGTCCAAGGTTACCGTCGTTGCCGGCGGCGATGGAGTTTCAGCTGGCGATGGTAGCGGAAGTACTGCACCGCTAATCGGATCAGGCCTTTGAGAGGTGGTCTGGTCTTGAGCTTCAGATGTAGCTCTCTTCCAATTGGCCATTAGAGGATGCTTTGCTTTGATTTTTGAGTCTTGTCTCATGGATCACAAGTTTATGGGACTTGAGGCCCTTACTCTAGCGCCAATCTATTGCCGCGGAAATCCGTTCTCCGACTCGGGTGCGCTTCCAGCTCCTGATTCGGACGCCGATCTCGTCACCTCAGGGTGTAACCTGCAAGACAGTCCGCACATAGAGGTTGCTGTAGGGGTTGCCCTCTGTGGAGGACCCTCCGACGTCCAAGTCAGTGAAGATTCACAGCAAGCAGATATGAGGAGAAGACTCTCACAGAGGAATGTTCCTCCAGGCTCTTGTGAGAGCTCTAATGGAGTATGAGATTCAGTAAATGAAATGAATGCGTAAGGGGTTGTCTTAGAGTTTACGCGCATACCTAAGAGGTTGGAATGCTATGGTATTTATAGGTGATCACCTGATTCCTTGGACGTGCTCTAGATGGGGTCTGAGAACTGTTAGGATTCGAATCAAGTTTGTTATGAGGCCGGTAGGGTCCATATCTTGTCAGTTAGAGGATCGACTGCTGGAAGAGCTGGTTGATGCCTTGAGGCTCGATGATTACATAGGCCTAGGCCACTCTCGTGGGTTCTAGGCCACTTCTGGGCATGATTTGCCGCCTGGAATCTTATTCAGCTATAGCGGATTCGAACTCTCCTGCGCCGGACTCCGCAGAGTTATTTTGAATACCGTGGTTTGGCCTGAACGAGAATAACCTGATTTTCTGAGGTTTAGAATGGTGGCTCGAATGACCGAGGAATGGCTCAGCTCGGACGGCCGAAGTATGAGGGTGGCTCGGGTTACCGAAGTATAAGGATAGCTCGGCTTAGATGGCTGAAGTATAAGGTAGCTCTGGTTGCCGAGGAATAAGGATAGCTCGGCTTAGATGGCCGAAATATAAAGGTAGCTTGGCTTAGATGGCCGGAGTTTAAAGGGGGTCTGGGTTGTCATGGTGACCCGACCTCATCAAAGTTGATTTGACCTTGTCGCTAGAATGCTAGGCCAGCTGGCCAGCTGGCTGGCAAGATGTTTGGATTGGACGTGACCCGGTCAATAATGAAATAACGATTTTACCTCTCATAAGTAAATATTTTATCAATCATGAGAAATAGCTGTTTTTCAAATAACTCCAGCAGGATTCTAGACGAAACATTAATAATAAAACAGACATTGCAGTAATACAAATCACGGATTTATAACTGGTTCTCTCTAATAGATTTTATACGAATTGAAGCCGATAAAAGATGCCAACTTTGGAAGCTGTGCGAAAGTTTAAGATTAAAAAAGATAATATGAAATTAAATAAGTGGCGTGTACAGTGTACTGCGACCCCATATAAATTTCGAAACATACCAACTCCGGCTAACAGTGTACTTAGTAATAATTAATGACAGCAATTACGGAGGGGCAACATAATAACGGCGTTATTGGAACTCCGACCGTGAATCGCACTGGCAACATAATGAGCGTCTTCTATCGATTTCGTTTTCGTTAGAAAAAATATTTTTGTTTTCTATTCCAACCGTTATAATTAACGGGACGAAGATAAAAAATTACTTTGATCCGTTAAAAATGATACCTAACGGTAAACGGTCAAATGAAAAAATTGCATCCATAAACGAGAGACTCCATCGTGACCATCACGCTCGCCTCTCCCTCTTCGCGATGACGTCCCCACCGCGAACGCCGTCTCTTCGTCTCCTCCTCTTCCGCGCCTTCTCCCTTCCCCGATCCGCCGCCAGATCCTATTCGGCCGCCGCCGCCGCATCCGCCGGGGACTCGCCACCGGCGGCGTCCGTTTGGAGCTTCGGGGACAACAGCAACGGAGCCCTGGGCCTCCCCTTCCCGCTCGCCGACGCCTACGAGCCCACCAAGGTCCCCTCCCTCCCCTCCCGCATTGCTGGCGTCGCCGCCGGGCACTACCACTCCCTCGCCGTGACCGCCGATGGCGAGGTGTGGGCGTGGGGCCGGAACGAGGAGGGCCAGCTCGGGAGGGGCGCCGCTGCTCCAAGGTCCCTTCTTTAACCCTTTTTAGCCTGATTTTCCCTTTTTGGGAAATACCCAGTCCTTCAAACATGTTCTCTGGGATGTGTTTGGGGCTGTTGGTTTCTTTTTGTTGTGGGAGATTTGATTGCCCTACTAAGCTTTCTCCCTGCAGTTTAATGAAGTTTGCTTGGAGACGCTTTATCTTTGTTTTTAAGGTCTCTCTTTATATATATATATATATATATTATTTTTTTTTATATTAATTTAAATTTATTTTTATCTTTATTTTTATTATAAATTATTAAAAAATTATTTAAAAAAATCATCTAAAGGTCTCGTATCTTGAATCATCGTAATTAATTTTCTCTTATTTTATCTTTCTATTTTATTATTTTTTATATATTTATTTTTAATTTTATTTTTTAAAAATTTTATCACATATCTATACGCATTTGTGATCCCTTTGTTCCAAATTAATTTATTTTAATTAAATTTTGATTCCTTTGTTTTCTGGAATTTATTTAGTAATTATTTAATTTGTTGCTTTTATCTGATTTCGAATGCTTTGCTGAGAATTAAGTTTGAAGTTTTAAATTTTGGGGGTGATAACGGCACTAATTTAGGCGGCTTATTTTTAGCCTGATGGCACGCTTGCGCGCGCACGCGTGTGCGAGAGAGGAATTATTTAAGTTGGTGTCGATTTGCAACATTTCAAATTTCTGATAATGCCATTGGCTGCTACCTTTCTGTGATTGATGGCTCTTGTAAGGTGGATTCTGGGATTCGTCTTGAAGTTTGCTGATCTTGGAGTCTAGATGTTATTATGTATTTGACGTTCAACCTCTCAACATGCCTTTAACTTGAGCCTAGTAATGCCTTAGTGAAATTTCATAATTTGTGATATACCAGAAATCGACATTAGGTAATTTGCTTCTTGAATTATGTGGCATTTTCTTTGTTTTGCAAATTTAATGGTTACTGATTGAAATAAGTTTCTCTGTTCTTCAAGTTGCCTGTAGTTCAGCATATAAACTTTTATCTTTCAGTACGTTTGGGTTATAGGACAAGGCCTCTGTAATTTTGAAACTGAAAGGAATAAGTCAAGTTCCAGATTTAAACTGGATGGGCTTTTGCAGAATTCTTAAAAGCTCACTGTCAGAAGAAACTGAATTATCTTTCCCAATAATACAAATATGAAGTCTTGTTGTTGCGTTGTGCAACTTTTCAGCTAGTTGGATTGGGAGAGTTCACAAGCAAAGAGAAATCAACAGCTGAACAACGCCCTACAAACTGAAATGATAGAAAGCTGCTTTCAACTAATCACTTATCTTTCGTTGACAACAATGCAGTAGTTGAAATATCAAGTTACCTCTCAGTGCTACCAAGGTTAATGAGTCTGTTCTAATGTTGTTGTGATTTTAAATGACAGAGACACATGGAACAAACCAGAAAGGGTGGCAGGGTTGGATCATCTGAGAGTTAAAGCTGCATTCGCATCTGGTGTAGTTTCTGCTGCTGCTGGGGATGATGGTTCTCTATGGGTATGGGGAAGATCCAAGCGCGGCCAACTTGGTCTTGGTAAAGGAGTCACAGAAGTTTCCACACCTTCCAAAGTTGAGGCGCTAGCAGGGCATGAGATAATAAAGGTACTCATCTTTGACTTTCTGCAAAAGAAAAATCATCGTTTTTATCCAAAATAATAGTAATCTCTTTAGCTAAACTCTGTCAAGAGTACTGTTACTTCACAGAATAAGCCTTTTTTAAAAGATTACCCATAAGAAAAGCCCAGAAATAAATGTCCTGGTAGAAATGATTTTTAGTTTTTAACACTAGTATGTGATAGTGCAAAAACCTTATGGAATATTGACGTGATTTAGTCTGTGAACGCTACAAACTTCCACTTTGACAACCTATTTCTTTAGGCTTGCCAACTTTTAATATTGATTTATGAATCAAGTCTGTGTTTATCAAGCTTTGTTAGAGATGGTTTATCACATCAGTTCCCTGTATCGATTAACTCTGATTGCACTGTCGAAGAACTGTTAATGTCATGAGTTGCAGTGCAAATGGCTTAAGATTCATAAATATGTCTTATTACATTTTATGTCATAGTCAAAGACTCTGGATATTGTTGTACCTACATGCAATGCAGATATTTCAGCTATTACATTAAATGGAGATTATTTCTGTTTCTCAGTTAAATTAATTTCTATCCTAAGTGAACAGGTTTCATTTGGATGGGGCCATGCACTGGCACAGAGCAAGGATGGAAAACTATTTGGTTGGGGTTACTCAGTTGACGGAAGGTTGGGAGAAATGGGGCAAATATTAGATAAACTACTTACACGGCATCCAAATTCTCATAAACCTTTGGATGAGTCCACGTCTTTGCTGGACATTGTAGAGAAACAAGTTGCAGAAAAAATAGAGGAGGAGAATAATATGCCCATCATCTGGGAGCCTTGCAAAGCACAGGAACTGAGTTCTTTTAGAGTTTCCGATGTGGCTTGCGGTCTGGATCATTCCCTGGTACTATGCAGTGAGTGTTCATTCCCTATATCACAACCTTCTTCTTTTAGATACCTCTACCAGCTTTCCGCTTGAATCTGACCGTAAACCATTGCGGTCCATCTTCTTTATATGTAATATATCCTTCTGCCTTCGCGCTTTGCATAGTCATTTCATGTGTTTGCAAAGAAAATTGTATTTAGAGAACTGAGGTTTACAGGCTGATTCGTGATGTCATTATTTAACAAGTGAGCTGATGCAGGTGTGCATATCTCATTCAAGTGAAAAGGAAATGATGAACTTCTGGGGGAATTATTACTACAAATGTTTTGATGTTCCCCTAAGTTTTGATATTTAATTTCAGGCAATGGCACTCTGTTAAGCTGTGGAGACAACACATATGGTCAGCTGGGCAGGAACACTGAAGGATCCAGAATGCTGCCAATCAAAATAAATTTCCATCCTCTCTCTCTGTCAGCAGGCCTTGGTCACTCTCTAGTTTTATGTCAAGCTCCATCACAGGGAGCTGCAGATGGGGGTACCTGTATATTCTCATGCGGATGGAATCAAAGCTATCAACTTGGACGCCAGGGGCGAGAAGATGCCCCTGGGATGGTTGAAAGTCTAAGCAGAGAAAATCCAGTGTCTGTTTCGGCTGGGCGTGTGCATTCTCTTGCTCTCACTTCAAAAGGGGAGGTTTGGGCATGGGGGTCTGGCCGAAATGGCCGGCTTGGTTTAGGGAGCTCAGTTGATGAGGTGGAGCCAGCATTTGTGGAGTGTTTGGATGGGTTGAAGGTTCTGCAAGCAGTGGCTGGCTTCGACCATAATCTACTACTGGTTGCTGAATGATAAAGATGGCTCATGAGTTGGTCCCAGTTCTCGAGTTAACCATATACTTTCCCTCTGAGATCTGTCTCATTAGGTGGAAAAATAAAAAGAATTGCAAAGGAAAATGGAAAAAAAAAAACCTTAGAATACACAAAAGGATGCTCCAAAGTGAATGTGCAGATAATGTTGGGCTGAAAGCAACTGTCTAACCATGACTTGGATTTTCCAACTGGGTTCTGAATGCTGGAAAATTGGTCAATTAGTTGACCATAATTGAGCCCACTTTTGAACAAGAGCATATCTGTAGGATTATTCTTTTTTTACTTTGAACCGACCAGTTCATATCTTGGAGCAGTTATAGCCTCCTTTTCTTTGGAGGTCCAAGGACCGAATACTGTTGAGATGCTCCTACACAGCATTGAGCTGCTTGAACCACTTTGGTCTGGCTTAACACTCATGGATTATTCCAGCCATTGCTCAGGTATTTGTGGCTCAATTACCAAATAAGTTTTGGTCTGATTATTCAAATTGAGCTATACTTCAGATGATGGTTCCCTTTTTCTGTGTTTCATGAAATGTGAGCACATTAGTTCAATTTCATTTAATAAAGCTTGTGATAGAATAAGCCTGAATTCTATCATACTATATCTGCAAAATCTTCTTTGGGTTCTGAGTATTTTCCTTCAGTTTAGCCTGTTTTCAAAGGAACTGTGTCTCTAATTCTTATGGTGGTTTGTGATTTGGAGATGGTAAAATATTATAAGTTATTTAGTCTCTGTTCTTTCAAAATCCTAGAAACCCACCTGGGTCTAGGTTGGGGAATGTGGAGCTATCTGTTTGTGCAAGATTCTTTAGATGCTAAGGACAATGTTTTGCATATGCGGTTGCTTGAGGACTACAAATACTATGAGACTGGTTATGGTAAAAAAAAAAATTGAGATGGAGGAAGCCGCACACTTGCACTCTGTTGCCTGCAGTCTCTCACTAAAGAAGGAAGATGGCTGAATACTGTGATTATATGTGATGTTTCATGGTCTAGTGATGTAGCAGGGAAAATTTATCTGGGCAAGAGCCCTGCCACCATGAAATCTTATGCTACAAGATTGATAAAAACCTTTTAGGGTAATTTATGGTCAGCCCAGCTCATTAGCCAACATGCAAGTCACAGAAACAGAGTCGACTCATTGAACAGAGTAGATCAAATTCAGAGCAGCATGAGAACTGACAGAAATCATCATGCAATGTTTAGCTTAATGGATGTGGAGAGAAGTTTTACTGGTTCTGAGTATTTAGTGATGAGAGTAAACCCTGGTTTCGGGTCAGAAATAATTTGATGATATCTTCTTTTGCATCTTATGTTCACTAGATTGGCATACATGCATACCCATCCTTCTTAATAAGGATGCAAATACAGAATTTATCAAAAATTCGTTCAGAATTTGATTATGGATGTAGATAGTGATGCATTGAATATGAAATCCAGCATATCAAAAAATGGAGTCTTTATGAGTTCAATTAAGATCTATTTTTGCCAAAGGCTTTGTGCAGGCTTAAGCTGAGGAATACGGGCTAGGCCAGACCCCATTTAAACTCTGTAAGGTTTGAAGTTCCTTTGGACAAACCTGCTAAGGATGACCACAAACAAGGAACTAAGCCTTGGTTTTATCCCAAATAACGAGAAGCTACAAGTTGGTGCAAGCTGATCTCTTTTAGACAAGCTTAACTTTTTGACTTTGCCCACTGGTGGTGGCCAGCCCAGCCTTGGATCAATAGCAGGAGAGCATGATTTCAGCTCACACAGCTCATGTTTGAAATGGTTAGAACAAACTTGCATAAACTTCAGCACTACAAAAGAAATGATAAATGATAAAGCCTGGAACAAAAACCAAACCAGGGAAGCCAGGAAGGCAAACTCTCTCTCTCTCTCTCTCTCTCTCTCTTTCCACAGGACACAAACCAATTACATGAATGCTAAAGCGTCTCCTGAAGCCTCGAAGTGAAACAGACACCCAATGGAAATCCAGGAAGTCAGACAGGACTAGCCTTCAGACAGTGGCATTACAGCTGAATGCCAGTTGCCACTTGGTTTGCACATCACCAAGAAATTGACGCATTTCAGCTCTCCAGTAATGGAGCTTTGCCCATCAATGAAATCGAATCACATTACCTACACAATACGAACATGAGTAATGCTGGCGGTGCTCGAGCTAACGTGTATAAATATAATATCTATGTCGGCATTCATATGGAAAGAGACCGATACTGGCTCTACTGTTTGCGCTGACATAACACCTATATTGAATGGAAGTTTTCATGTCCTCTATTCTTAGAATGCAGAATTAGTACGCACAGATTTTAATATGAATCCAAGTGGTTGCAAAAAAAAAAAAAAAAAATCTTTAGATCATTGCAGTAAAAATAAAATTTTTGCAAACAACTCGTCTGAACTTTTTTTCAATTGCATGGATCAGCTATATAAATCTGTTTTCTTCACTTTGCTCTATTCAGAACTAAATCGATGCTCAAATTAAAATTAATACTTAAATTATAAATAATTATTTAGTAAAAATATTTTAGTTCTTCACATAGTTTGATTTAGTAAATTTATGTTTTAGAGGATCTGATAGAGTTTTACACTGACTAACGGCTATCTAACGCAACCCTTCTTTACCATCTGTTTTGATGGGGTTAAAATTTTTGCACACAGTAAAACAATAATTCATTAGGAAACACCTTGAAGCTTCTCAGACGAACACATTGAAGGATATCAAAATAATAAAATCTAAAATTGAAAGCACACGTTTGTGTACCTTAAAACAAGGTCAATACAGCCGGATATAATCTTAAGAATAGCCTCAACAAAAATAAAATAAAACATGTCGGCATCTTAAAACAAAACAATAAAGCCAGCTGTGATCTTTAAGTATTGTTTCCTTGCTCTTTGAGCATTCTTTCCTTCATATGACCAGAGGCAATGAAGAAAGTCTAGCCAATCATGATCTAGAACAAGAAAATGATTCGAGTACTCTTAAACTCAGATAACCCAGGACAACTACATTCTGTTGGAGAAACTACTGCACTTCCCAGTGTGCAAATCGGTCACATTTGAAGAGGTCTCACTGTAATTTCCTCTAAATTTTAATGTATTAGGCAAGTTGACATCAGTACGAATTATGCTTTCGAACACAAAGGTTGGCTCATTACAAGCTTATGAAATGTGTATCCATCCCTTCAGTTTCAGAACTCTGGACCTATAAGTTAAGCTAAGATGCAGCAATTAGAGGTGGGCATTTATACTTTTTGGGCCTCCCACATATTCTCTCCATTTTACCATAATAGTGATGTGAAACAGAACTTCAATGGATAGAAGAAAGAGAGAAGCAATCACTCTTCTCTCAAGCACCAACTTTCCACCTCTGATAGCTACTTGGTGTCACCGTAGTTGAAAACTTTAACACCTGTAAAGATCTTTCTGTCAGGAGCTGATCAGGATTATTAGGAGTCACTCAATGGAAAACGGTAAAAGAATCCAAGGTGTTGACCAAATGGGTTTTCCCTCCGCATGTCAAAATGATAAGAAATTTTGGTTCTGGACTTAGATCTATGCATAAAATCCACATTTAAAGGCACAACAAATCCTTATCATCTCCGTCATTAAAGAGATGCCCTCTAAACCTCATTTTCAAAAGGATGAAGTCATTGCCCATGAGGGGACCATCTAGAAGGAGGTTTCTGTTTCATTTCCAATCTATTCTCCTTGCTTGTAAAGAAATCCTTCCATCCCAAAGCCTTAGATAGCCTTATTGACTCAAGAGTACCACTTTTTTGTCTTACTCCATACTTCTCTATCAAGGTTAACTAATGTGTGTCTCATGACCCACTTGTGCACGAAGGGGCCATTATGGACAATGCAGGCATCTTGGTCACCAAAAATACCTAACCTGCCGATAAAACTACGTCAACAACCCATGCGTGAGCTGTGATATGGACAGTGATAGTTGCCCTTCCTCTTTCCGGGTCTAAAGTTCAGCTTAGAAAATAATGCCAATGACAACTACTAGGTTGACGGCACTTGGCTATAAATCATGAATCAATCTATCAGTGACTTTATTGGCTTTTCATTTTTGCCCCCAAGAACAACAGTATTAATTTTACGTGCATTAGATGGACTTCTTAGTAAGCCTACAGAAGAATAAGGTATAGAATCCAAAAAATAGGCAGCAGCCTCCAGCAGGTGGTCTGTTTTTTTTTTTTTTTTGATAATTTTTAAATATTGGTGCGCATAAAATGAATGTTATATCTACTTGGTCACTCAAAGAAGTTTTTCATCCCACATTTTTGGTGTTCTTTCTGAAGAATTAAAATATCAGACACTTAACTGCTGTAAGTTCAGATCCTGTTCTCCCAATGCTAGGTAAAATAACAAACAATATTTTACAGTATAAATAAACTGGTCTCCAGGTTATCATTCAGTTCCCAAGCTAAATATTTAAAAAGAGGGGGAAAAGGTGGAGTCTTAAACCAAACTTCAATACCAATGTGGTCGCTAAGTTCAAGGGTTCAGAGGAACAAGTACATATTTAATCTTGAAACCCAATGGACATTCAAGGGAACAAACAACTTGCACAGTGTTATTTAAGCATCCGTTTTAAATATTTTAACTCAGTTTCCTATAACACTTTCATCATTAAAAAAAAAAAAAAGAAAAGAAAACAAAAACAAAACCATCAACAAATTTGTGCAAAGACAAAGGCTTATCCAATGGCGCGAACTCCATTCATCACAAACACATAAATGATAAGCAATAATGGTCATATAACCCACAGAAAACTGTGATGTAACACATAATATAAGAAGAAAAGAAAAGTGTACATGGGACTGTGAAGTAATAATAATCTGAGACATTCTTCTTTCCTCATCTCCCATTGAACAACAAAAGCATTCTCTCTCATTTAATCTACAATCTTTTCTTTCTCCTAAACATTCTCATGCTATTTACAGTAATCATAAAGCTATGCTTATAAACCAATGCAAGCCTTTGAAATGGCAGCAACAGCACTACCTTACCATTCCAAATGCAACAAAATTTGTGACAAACACACACCCTGCATCACCCCCAGATTCAAGGTGCTTTCTCTCTTGATTCATCAATGATGGTTTTCCCAATGGAAATTCCATCAAGGAAATCGCTGTCGGTGTCGAGCTGAAGCTCTTTGAACATGGTCATCACCTGAATCATGGTCGGCCTCCGGAGCGGTCTGTCATCCAAGCACTGGCAAGCAATCTTTAGATACTGGTATAGCTCGGCCTCCCCCGACTTGTTCCCCAGCAATTCGGGGTCGAAGATCTCACTGCTCCTCTTCTCCTTCACCATCTGCTTCGCCCAACCGACGAGGTTGTTGTCGCCGAACTCCAAGGGGTCGATCGGCTTCTTCCCGGATAGGAGCTCCAGCAGCACGACTCCATAGCTGTAGACATCCCCCTTGGTGGTGCACCGGAAGCTCTGGTAGTACTCCGGCGGCACGTAGCCTGGCGTTCCTGCGAGCGTGCTTACACTGAGGTGGGTGTCCAGGGCGTTCACAAGTCTCGCCATCCCGAAATCGGACACTCGAGCCTCTAAATTCTCGTCCAGTAGAACGTTGCTCGACTTCATGTCTCGGTGTATGATGTGGGGGATGCAGCTGTGGTGAAGAAAAGCGAGTCCCCTGGCCGAGCCGATGGCAATCTTCTTCCTCGCCGCCCAGTCCAGTTTGGAGGCACAACCACCACCCTTGGTCTTGTCGTGAAGAACCACGTCTAAGCTCCCAAACTTCATGTACTCGTAGACTAGAAGCCTTTCGTCGCCAACCTTGCAGTATCCCAGCAGAGGCGCAAGGTTCCGGTGCTTGATCTTGCCGATCGTCTCCATTTCGGCGGTGAACTCCCGGTCCCCCTGGCCTGTGACATGGATCAGCTTCTTGATCGCGACGACGCTCCCATCCTTGAGTCGGGCCTTGTAGACCTCTCCGAACCCGCCGGACCCGATCAAGCTTTCGGCGCTGAAGCCATTGGTGGCCTCGAGGAGGTGGGCGAATGTTAGCTTCCTGAGAGGCTTCTCAAAGGTGGCAACATTGATGCTGAGAGGCTCGAGGACGCTAGATAGCTTCCAGCTTGCGGTCCCGGAGGTCGGGAGGCTCTCGACGTAGGAACTTCTCAGCTCCTCGGTCTTTTGGTGCCTCTTCATCTTGTACAGAGCTAGGATGAGCGACGCCACGATGAGCAGAGATAGAGCAATACCGATCAGCATGCTTCCGCCGAACGGTCGCCTCTGTGGACGGGAGGCGTGGGGGTTGTCGGCGTTAGCCTCGCAAAGGGGGAGGGGGACCCCACAGAGGCCGGAGTTGTTCTCGTACCGCGCCGCCGGGAATGTCGTGAGCTGGCCCGACGTCGGGATCGGGCCGGTGAGGTTGTTGTTGGACACATCCAGGTCACTGAGAAATGTCAGTGTGCCGAGGGCCCCCGGGATGTAACCGGCGAGATGGTTGTGGGAGAGATCAAGCGCTCCGATCATTCGCAGACCTCCGAAGCTCTCCGGTATCGCCCCCATCAGCCTGTTGTGGCCCAAGTTCAGAACTTGGAGGTAGACCATGGTTCCCATGTCATCCGGTATCGTACCTGAGAGGAGATTGTAGGAGAGGTCGAGGTAGATCATGCTTCCATTGCTCGCGAAATAGTAGACCGTTGTCCCGGTGTATATTCTCGTAGAGGGGCAGGAATGCACCAACGGGAAGTTTGCGAGCCTCTCCGGCCGGATGCTTTCAAACTCGAACAGCACGCCGGCGCCCGGGCAAATGTTCCCACCCTCGTTCCTCAAGAAGGCGAAGTGTTTCCCGGATACAATGCCAGGGACTATGAGCCCCGTTTGCGAGGCGAGGGCCGGGGGGATGGGCCGCTTAGGCCGTTGCTGTTTAGGTCGAGCCATATGAGATTCCGGCAGTTGCCGAGCTCCGGCGGTATCTCTCCAGAGAGCGAGTTGTTGCCGAGTTGGAGGATCGCCAGGTTCTGGAGGTTGCCGATGCCACTGGGGATCGTCCCGACAAGGCGATTGCCGGAGAAGGACACCCATATGAGGTTGACGCACTTGGTGAACGATGAAGGGATGCTTCCACTGATAAGGTTGTAGCTGAGGATTAGCGTCTCCAAGCTCACGCTATTTGAGCAGAGGTCTTGAGGTATCTCGCCGGAGAGATTGTTTGCCCATATGACCAAATCCGAGAGCTTAGGAAGCGACCATATTTTCGAGGGAATCGGGCCGCTCAACAAGTTGAAGCTCAGGTCGATGGTCCGGAGGTTTGTACAGTCGCCGAACTCCGATGGCACGGATCCTGTCAAGAAGTTGTTCGGCAGGAGAATCCTCTGGAGCGAGGGAAGAGATGAACAGAAGCCAGCTGGGATTTCAATATCGCCGGTGAACTCATTCGAACCCAGGTCGATCTCCTCGAGCGAAGAACAGTTGGTCAACGCCCGCAATGGCACCCGACCGCTGATGTTGTTGAAGGGAAGGTGGAGATGCTTCAGAGAAGGCAGAGTGCCAATCACTTGCTCGACGAAATCACCGGATAGCTGGTTATCGGCGAGGTCCAGCATCTGCAGCGAAGAGCAGGAGATAAAGGTCGGCGGTAGCCCACCGGTGAGCTTATTTCCCGACAGGTTGAGCTCGGCGACGGTACCGCACGTCTGGCCTAATTCCGGCGGGATTTCACCGGTAAAAGCATTGCTAGCGAGAGACAGGTGCTTCAAATTGGTGAAGTTCTGCCAGAACGCTGGGATTTCATTTACAAATGATTGCCGGAAAGATCGAGCTTCTCAAGCTGCCGGCAACCGGCCAAGCTCGGCGGCAGCCCGCTGCCGCCGAGTCCATTGTAGGACAAGTCGAGCACCGTGAGCCCACCGCATCGCCCAAAGCTGAAGCTTGTGAATTCACCGGAGAGGTTGTTGTGGGAGAGATCCAATTGCTTCAGCGAGGCCGGCGACTTCAACATGAAGTCCGCCGGAATCTCCCCAGAGATAATATTATATGAGAGATCGAGGACTGTGAGATTAGTGCACGACGACGACGACGCGGCCTTCAGCCTCCCGGTGAGCTTGTTGACGGACAAGTTGAGATATTTCAGGTTGTTGCAGCTCGAAAGCGAGTAGTTCAACAGCCCGTGGTCCGATATCTGGTTGCGGGACAAATCAAGCACCCGGATTGAAGGGCCGAGCGGAAAAATGCCGCCGGTGATGGCATTTCTCGATAGGTTGAGCGAGACCAAGCGCGGGCAAGAAGAGGCCAGGGAATCCCCTGGAATGGTTTCATTGAAGCTGTTTGATGATAAGTCCACGGTCTCGAAGCTGCAGGGAGAGAGGAAGTTCCCCGGCTGTAAGAGAGATTGCCATGAAAGAAATTGCCGTGGAGATCAACGTTGCGGAGGCGCGGCAATGCCATGAGCGCATCAATGCTGAGCCGGCCAACCAGGCCCATGTTGCTTAGGTTCAGGCCTCGCACCCGCCCATCGGCCGGCGAGCAAATCACTCCAGTCCACGAGCACGGGGCGTCTGAATTCGGATTGCTGGACCAGTTATGCAAGAAGCCTTTCGGATCGAGGTTAATCGACGAATACTTGAATGAGATCAAAGCAGAGGCTTCGTCGGTCGCCGCCATGGAAGCAGACAACAGCATCAGTAGGATGAAGGAGGCGGCGGCGGCCAAGGCGACTTGTTCCATAGCTTGAAATCAGTGGAAAGAGCTCGGAAGAAGGAAGAAAAGGGGGGCTCTCTGTTGCTGCTACTGCACTCTTTCTCCGTGGCTACCAAAGCTCTCACATTTCGAAGGCCCTTGATTCCAAAATCAACAAAAACAAACAAAAACAAAAGGAAATTTGATTTCAATCGATCTTATAGTATTTCGATGCACCAAAGGAAAAATTTAGAAAAAAAAAAAAATTGGACTACTCACTGATCAAGGCCTTTATCGAATCGAATCGGCTTCAAAATTGCTATTGTCGAAGAAGAAAAAACAAATTTTGATACAAACCCAGCTTTATTGGTCGTTCAAAAAAACCAGGAAAAATTTCAGTTAATGAAGATCAAAAAAAAAAAAAAATCAAATTTCTCAAAAAAAAAAAAGATTAATTAAAAGCGAGCATCTTTGAAGCTAGAACTACTACCTTTGTGAGCTCTGGGCAGTGGCAGTCATTTAATGCGACTTTTGGAAGGAAGTAGGATGCGGAAACCTTCTAAAACCTCTCGAAAAGGATTTTTGATCGAAGGATTAGAAAAGGAAATGGATTCACGGAGGGTGGCGGCAGAGAGAGAGAGGCGGTGGGAGAAGGGGCGGAGGTGGAGGTGGAGGGGGTTGGTGGTGGGGCGAAGAGGGAAGGAACCCAAATAACTCCAAGTGGAAAGAAACAGGATGGAAGGAATTGAGAGAGGATTTAGTTTTTAATCTTGGGATTTAGGGTGCTTTGTTTGCTTCTTACTTCAACCATCAAAGAAAAAAAATATAGTTTAGTTACCAGAGATGAAAAAAAAAAAAAAGTTTATTTTTCTCCTCACCATCTCAATCTCCGAGTCCAGTCAAACTCGGAGTCCGCCTTTTTGGCCTCCCTCCTTCCCAAAAATAAATAAATATAAATCAAATCTCTTCTCCCACCTTCCGTCCTCTGTTATTTTAGCTTTTCCTCTTTCCCATTAATAAATTTTTAATTACAAAATTTTCTTATCTAATGGTTCTTTATTTTTTTTTTGTCATCAAGTACTCATACTATCTGGTGAGCGTTTTATATCCTTCAACTCGTCATGAGATTGGTTCAGTCTCTTTTTGGATTAAGGTGGTGTTGGATGGGTAATGAGACGATGCTGAGTGGTAGAAACTTTATAGATAAAGGCAATAAATAGTCCCTAAAGAAGCTCCACGCATCCGTTCTCAAGGAAAACGTCACGCACGGTAGGAGGCTTTTTATTGTTCCACTTTAGCCGGACATCACGTAAGATGCTAAAGAAGAGAGAGAGGAGGGTTTTTTTAAAAAAAAAAAAAACCTAAAAAATGAACCAAATTGCCAAACTAATCAGAATGCCATTTAAAATGCAAGGTGAGCAAATAAGATGCATGTCAATATAAAGTCAAGAGAGAGTTTGTTTTATCTTTTAACAGAGGAGTTTGAAATTTATGAAGAAACTTTGTCATTGTATCACATATATTTTCTTTTTCTATTAATTTTCATTCTCCGATCTAAAAATAATGCACATCGAAATTTGGATAGCATTTTTTTATCTGAATGAACCCATAAGACAGTTCTTACGTAGAAGTCATAGGAGATGAACATATTATGACAAATAGTAGTTCAGAGCTTAAAGATAAATTTTACTACTTACCATATTTATCAATTGATACGGTGATATTTTAACCCCGCATAAATTTCTAATAACTTCTTTTGAAAAAAGTTACAAGGCTTTGTTGGTTTATGCTAAGTAAACTATCTATCTATTCAGATAGAAGCCTCCGTGAATACCTTTCTTAACCAGCAAGTATTCAATTTTAGCTTCTCATTGACGAAAGCAAGATGAGCCTTTTGGGCTAATAATTATCGGTCTTATATGATTTAAATAATAATTCTACTTGCATGTGTGTAAATCAAACATTGATTTTTTTTTTTAAGAAAAAACATGCTGAAGTTTTGGTTCGTTGACATTGTGCTTATAATTTTCACTTGTTAATCTTGTTTAATCTGCAGTTGGGTTTCACATGGACTTCTTTTTGTTGGAAAAGCGTTTAATGGCTTGTCATGCATATCTCACAAGGAAATTGCAATAGAATGCAAGTGCTTTTTTTTTTTTTTTTTACTTTGTGTCAATCAACCATATAGGTCTTCTCTTCATGCTTTTTTTGGCAAGAACTTGGAATTCTTATAGAGGACTCCACCCAAAAGTTAAGCAATCAATGGGACATGAAAGGATTCATGCATTTTAGATACTTGTGCATTATACCCTTTGTCATGTGCATCCTAATAAAACTAATATTTGAACAAGCTTCTTGTGCCAGTGGGCCCATTTCTTACCTTGATAAGGGAAGACCTTGGAAGCTAAGAAAAGATGCCACCTTTCGAGGTTGTATATTCTATATGTATATATATACTTCAACGACTGAATAACGTTACCTAAATTTAACACATCCTATCAAATCCATGAATGCATGAAATATTCTATAAATTAAATATTTCACAACCAAACATATGATTAAGTCTAACATCATTTAGCTATGATCGATGTTTTATTAATCTTGGTCACACAACTCATCCTATCATCCCTAACAACTTGATTTAGTAAAGTAGTCTTTGAAAGATTGATGTTTAGTTTTCACCAAAACTTGGTACACGGGCCAATGGCCATGATGTCTAAATCTTGTAGGCTGCGTTTGGATGTTAAAAAGTTATTACATGAATAGGGATACGAATTTCGTAAGAATAGCTTGTTTTTTTGTTATTTCATACTTTTGTTTGGATCAAAATTTGGTATTTCATGTTATTCCAGTACAATTAATGCAGTGTTATTCCAAATGATGTTTGGATGACATGGGAATAAACATGTATTCTAGTAGGAATAGATGAAGAATTTTCTGAAATTTCAAAGATACCCCTTCCAATAAAAATGATTTATCAATTTTTATTTTTAAAATGACTTGAATAAATTATTATTATTAATAAATAAGGTAATAAATTAATTACTATTCATAAAATAATATAAGAACATACTTAATAAATTTTTTTATTAATAAAGAAAAAAAAATAACATACTTAATTTATTATTTTTAATTAATAAATTTATTTAATTTTAAATTATATTATAAATAAATTTATTTAATTTATTTAATTGACATAAATAAATAAATTTAATTTAATTTCATCGGTGCCCCTGGAATAGCTGCAGTAGAAATAGGAACTATTTCATAGGGTACCATGAAATAAGGAATATGAATAAAAAGGGTTGACTAGAATAGCCAGTCTCATGAGACCCATTCTCCTTTTTCAGGGTGTTTAGAGAGATAAGCTGGAATAAGGCCCTATTCCAGGCCTTATTCCAGCATCCAAATGCTGCCGTAGGGTATAGTAATCTCTAATTGGGGAGCACATTGAAAGCAAGCTACCCCATGTATTGCAGCATCCTAAATGAAATCCAAATAAGGATGAAACAAGGTAATTAATGAAGAGCATGAGATGGATTCATTAGCAATGGAGGTTGCGATTAAGGTCGTATGGCGGCACGCAACAACCAAAACCTAAATAAAGAATTCTAGCTTCCGTGTGAAGAGCAGGGACGTCTTTGGTGGTATCGTGCGGGAGAGCGGCTCGGCGGGGCCTAAGATTCCTCCGCGCGCGCGACAAAAATTAATCGCAGCGGAATCCTCGGAAATAAACCGCTGGCTCTGGGCTGTCGCTTTGCATTCCGAGTACGGATGCAACGGGGTAACGAAACTCGAGTTTTTTTTTTTTTGGATTCTAATTCTAATTTTATTTATAAAATATTAATTTTAATTCTAATCTTAATTATATTTGTAAAATTTTAATTTTAATTATATTTTTAAAAATCAGGTTCGGATGGAGTTTTGGGTTAGAATTCCGATTGATAAAAAAAATTCCAAAGTAAATAAACATGAAATTATGAATCCAAAAAAAATAAAATCTTTTGTCGAACGCATAACCTGAAATCGGGGCTTTAACATTGTATTAAAAAAAAAAAATCTTACTGAAACAAAAGAAGAGGAGAAGGTACCGTAAACAAAGAAGAGAAGGAGGCGAAAAGTGAAACGAAATGTGCGGATGATCCGCCTTTATATTTGTTCTTTTCCTCACCTGTGATCGACGGTCTTGTCCTTCTCGCCCTTAAGTTGGCCATCTCGTTCGATCCGATTGATGCCTTCAATGCTCAAAAATCTAGTGCCGATAAGCTATCCCGTTTGGATAACCCTCATATTCGGATTATCTCAGGTTTGGATTGTGGTCAACCCTAACCTGAATCAATTGCAAATCGGATCGGGTTAAATCCGAATCTTTCGAGTTCGGGTTGGACAAATATGAGTTTAAACACTGCTGTAAATTAGGTTCGACAGGCCAAGTTTGGATTAAACCCAGCCCAAATTGCAACCCTAATTTCGAGAGCAATCATCTTCTCCCACCGGATTGTGGAGCCTCTCGCGCACGAGCGTGCGGCTCTAATTTGGATCTTCTTCGATTCCCTTTGGCATTTTTCAAGAAAAAGCCATTGTACGCTATTTTTAGTGCAGTAAATTTTACATAAATTGTTTCATTTTTTATTAATTTACATAAATTTTATATAACTTGATGAGATGACCGATGAGACAAAATGCTATAGCAAAAATATCATCTTAAATTTTAACTTGACATGTATTAATATCTATTTAATTTTTTTAAAAAAAATTATGTACAAGCTGCCGTGCATATTTTCTAAATGGATTTCATAATTTTATAATTAAGTATCATAAATTTATAATTAAAATATTATAATTTTTTTTGGCTTTGAATGAGTGTCTTAATTTTATAACAACTAGAGTGTTATCTTAAATTTTAACGGAACGTGCATTAATATCCGTTAAGCTTTTTTTTAGAATTATGTTTTATATAGAAATATGTTTTTCGTAATTTTATAAATACGATGTCATAAATTTACAACTAGAATGTCGTAAATTTTTTTTGCTTTGTTAATGGATTTCTTAATTTTATAACTACAGTATCGTAATTTTATAAGTAAAGTATCGTCTTAAATTTTGACGTGATGTGTATTAATATTCGTTCAATTTTTTTTTTAAAAAAATTATGTATTTCTAAAGTAACTTTTTTTAGCTTTTTGAATGACTATCGTAATTTTATAAGTATCATGTCATAATTTACAATTGTGGCATCGTAAATTTTTTTTAACGAAATACCATAAAACTATCTTAATATTTTTAAATAAGTATGTATGTAAATTAATAAAAAATATAATATAATCTACGATAAAATTTACTGCATTCACAATGCGGTGTACAATTTTTTTTTTTCTTTTTTTTCAAATACCGCATCTGCTCCGGTTTCAAAGTTTGGGCGTGGATGGAAGGGTTGACCGTGCGTTCATTTCTTCTCCATTTTCTTCTATGAAATATATGTTGGCAAAATCCCATTACACACCGCTTAGCTCTAATTAAGCATGATATGGCTGAGCATGAACGCAACCATTGAAAAAGAAAAACCCCGGCTGAAGAAGGCTTTCATCTATTTGAGATCCTTTTTGTTATTCAAGATGTGGTTAAAGTCTATCATCCAATTTATAAGGAACTTCTTTATGATTATTAACCTCATATGAAGATCAAGTTCATTGAACTGAAGCAGTCCATTTATAATAAGTGGCCAACTCTTAGATAACCCTCGTAGACATCTCTAGTGGATAAAAAATCCTAGCACTTAAGCCTAGATTGCATGTCGTTGAAGCTTTAATTTTTTATATATTAAATATTAATGATTTGAGAGTTGAAGCCTTCCTTCCGAAGATCGTCTTCAAACTCTTTAACATTTTTTTTTTTTTGCAGAAAAGCATTGATCAGTTGAAAGAAATGCTTTGTTAGGTCGAACATTAAACGAATTCCTCAATTGACTTAGAAAGATCAATTTTAGATATAAATGTTAATATTTTACAAAATAAGAAAATTGCTTGATTTTATCTAAATTTTTTATTTAATTAACATGATCTTAATAAATTCAAGCCAAATAATCCACTCCTTTCATCTAATGAAGTGGATTGCTTAAAGGTATCATGTGCACCATAATATATTCAATATTTAAAAAAAAAATAACGAGCTACTTTACAAAATGGATAAAAAACAACTCAATAAATGCTCATCATAATTTATCTTGACAAAGAAATAATTAATAAAAATATCAAGAACATACATCGAAAAGAAAAAAAAATGTATGGCTAAATTAGCTTTTGAAGACTTTTCTTAAAATCATATATATATATATATATATATGATTATGCATGTGTGGTATTAAAATCTTTTCTTTACTAATATTTTTATTGTTAGCTAAATATTAAAAATAAAAATGTTATATATTTGATAGAACAACGTAAACATCTTGGAGCATTAATTTAATGGTCTAATAAAATATTCATCCAAACACAAGCAAAATCAAGATTTTAAAAAAACTCAAAAGTCTTTCGTGAAACCCAGGTAATATTAATTTTAATTTATACTACTCCTAAAATACTTTGTATATCACATTCGGTGCAGTAGGCTGTATTATCCCTTTTATTAGTCCACATGCATACTATTTATTAAAAAAATGTTAAGACAATTTTACGATAAAAAAAATTTCAACTTCCAGTTATAAATTTATAACACCGTAGTTATAAAATTATGATATTCATTCAGAAAACATGCACTACGATCTATACATAAATTTTTAAAAAATTAAATAGATATTAATGCATGTCATGTTAAAATTTAAATAATATCTATGCTTTATCATATTAAGCTATGTAAAATTTATATGAATTAATAAAAAATAATATAATTTATTTAGGATTTACTGTAACGAACATGGTATACAAAGGCTTTCCCAAGACATTATATTATAAACAATTAGCCCGAACTTGTATTCCTAAATGCGGTCAGTTTTGATGACCAACAAAAAAAAAAAAAAAAAAAAGCTTCCATCGCTGGTCCCATGAACTTTTGTGACCGGAGGGGCATCAGACAAGATTCAGGCCCGGACGGTACGGTCGTGGGGCACGAATCGCACGGCGCGTATCGATCGGACCGACCGTGTACTAATCCCCTAACGAACTTGCAGGCGCGCGTGCCGACCCCACGTTCCCTCCCATGGCTCCCCATTTACATCCGTCTACCCCACCGCACGAGTGATCATGAAATGAAATGAAACCCTCCTCATCACCAAATCAGCGGAAGAGAAGAAATAATAATTTTTTTAATAATAATAATAGCATTAGTTAAGTTTTATTTTTTAAAATACAAATATTTTTGATCCTTAAATTTTTACTTAAATATATTTTTAGCCCATAACTTTTAATTAAATTTGAGGGCTAAAAGTATATTTTTGTTGATAAAAAAATAATTTATCTCTCACTTTAACTTAACTCTATTTTTTAATTAATCATGCTTTGAATTGCCAATCATGAATTCAAGACAAATAAGATCTCTATTTATATATATATATATCTCTCTCTCTCTATAGGCTAGTCCAACACTCCACACGGGTGACAGATCTTTAAGAATCCATTCCTCACCTACCTTTATCATCATCATGTAAGACAAATATATAATAATAACAATAATATAGTTTTCAGGTCACCTTCGGATAGCGTGATCAATGGCAATGAATACCAAATTTTGGGTTATGAAAAGATAAATTATTTCCGTAAACTTATCACAATATATAATATTCTCAGCCTTAATCACTTAGGCCGTCACGCTCGTCGGCATCCACCAACCTCGATAAATATAGATTAAAAAGCAAATGAAAGCAAGCGTTGATGCATCTTGAGACGGCAAAGCGTAGCGTTCGGACGACGGAAGGAGCGCGCGGGAAGCGGAGTGAACCCCACCAATTCATCGATCCTCACGGCTCGAGCGTGAGTTAAATGACACGCTGCCGCAGCGTATACTAGCTCGGGTTCCCACGCTCCCGGCCATTATTTCTCACGTGAGGATGCCATTGCGCTCGGGAGAATGGACCCGCTGGCACGCATCGTCATGGGGTGAAACGAAAAGTTGTTAATTTTGATTATGTTTCGTTTAGCATACGAAATAAAATATTTTAATTTATAAAATAAAATATTTTAATACCAAATAGTTTTGATGATTGATATATATATATATATATATATATATATATATATATATATATATATATATATATATATATATATATATATATATATATATATATAATAAAAAATTATTCATAATTAATATTCTTTATAAATAATAATAACAACATAAAAATAAAGAGTTTGAGTTTTTAAGAGGTGCAGCTGTGCAACTGAAAGAAGAAGGATAAGATAACTAGGGTTTATTTTTTTGACATTATATATATATATATATATTAAAATGATCCTAAATGGTTTAATAATTCACAAATTGATTTTCGAAACATATTTTGTCAAAACGTTCGAAACATGCAGAAACGATCAAAACACGCCGAAACGCACCAAATGACCGAAATTTTTTTTGAAGCGAAACGTAGGGCTCATCTTTTCAAATAAGCTACTGAAACGAAATGTTTCGATCGAGACGGCCGAAATGGAACGAAATTGATAACTTTGAACGTCTTCGTCCTCATCCTCATCTCCATTAAAATAATAATAATAATAATAATCCCAATTCTTGCCCACCTTTTTGAATATATATATATAATTTCTATCCTCATCTTATAAAGAATAATATTTTTTAATTATATCCCATTTTTATTTATAAATTATTAGTAAAATTTATAAAAATATTTAAATACAAAAGTATAATTATTTTTATGTTTATAAATAAAAATAAAATGAATCGTTCTTATTTTTTATAAATATCAAAAAAAATTTATTTCAAATGAATTTGTAGCGTTCAAAGCCTAATTATCTTCATAAGAAGATTGAAACCATGAGGTCCAAAAATTCAAGTGAAAGTTAATTAGCAACAGATGAACTCAAGTCATAAGTATAAAATATTTTTTTTTCATTTAATATTGGCATATGATATTATAAGCTAATCAAAATTTGCTTATTAACTTAGATTAACTTCGATACTATTTGTAACGCTTCAAACCGACCTACTATTCTAAGTAGCTTACCGACAAGCTGAAATTATGTTGTTTAAAATTTTAAATAAAAATTAATGCATATTAAATGAATTAAATTATAAGTATGTCATGTTTTTTTTTATTTAATATAAAATTATTTTTAAAATATTATAAAAGTAGAATGGAATGAATCTTATATATGGATCAAAATTGTTGCAAAAATAGGCTATGATTTTCAAAATGTGAAATGTGTTGATCATCAAGCGTGCATCGGATGCGAATTGGTCGCATGTTTGTACTATTATACATGTGGTGCATGATAAAATTTGATCATGCATTAATTCGTGCTTGCTGTATCAAAGGCAGCGAGTATTTTTTCTGATGTAAAAAGCTTGTACTGCAAAGAGTTTCGTATCTGTGCCCGAGGGCCCGTACGTGGGTGATCGTTTGCACGTGCCAAGCTGCATCCATCGATGGGCTCAACGCAAGTGGCAGCGGGAGGAGTGCCCTTTTAATCCCCCCTCCCCATATTTCTAAACTCCAGCCATTTTTAAACCAGCTAGCGTTGCCTTAATCTATGGATTTGTTTTGGCTTGGCAGACACCACTCTGGGGAGGGGATGACTCCTCTGACGTAGAAGAGTTTCGTGCTTGTGAGTCCTTAATTTGATGAATATATATATATATATATGAAAGGGTTTCCCAATGCGATGCACGCATATCACACACACACACAGCTATGAGCTTGCATGGCTTGGGACTTTGAAAGGGTCGGTCCTCTTTCTTATATGTTACTTTTTCCATGGACACATTAGACTCGGTTGGCATGAATGTTGGTGCTCCTAGTGACATTTCCATCAAAATGAATGAATTTAGGACATGAATGTTTGAGCTCTTGCTTGAATGAGTTTAAGGCATGGGCACTCTTCTTCCAATTTTTTAATTTTACACCATAAAATAAGTGGGTGCATCCAAACGATCTTGTAATTTTGTGTGTGTGTGTGTGTGTGTGTGTCTCTCTCTCTCTCTCTCTCTTGAAAATAAGATCTAAGAGTGATATTATTTTATCCTATTTTTCTCTTACAGTATTAGCTTAGCATTTCATTTTTCCACGGTTACCTCTCTCAAGACCATTATGGGGATGCAAATAAATAAATAAATAAATAAAGATCCTCCATGTGTTACTCTTTGGCCATCTTATATTTTACAAGCTTTTTTTTTTTTTCCTACACCTCACTTTCAAACCATAGTCTTCATCATTTTGATTAAATATAGGTTATTGGGATTCTTGCTTTGGTTCACTCAAGACAAACGCTTGAGAGAGATTCAATTCATTAGAACGAACATTTCTTTCCAAGAAAAATCACTGCAGTAATCTGTGAAGATATGAGATTTAATTTAGATTTCCTTTACTAACTTAACCATCAAAGAAGTCATTGATAAGCTCATTCAATTTTCTTACATTCTCTTCACAAAAAAGTCAGTGAATGCTCTGGAATAACCAATAATATCCCAACTTCATGACAATCTTTCATCATAGACTAGATATGTTGATGAATGTTAAGCAAGTTTTTTTTTTTTTTTTTTCAGACTATTATAGCAAATCTGATATCATAGCACAGACATTAATTGTAACAAGCTCCCATTAAGTAATTAAAGTATGACTAGTCTAATGGCAAGACATCATCTCATTGTTAGTGATTGGGTAGGTTAAAATATCTACTAAGTTTTGCAAGGGCCCTGGCTACTTTGAGATTTGAGAGTTACAAAGAGAATATGTAATTAATATATATATATCAGTATCTAGAATCTTTTCATTATATAATCAATATGCGATTAAATGCTTATCAGCATGAGTTTTAGATATTTAATCTTTGATTTTTCCTTGATCGTATTGTAATGCATCTATTTTTAATTAGAAGGTATTATTTTACTTATAACGGGAATAGATCACTCATGATCGAAGAAATGCCAAATGTCGAGAGAATATAGCAAACAAATAGGACTTACCAACCAAAAATTCAGAACATAGAAATAACTATAGACAAAATTACCAACTAGCTACGCTAAACAAAGTGATCAAATGGTCACCCTCAAATGATTAACATCCAAGGTGGTTCACAGGAGGAACAATCTCCAGCTAAAGAATATTTAATGAAGAGGTGAAGGTGATGACTTTCTTGAAGGAGACAAGATGGGATGTGAAACAGCTTAGCTCTTTCAAGTCTCTCTCACAATGTGCTAAGCGTTTTATGGTAGCTGGGTGCAAATAATGCACAGACTTGGTCTCGGAGTAAATGGTTAGGGGTGCCAACGCTGGCATATGCTAAATTTATTATAAGAACGCCTTGTCTTCTCTGCATAGTTTAATCCCATATGTCTTCGCTGCAAGAGATTAATGAGTTGATTAATGAAACATTTTCTTCCATGTCCTAACAATTTGATGCAATCGATTGACTTAAGCTAGGATTACTTCTCCACGGCAATGAAAATTTTTTGGCTCATGGCCGTCCAGTGATGTGAGCTTTGGTCCATGGCCGGCAGAAATCAATGATAAGATACAGATATTTTATGCTCTTGGGGCTAAATAATGGCAGTCCTAATCTAATTCTCTCTTGGGAATGAATTTATTAACACCATGACGAATTCTTTATGATGTACTCGGTTGCTCTTAGGATTTACTTGCAGAAAAAAATTATAAATTAGCAAGCATAGATTATATTGTCACAAACTAGCATTCTAGAAATTCACAAGAAAAGCACAGAAAATCCTCAGGTTTTCCTTCCTGGATTCTGGCAAGGTAAATGGCCAGAATCAGTTCACCGAAATGGCCTGGATGGGCGGTGTAGCAAAGAGTTGCATTGTGTCTGATGATTAAAGCGCGTATTAAAATAAAAAAAATAAATTTATTTTTAATATGCGCATGCGCATGCAATACACATCAATCATTAAGATGGTACATATTTGCTGCACCGCCTCGGTACAGCAAAGACTTTTTCCTTTTCTAAAATCCAATCACTTCAAGTACCTTTGGGTACGAAGTAGATGACAATAATTGATGCATTGAGGCCACATGAGCTTCACGTAGAGTGCATCACACCTACAATAATTTATTCTCTCATGAATGCATCATTGAAAACGCCTAGAGTTATATATATATAAATATAATATGCTGAAATTTGAAGTGAAAACAGCATTTGGAATTCATTAAAAGAAAAAAAAAAAGGCTAATCAAGTTGTTGAAACTAGAAAGATTAATGTTAGCGTGCGCTGTCGCTGGAGGAGGAAACTTCATGGAAGGTTCCCTTGAAGTGAAAGAGAAACCATAGGAAACTATTAGAGATCCCATCTGCACTATTCAAGCGTTGAATGGGTAATTACATGGCCCCTTAATTCCTTGTGACAATAAAAATGACCGAAACATCGTAAGAAAAAATTAATAAAATTGTTTATGAATTGTTTTGATCATATTTATAGTTAATGAAAGATGTTTTGATCAAGAACATCGTAAGTAGTTAAATGTTGCTCAATATCATTTTTCTTGATATTAAGTTAGTAATGATACAGGTGAGAATTATAAAAATAAATCCCCATGACCTCTCTAATACTACACGGAAACCTATATTGAAAATTTTTTGTTGCAACTAGATTGCACAAATTTTCTTCTCTCTCTCTCTCTCAACGCTAAGATTATATTTATTTGGACTTTCTTTGTTTCTTCCGTTGCTTTTGGAGCAGCTCTCACTCCCATTTTCATTTTACGTAGGGCTGCGGTCGAAAAAAGACTACTCAAGTCCGCTGTAGCCTAGGGGTGAGGGTTCTTCGATTAGAAAGTCTATGCAATAATTTGGGATTTTGAAAGCCCATTGGCACATACTGCCCAAGTGGTAGCACAGTGGTTCGGACGCTATTTTTTTTCACAGTTGAGGGCCTTTCTCAGTTCATAGCTACCCCACAAAACCTTCTGGTATTTAAATGGTGTCAGTGCTACCTGAATCGAACATTACCCGACAAGTAAAGAGCCTTTGGAGGGAGCTACATCTGGATTTAATTCCCCATTCCTTTTCTGGAAAAAAAAAAGTCCATTAGCACATTAAAACTTAAAAGGAGAAGCTAAGATTTCAAAGATTGATGCTTTTACGTCTCTCTCCCTCTCTCTTCATTCTACATTAGGTTTGAATACTAAAGCTAATCTTAAGTCATATCTATGTGATGGGGAACAACAACACAGTAGTAACAAATCACAATATGTAGCGAATATATTCCCTCAACTTGCAAGAATCTATAAGGAGCAATAACAAAATTTGTGACAGCAATTGAATGTCATAAACACACAAGAGACACCAAGATTTTTTAACATGAAAAACCCCTCAAAGTAAGGGTAAAAATCATGGGTCGTCCAGACCAAAGAAATAGCTTCACTATGATCAAATAAGGGTACAAGAGAGTCTCAAACAAGAACACAAATGAGTGCTGCCAACCAAACAATAAAGCTAAGAAGCTTACAATAGAGAACCAAGAAGTTTAACAAACCCAAAAATAGAGCTAACCGTCTGACCTGAGTTTCTCGCACCTCAGACCTTGTTTCACCGATCCAACTGTTCAGAATGGAGAACCAGATATCCCGAACTTGCTGTCAAAATTTCAGCCCGATCCAACGGTGAACGAATCTGCAGTAGCGATTTTACGGTGGCTGCTCTGAGTATGTGCGGGAAGGGCTTCTTCTCTTCTCTCTCGAATGGCGGCTCTCTCTCTCTTTTTCAAAAATTAACCCTAATATCACCCTAATAGACTCACCACTGATTAGGGATTCTTACCAAGTTGGATTCTTACCTAATCAGACTCACCACTGATTAGGGATTCTTACCAAGATGGATTCTTACCTAATCAGGCTCATCACTGATTAAGGATTCTTACCAAATCAGACTCACCACTTAGATAAGTGTGACACAAAGTGGGCTTACACATTTGGGCCTTTTCTTCACATAGGAAGGGAGCCCAAACCCAACATATCTCCCCTTCACAACTATGTGGAGATAACTGCCAAACTGGCGATCTCACAATAAGTTTCAAACTTTCCTCTTGGTAATGCTTTAGTCATCATATTAGCACCATTATTATTAGTATGAATTTTAGCCAACTCCAACAGTTTAGCATCTAAAACATCACGTATCCAATGATATCTCACATCAATATGTTTGGACCTTGAATGGAAAGTTGGATTCTTACCAAGATGGATAGCTGTAACATCCTGAAAACCTTGTAATTTATGGCAATTTTCATTTGAAATGAAAGTCAGAAAGTTTCAGTGAAATGTGGGTGTGTTGGCCTTTTGATAAATGTAAAGAGAAGAAATTTTGGAGTAAATAAGTATATTTCTGAATGTTAATGAGTTTGATTTAAGAAATTGAGAGACTTAAGTTTTAATGGGTTTAAATCACAAGAAAAATCAAGTTTAGTTTGAGTTTTATCCTAAAATGATGTTTTTAGTGGTTGGAGTCGACCTAATTGGAGTGGAGTCGACTCTGGCACGGTTTTAAACTTTCGGCACGCTTTGGAGTCGACCCTGCAGAGCCGACCCCTACTTTTCTGGAGTCGACCCCTGGAGCCGACCCTATTTCTGCTGGAGCCGACTCCAAGACGGCAGGTTTTTCTGAGTTAAATCTTGAGAATTTCATATTTAATCCGTTTCAAGTCCGATTTGGATGCCGTTTGAACCGTTGGATTTCTAAAATCGAGTTCTTCAAGCTGGTAAAGTCTTTTCTTAGAAATGTTACATAAAAGTATCGATTTAAGTAAAAAATGATAATCTGGGCTATAAATCGATTAAAAAAATGCTATCAGGGGCAAAATGGGAAAAGGCTCCGATGTCAATTGCTAATTGTGTTAAGGGCAACTTGGGAAAGAAAATCTAAGGGCAAAATATCATGGTTATAAGTGAGCCACGTGTTTTCCAAAAAGCGTGCGTTAAGAGTGTTTGAGGGCAAAAGGGAATTTGGCATGCCTTAACCCTTAAGTTTCCAATGACTTGGTCCCCAAGTCATTAGAGAAAAAGGGAAACGTGGGTTCAGCCAGAGAAAAGAAAGAAGAAAGAAAGAGAGAAGAAGAGGAGAAAAGAGAGGAAGAAGAAGAAGAAGAAGGAGAAAGAGGGGAAAGGGAAGCTTGGGGTTTGTGCTCGACTCCAGGTAAGCTATAGCTTCCCTAGATCTTGTATGACTTTAGATTTTCTTAGATTATTATTTTGAGGTAATAGTAGAAGTAATCTTGAGTAGAGAAAGGGTGGAAGAAAATAATGAGATATTAGAGGATAGATCATGTATGCATGCATGGTTCGTGGGAAAACCTCGTGTGGAGGTAATCCTAATAGCTATCGTATCTGTATGTTGACGTAGGTCAAGAGGGTTATTCCAGGGAGCCGAATACCAGAGTTGAGTACCAGTCGAGGAGTAACCTACTAAGGTGAGTGGGTTTCTCATCTAGCAATGAGAAGTTAATTTGAGCTAGTATAATGAGATTAATACCTAGTTATGGTATGTTATGTTTAGCAGAGTATTATGTATGTTTTAAATATGAGAAATGAGAACCTAGTATATGATATTCTGATAAATGAGTTTTGAGCATGAGTTTTAAGCACATGAGTTTCGAGCATGAGTTTTGAGCATAAACACATAAGCATGAGTTTCGATGAGGGATTTTTAATGTATACATGGCATATTTGCATGATAAAGCTTTACAAATGATGTATGTATCATACTGAGCATCAGGCAGCTAGGGGGCTGATCACCCTTTAGACTGTACTGTAGCATGAGCATTGCACACTACTATCGAGCCGGCACCTCCTTGCGAACAGATCGTACGATGAACCCCAGAATCAGGGGTGAGTGCACGCTTAACCAGACCAGTGGGGCTGGTTGTGAGCAGCCCGTGGGGGCATGAATCATAGCTCAGTGGAGCTGATTACTATATATAGCCCGTGGGGGCAGAGAGAAAACCCGAGGTTCCAGGGTTAAGGAACAAAGCACTTTGCCAGGTGAACCGCACGGGTAAGGGGTGCTATTTGTGCGGGGATCCTGTTGCTAGTCACGCACCCGATGAGAGTACACCTACGGAAGGGCGACTGTAGGGTGGTACCTCAGAGGCATTACACACACAGCCCAGCATCATGAGATCTAAAAGCATATGTTGTGATATAAAAAGGGCCAATGGGCCAAATAGTTATCCCGAGAGGGAGAGCTTACTTGAGATGCCAGTGGGCAAGCAGATCCTGATGGGAGTCTGGGTTGTAGATAAAGAATGCATATCTTCATATTGTAATGCATGGATTTTTATCTTAATGAGTTATCTTTCAGTGAAAAGTTATTATAGAGTATTTCAGTACTGATATGTTATTTGAAGAATAAGCTACATTTTATTTTATCTGATATCATGTTAAAAATGTACTTTGAGTTGTACAAGCTAAATAGTTTCAGCATACGATTGAAATTAAGAGGTTATGGTTCTCTATTTCTCCATAGTTAGATGGTTATCCAGTCACTGGGACTTAGGTCTCATCCCTCTATGATTTAAATGTTCTTTCAGATCAGTGAGTATTTCTGCCAGGATCACAAGATAAGCAGGACAGAACCCTTAGCTGGTGAAGCTTGCTTGGATGCAAGAGTGTATAAATGCTAGCCTTGTATATTGAGAGAGTGTGGTTTGATATTTGTATTTTGTATATGTGTATGTGTAGTGAGATGTAATGATGTTTTAGACCTTTTTGGATATGAATACGAGACTTATGTTTTGGAGAAAATTATGAGCATGATGTGTGCACTTAGGATTTTGATGTCGATTGTGAATGTGATCTTGTAAACTGCCTGAGGAATGTCATGAAAAATATTATCTGAGCAGGTTGATGCTTAGTGTTGATTGAGTGATTTGTGTATATAATTGAGATGAAAATGAAAAGTTTTTAACAGGATGTGTTTTCGTGTGTCTGCCACTTATGATAATTAGTTGGGGTTCTCTAGCTCTTTATGGAGCGCTACATAAAGACTAGTAAAACTCTATCCGATTACCACAAGTGTGCAGGTGTGCTGTCGGTGGCCCCAGAGAGGAGGGGGAGCTGACAAGTTTTGGTATCAGAGCCCTAGGTTATTAGGTCCTAGGGGAATAAGTATGAGTATGAGTCTAGGATGATTGAATGTTTATGATTATAGCTATTGAATGATGAAACTGATGTAATGAATAATGTCTTGTAGGACGATTACTACAAAGGCATCTAGAGAGATAGAGCAATCCTCAGGCAAGGATAGAAGCCTTGTGCTTCGACTCAAAGCCAAGATTGCCTCCATACTTTGGAATAAACCGAGGTTCTCCTTTCGATTCAGTACAACTGAACGTTATCTTATGCCCGGTCCGAGCCGAGATATCTACCCTTGCCCCAACTAAAATAGGGACGCAATATCCAAGTCTCGCTAGGATCTCCAAAGATCCCTCGAGGAATGTCCCATTCGTGTATCTGACATAACGAGAACGAATATTTCAAGGGTAGCACCAAATACAAAGGTTGCTGAAAGTTTCTATTTCATTCATTGGAAAGGGAATACATGAGCCCTCACAGGGGGCTTATCATCTTCTCCAGGCGCTGCTGAGCTCCCCCCCGCCGCAGAGCTAACTCGGCAATCTGTCGCTGGAGGGATGCTACTTGCCCCTCCAGCCGGTTGTTGGCCCGATGGAGGAGCTCGTTCTCTCTCATGGAAATAGCCAGGTATTGCTCGGCCGCCCTCTGGAGTCGTTCGCAGTCTGCGAACAGTGACGCCAAGACCTCCCATCGACGGTCACTGTAGTGCGGCTCCTATGGGGCCCCCCACAGCCATTAACGCCGCTGCTTGGCGTTTCAATCGATCGCCCCTCGCCTCCGAAAGCCATCTCAGTATCAAAAAATCTCAGAAGATCAGCTGAAAAGGCGATTAACGATGGCGTTCCCCCATCCATTTTAAACTACCTTTGGCGAGTATCCCGATCGCCCGGGCCATCAATTCCAACACTATCACCGCGAAACATGCCACGTGTCACTGCCTTAGTAGGCACTCATGAGAAACGAAGAGTTCTGCTCCCTCATCGAAGAGATTCATTAATAACATTACGGCGCTCGGGATGCACCCCCCTTTCTCGGGACCAAGCTCCCTCCACTCGGATCATGTCACTTGGAGCCATATTCCCTACGCCCGAACCTGCGCTTCGGACTGGGAACCTCGGCACAAGACACCTTTTCTTCAGTTGGATAAATCGTTTACTTTACCTTAACCCTAGCCGAGCTATCCTATACTTCGGCAGGACAATTCCCTTACCCGCTCGAGCGAGACCAGAACTATATTCCTCGGCAGTGCCGAACCATTTTATGCCTCGACCGAGCGTGCCAATTTTTCACTTCGGACAAACCAAGCTATCCTTATACCTCGGCCTCGACCGAGACGTTTACTTAAGTCCGAACCAAACCGACCTAAGATAGCGAATGAATCATAATTCATTCAGTCAGAAGAAAAGTTGAGATAAAAAGATCATCCAAAAAAGGCGATCAAGTGAAGGCGAAAGACCCATTCATCGAAAATTTCAACTAGATCATAAATCTGAGAAGCAAAAAATATATAAGTGACCCTTAAGAATCAGGGGTTGGGTCAGTCCCGACAGCCTTCTCAGCAACATTCGGGGGGATTGGCTTGTTTCATCCACTTCAAATATCATTGCTTCCTCGGTGGCAAGCTGAGAGTGTCCTTCGGAAGCCGCAGTCTCACTAGAACCTAGAATGACGTTAAGATCGACGTCTGAAATGTCTTCATACTCAGCTTCTTCAGCCCCTGGGGTATAGGCCTCAAAAGGTTCGACATCCAAAAAGGATAAATCCACTCGGGATGTGCCCAAGAGATCTTTGCTCGGATCTCCTCTTCGCAGAATCGAAATGCATCAGCACATGCTTCTCTACATTCTTCTGAAAATTGGGCAGAACCTTTATATTCCTCCACGGTCGAGGCAATTCGGTCATTGGCTTCAGCTAATCGATCTTGAAGCTCGAGGTTTATTTGGCGACTCACGGATAGCTCCGCCCACAAGGCATCAATTTGCTCCCGCGATTTGGACTCAATTTCGCCCATCTACAAAATATCGGATTGCTCAAGCCCACGGATGAAATAAAAGCACTAAAGGTGAACGAAAAAGAGAGACACCATACCTCTTCCTCTTACCGAGCCAGTTCGCCGCTCAGTTCTTGTACCCTCTCCAAGGCCTTCGACTTAGCCGATTGATTTTGGCGAAGGCCCTCTTTGAGGTCATTAATCTGGGACTGCTTATCCCCAATTTCCGCTGAGCGTAATCTAGATCATCGGTGAGCCGAGCAATCCGCCCATTTAACCATTTCAGCCGTTCTCCATTTCGGCAAGTTCTTTATTCAAACCGGTGAGCTGGTCTCGCTGCTGCCGACACTTGTGCTCCTCCTCCTCAAGCCTCATGCTCCAATTGTTTTTATCTTCAGCAAGACTGGCCTTTAGTTGGTCCCATCTATTTCAAAATAATGCTGCATGGCCTTAACCTTGTTGTCATGCTCTGCTTTAATCTGGGATAACTCTAGACAAGCTTTATTCATTGCTCGTGAAAGCCCTGGAGCTCTTTGACCTGAGTTTCTAGCCGAGAGGCTCTCACGGCCGCAAGACGAAAAGACTCGGTCACCCTTTCGAAGTCCTTTTTGTTGAGCGCTAAGGCCCTGGAAAGCGAATCGATTGGAAGCACCCTCACTCGAAGTTCAGCCGCCTCCTTCCTGGCCTGAGCACAGGCCCCAACGGCCAAATTTAGGCGCCAGACAAGCGCCCTTGTGACCAAAGAATTCTGCAAAGAAAATACAAGTGAGAAGCTATGGTCTGACCAACCATGGGTTACAATCCCGGTATAGTGGCTTACTCGAGCAACGTAATTTGAAGCCATCGTCATGAGAGTGTCATTACTGATTTCTGGGAGAAGAAAAGCATCCTTCGGTACTCTGAGCTGGCGGAAAGCTACATCGATGATATCCTCGATCGCAGATTCGTCAGTGGAGGAATCCTCCCCCGTGTGCAAAATGGACCTCATCAAAGCGATGAGTATATCATCCAACTCCGAGCTGTGGACGGAAGAGCCCCTAGCTGAAGAGCTGGCCTGAGGAGCTCCGACCTGAGGAATCGTTCGCCCGACCTCCTCTGTCAAGACTCTAATCTGCCCGGCCTCGAATACCTTGGGCTCAACTGAAGGAACCTCGGCCCGAATATCCCCCTCACTCTGCGATTCCTCTTCTTCCTCTTCCACCAACGCTCTGCCTCCGGCAGACTCCGCTTGAACTCCAACCTCTCCTGTGGTATCCTCGGGAGCCGCAGAAGAGAAATCCTCGGTGAAGGCACCACAACTTCCACCGGCCTCTTAGCAGGTAGCTCTGTCAGAACTTCGGCAGCCACTACTACCTCTCTTGACCCCTCCGCCTGAGCGGGGGCCTCTTTCGCGTATGGTGGACTTCTCACCGCTGATGATTGAAGCATCTCTTGCGAGGGGACCGCCAGGTCGACCAGCGATGTGTCCTTCGCATCATCCGATACGACTAAAATTTGGATAGAAGAAATCCCAACAACTCCCTCCGAAGTCCCCTCAGCCGTTTCCTCTGCCATTCTGCCTCCCTCAGGCAGAGAGGACTCCTCAACCCTGATTCGCGCCCCCACTTCCTCTCTTATTGGGGTAGGAGAGGGGCGGCTGGAACCATCCTTCTTCGATCCCTTCGGCGGGGCTTGGAAGGGCGAGGCCTCTTCTCAGATTTATGCTTCTCTCCAGAGCCAGAGCCCCTATGGCGCTTGCCCAGTTCCTTCTTCATTTGGCCCACAAACGCCGATCTCTCAGCTGGAAACACATCAAATGGGTCAATTGGACAGAAATAACTGGGCACACCGGCCATCATGACCAAAGAGAAAAAGTATGCTCACCTTGAGGATTGATAGAACTAAGTTCGACGGCGAAGAGGGCATTCTCTGATAACAGGGCGCTAGCCGACACCATCCGACCACCACGAAGGGTCACCAGATCCCTCTTCTCTTATTCACTCAATTTCGGGTACGCTTTTGGATCCTTCACATAGCTCGACCATCCCTTGGAAAATCCAAGCCGATGTTCCCATCGGCAATAAAAAATCTGGACTTTCATTCCTTTATCAAGGATGGATTATCAGCGATCATCTTGAATGACTTCCGGGATCAATATACGACCACTCAGAACCCCTCCCGAAAACCAGATTGTGGCCAACTCGGAACATGGGGATGGTCGCAGTCACCCCGACGCGACTACAGAGCGAAATAAACCCGATGAGTTGCGCCAGCTGTTAGGCGCCACCATTGTTGGACATATGTTATAGAACCTCATCACCTCCTGCACCAACGGATGAAGAGGAAATTGAAGGCTGGCCCTAAGACTTTCCTCATAGAAGAAAGCTCCCAGACTTAACTCGGTCGAAACCCTATCGTCGGCTTTCAGCGCATATAGAACTACGTCTCCGGGGACTCTGTAAAGCTGGCGGATCCTCTCCAGGTCCTCCAGGGAGATCTCCGAGGCAATATCGTTTGGGCCCTTCATGTTCTCCAGCCAAGGAGCGAAACACAAGCAAATCTGTGGAAAGGAAAAGAGAGAAAAGAGAAGGTTCTCTATGGTAGGGACAAAGAGGTGTTGCGGAAGAAATGCCGCCCTAGCCTCCTTTCTCCCCTTTAAACAACGCTTCAAAAAGTTGCCTTAAGGCTCCTGTAATAGGTGTCGCAAACGCGAAGACCCTGCCACACGAGACTCCCCCAATCACCGCTCACAAAATCCGAAGAATTTCTTCTTCGTGCAACAGCAAATAATGATAGCGAATTGATGGCCCGTCAGTTTCGGAGCCATCGTTGCGCCTTTTCAAATCCTTCTGGACGGGATTATTCTAGACTCTACTCCCTAAATCTGAAGTTACACTTTAGACTAGGGAGTAGGGGGCATGTGATGAGGGGTAAAAATATCATTGCATTAATGTGCATACAATCCAAGACATCGGGCTCGGGCTAGCCCATGCACCCTGTCGCATAGCTGTCACATCCGATAGGCAGCAATGAGTAGGCTACCCCCTCCAAACAGCTTTCGTGTAACAGTTGGCCGAGCTATTATTATACCTCGGCTGATCGAGCTATTATCATACCCCCACAGGCCGAGCTATCGCCACCGAACCATCATGTGCTTCAGTAGACCGAGCCATTCTGTGTCTCAGGAAGGCCGGGCTATCTTATACCTCGGTAAATTGAGCCTCACCATACTTCGGCAGATTCAGCCATCTTCTATATCTCGGCCCGACCGAGGTATCCAAGCACCTCTGCGGAATACACCTAAACTAACAAGATTTCAAATAGGAAATCATGCCTACGCTACCAGAAATGGCCTAGAGCCTATGTAGTCGCTGAATCTTGAAGCATCGTCTGCTCTTTCTGGCCGTTGATCCTCTAACCAACCGGATACGGATCCTACCAGCTCTGTAACAGCCTGATTCGAATCAGTTTTGAATCCCAACAACTTTCAGACCCTCTGTGACATATCCAAGGAATCAGGTGATCATCTATAAATATCACAACCTCAAATCCCCTCAGGTATGCCATTCTGCACGCTCAAGATACCTCTCTTTCACTTACTCACACTCTCTAAAAAACTCCATTAGAGCTCAGAAAGAGCTCCTGGCACCGCCCCTAGAGGAACTCTTCCTCGGAAATTCTTCTCCTCGTTTGTCTGCTTGCTATGAATCTCCACTGACTTGAGCGTCGGAGGGTCTTCCGCAGAGGGCACCCCAAACCGCCCTCTGCTCGAGGGCTGTTTTGTAGGTCCCGGCCAGGAGTCGAGCTCGGATTCGAAGCCCCAACAGCACCCGAGTCGGAGAATGGATTTCCGCAGCAACACTTTTAATCAACACCTCCCTCGAGTGGAAGCTTTTCAGCTTGCTGGCAATAATAGGCCAGGTTTCTTGTATTGCTAGACGATAAGTAACATTATAATTCAATTCTCTATACAAGGAGTAGGTGCCATTATATCCAGATATACCAGGAGATACTTTGAGGACAAATATTATAAATACTTAGATGCTTTGTAAGAAAGCAAATGATACCTTTTGATCTTTCTAACGCAACCTGTATGGGAGCCACGCACTCCATTAAAAAAGATCTTGCAGACCCTTGCATGACATTTGCATGCATGTGTATCCTGAGTCTTACATTGCAATTTAGAGAAAAAAGATCCTTGAAATTTATGATTCCTATTGATGGATTACAAGAGACTGCATGTGCAAATGATGATGTCTTGATTATGAGGATATTGAGATGGAAATATGGCAGAACTTGGAAGGAAAGTTTTAAATATTTGGAAAGTGCAGGAGCTTCTACCATAATGATATCAGTAGGCTCAGTGAACCTGAATGACTAGACCACAGTCTGCCAGAAGCCAAAGACAGACCTATTAAGCAAGAGGTCTTCCTTTGTCTAGAAGTGAAGGGATTTTGTAGACATGGAATGAACTTGGACACTTTGCTATAATAGACATGATGATGCAGAAGGATTGGAAGAACAAATGAGAATTAATGCAAGACAAATTTTGGAGAGAAGGAAGATATAATAAGAACAGATCCCTCTTCTAGGTTTTTGAATAGGACTTCACAGAGTACTGAAATTTGTGAGTTGGACTTCTGTGGTAAGTTGTAGATACTTCTATGGCGCTTCAAGGAATTCAACAGAACAGGTTTTCAAGTTCAGTAGACCTTTTCTTTTGAAAACAAAATTCAAATAGAGGTGGAACCTTATAATATATTTAGGGATAATTACAACTCAAACCTCATAGTTTGAGGTAAGTTGCAATTTAAACCTTAGACTTAACACATATATATATATATATATATATATATATATATATATATAAAACTTTATGCTTCATGATGTATGGCATAATAAACCATCCTTCTACCTCTGTCAGTAATGACACAACTGAGAGCATGTGGGGGCTGTTATATGAGGCACGTGGCATCCATTTGAGCACCAAAATGCGCTTGCACTGTGACCAATAATGCCAAATGCAAGTCTGGTACATCCCATGAAAGGAAATAAGAGAATCAGATTGACAGAGAGATTGAGAAAGAGAGAATAGAGAGAAACAGAAAAGGTTTGTTTGAAGAGAGGCATGGCAGATAGCAGTAGATGATGCCATACGATGCATATGTGGGGAAAGGTCTCAAGATGATTTGGTGATTTATGGGGTTGCTGGGTGATTTATGGCAACCTAAATTTCATTTACATCTTTCTACAAGCAAGCATAAGGATGCCAAGCAAAATGGAGGAGTTTACAGTTGATCAGGTAAACCTGAATGGAGATATAGAGCCCGAGGGTCTCTTTGAGACACAAGGTATTTAGTATCTTTGACATATTTTTGTGTAACATGAGCTGAACTTTTTCCTTTGACTACAAACTTTTGCTTCTTGTGTTTCCTTGGTATGCTATTGAATTCAGATTCTCTATGATATCGTAAAGCGGAGAGTTTTCATTACATTACCACTTGGAAATTAAAATATCGACACTCTATTTGACCTCACTCTATTGCAGATAACTTCTTTAGCAACTGCTGAACTTTGTGATGCAAACCCATCCCTTGTATCAAAGGGGGAGCTGCGAGTTCTTCCACCAATCTTCCAAATGTATGGCCGGTGCCGAGCATTCTCTGGTCCCATTGTCACACTCAAGGTGTTTGAGGACAATGTGTTGGTCAGGGAAATTCTTGAGAACCCAGGGGTGGAAGGGTGTTAGTTGTAGATGGTGGAGGGAGTGCGAGATGTGCTTTAGTTGGAGGGAACCTGGGATTGTTAGCCCAGAATGTGGGCTGGGTTGGTCTCCTGTGAACGGTTGAATCAGAGATGTTGATGAAATCAATGGCTTTGACATTGGAATTAGAGCCTTTGGGACTAATCCTCTAAAATCAAACAAGGAGGGGCTTGGTGAGAAGCATGTATCTGTGGACATTGGGAGCATGATGATCCAAGGAGAGTGGCTATATGCTGATAGTGATGGCATCCTCATTTCCAAGTCATAGTTATCTGTCTGACTACTACCATGGTAGAGTTATCTGTCTGTCTACTACCATGGCTCATGGAAATCTATCATACCCTTAACTTGTTCACTTACTCTGTTGAGAAAGAGAATAATCACATTACACCGTGTTTATGGGAGGGATCACTTAAGGGCTCTATTCATGGTTGTCATATTTCTCGTTAGCAATGTTTCAAAAAATATGCTCTTGAGATGCAGGCAACCACAAATAGTCTCATGAAACATGATTTCAATCTTCATATTGTATACACAGCTTATATTCATGGATTATTTGCATTTGACCATGCGAACCTTGTACTCATACCAGCATAAAACCCTACTCATGCTGTAGGTCTTTGACTGCACAGACAGCAGCACATTATACTGGTGGACTTTAGTAATAAATCTGACCTTTTGAAATATTTTAGAATACTATAAAATTTTAAGGTGAAAATATGCTTTTGGTTCTCAAACTTTTAGTTGCTACAGCTTAGGCTTATATGTTTTAAAAATATTGCATTCTTAATATTTTATTACATGAGTTTAATTAAAATTGATGAAATAGTTAATATGTAGGTAGATAAAAGCATTAGACAGCTATTCTGTTAATTTTAATTAATTTCATCTAATAGGATGTTAGAAATGCAATATTCTTAAAACCCTTTACTTTTAAAAACCTAAAGTTTGAGGATTAAAATAAATTTTAAATAAAAATTTGAGGATCAAAAGAATATTTTAGCCTTTAAGGATAAATGTAAATTGCCTATGCCGCCACTCCTCCCCCCCCCCCACGAAGAAAAAAAAAAAAAAAAAGGCTTCCAACCATAGCATGAGCAATAAACTCATAAATATTAAATAGTGAAACAATAGAACAAGCACGGTATATCAATGAAAAATGGTGCAAAAAATAAAGAAAAAAAAGGTCAGAAAAAAAAATTTGGTATTGGTTGCCACTATTTTGTTCTTCTTTTCTATCTTCATTTTGTCAATTATAAAAATAATGTGAACAAAAACTTTCTCATCTCTATGGAGATTCTCATTCTTATCTATCTCGTTTTTAATCAAGTCCTTATTTTCATTCTTACAAAAATCACTATCCTACCACCTCAATTTTGATACGAAAATATTTATTTTTTAATTTTACTTATTACATTTTAAAAAAAATAAAGTATTTAGTTTCTTATAGCAAATGAAATAGATTTAAATATATTACTATAATTGCAACATTTATGAGCCAATTTATAAGAAATATATTAAATCATAATTTTAAAGAACATAATAATATAGGTTTATGATTGTAAGCTATTTTATAAGAAATAATATATCTAATCATAAATTCTAATAAATATAAAGAGATGAGTGCATGCAATCTTAAGATATTTTAAAATTATATATAAAATATATTTAGAATATAAAATAATAAAATAATAAAATATGGGGGTGGAGAGTACCCTTCTCCATCCCTATTCCATCTTCATTTATAGGGATAAATTTTTTTCCCCTTAAAATTCTTCTATTTCTATCCTATTTAAGGTGGTTTTCTATGGGAATCGAAAAAAAATAGGAAAATTGCCATCCCTAGCTAGTGTTGGGTTCTACGGTAATCAGGGCTCTTTTCAGAGTTAGGCAGTGGCATCAATAAACCCTGTTAATGTTTATTTAACTCCTGTATTTATCCAAAATTAAACCGAGGCAAATATTGAAAATTGCTCCAAATAAAAGAAGCATATGGTCTCTACAGGACCTTGTCTGAAGTCATGTGAGCGGGCTAATGTGGTTTATGAGATCAGGGCTTTATTAGGCTGTTTGGCAACTTATCCCCGATAAAGTGGGGATAAAGCGGGACCCAAAATCAAACAGGCCATCAGGTTTCATCTAATTCATGGAATATGGTCAAGAATTGTGGCCTGTCTGGACTGTGGGTTCACTTAATTAGCATGTTATTTTGTCTACTCACAGTTTTGTTTTGGTGATTTGAAGGTCCATCCACTTGTTGAAATAATAGTTATAAAATATAATTGATAAAAGAGAAATCAAAAGGATGTAAGAATTAATCTATTCGCATCTTGCTCCCATCGAAGATCCTGAAGAATTGATCAAAAGTTTTCAATGTCCAGCAACGAAATGGGCCTAACCAGCAGTCTATGACTAATAATTCATGCGTCATGATTTTTTTTTAATCAATTCGCTGTTGCCAGACTATTTTTAAGGTGCTGTATATCCGTGATTATGTTGCTGAAGATCAAAATAGATTTTTTGATAACAAGATCAGAATAGATTTTTAAATTGCATTTTTGGTCCTAAACTGCAAACTTTGATGAAAATTTATAGGATCGACTGGATTTACAGTCTCAGTCCATACAAGGTTTTCCCCAGATATGATTAATGTGAGGTTCGTTTGATAACTTTTCCTTTAGCTGCTAACTTATAAGTTGAGTTATGATTTCTTTTTTTCAAATATTTTTTCAGAAGACCAGACTTCACTCTGATCAGCTATTCAAAGCTATTATTCAAAAGCCTCAAACCCTTAACCTAATTCTTTTATGCCCTTCAACTTCCAATTCTTTATATGCACCACTAGATAAAACCGAAAGCATGATAAAAAAAATTAGCTTATAGATGTCATGAGCTAAGAACATGTAAGAAAAGATATTATGAAATAGAAAAAAATATTTAGGTCGCCAATCCTGACGTTTTGTGTTTAACACTAATGTCAACATTATGGTGGTCATGGATTACTTCAATCTATTTTCAAAGCTTAGGCTATAATTTTTTTGAATCAGAGTAATTTTGTTTTCCCAACCCAAGATAAAAAAGCTAGAAGATAAATGCTCTAGTTAATCTATTTTTTTAATTATATATATATATATATACTCAACTCAATACCACTCATCTAAGTTTTTTTTTTTTTTAAACTATATATAATTTTAATTTTAATATATATATACCTTCCGCGTCTATATATACCCAGCCGCCGTCTCCCCGTTAAGAGACCAAGGCCAGAGAGCAAGCGCAGCAGGACACTAGGATGATTCGTTCGTTCGCCGTGCCCGAAAGAGTAATCGAAGCGGAGGAGGAGAGCGATGGCGACGAGGGATCTCGTCACCGGCATCGGCGCCACCTCCGCCTCCGCCTCGTTTTCGAAGGCAATGTGTCTTCAAAGCCCAGGTCCCTTCTTTCTTCCATTATTTCGTTTCTCTTTCAAGAATCCTTGCTCTCCGACTCGTTTTTGTTGTCTTTCTTTGGCGGAAATCCTTGAACAACCATCCGTTTTCCGAGAATTCGATCATAAATTTTTTTTTCGTTTTATCTTTTCAGCTATTTCTTGAAAGCCGGCATGGTTTTTTCGATTTATCATTGGATGAATATTTTAAACCCTAACCCTACATCCATCTGGAATGGTGTTGGCTTTGAGGAACAAGATATATTCCATAAAAACGCGAACATTTTAGGCAATTTATGAATGTTGGATATTAATGGGTTCTTCGTAGTTCACTTGTTTAACATTGTGAAAAAGATCATATTTCGGTTAGATTGTTAATGGAAGAGAAGCAAAGAAAAGATTATAATATTATTTGACATGTTTTGGTGCAGTGCTTCTATGGATCATCCGATAGCCATTTTTCTTGAATTCATCTCTTTTGTTGAAGGGTTGCTCGCGCGCGCGGGGACACATTTTTGTATTCGTCTCTTTTCTTGAAGTGTTACACGCACGCACGCACATTCTTGAATTCATCTCTTTTCTTGAAGGGTCACACGCGCGCATTCTTGTATTCATCTCTTCAATTCATATCTTTCTTAAAGGGTTACACACACGTATTATTGAATTCATCTTTCTTCAAGGGTAAGAGAGAGATCTTTTTTTCCAAATTGAAACATTTCTTCTTTCAAGGCGATCTTTTTTTTGATCTTTTTTTTTTTCTTCTTTAAGGGTTACACAGATCGACAGGTCCTTTTTCTTTTTCTTGTTTTAATTGAATCATTTTTTTAAGGAAATTATCTTGCGATTTGCTACTGCCATTTTTTATGTTAGTTACCATTTTTTACACAGACAGACAGGTCCTTTTTCTTTTTCTTGTTTTAATTGAATCATTTTTTTAAGGAAATTATCTTGCGATTTTCTAGTGCCATTTTTAATGTTAGTTGCTGTAAGTGTGGTTGAATTATAAATACGGATCATCCGATAGTCATTCCCTGAGTTGATAGCCATACAACTTATTTTCTTGGGTCGATCTCTTTGTTGCACTCGATAGCTGCTACTCTAGCAAGCAAACGAAAGTAATTGTGCTATTAATTTTTGTGATGCTAAATTATTTGTCGGAGTAAAATATCTTCTGGTCTTTCAGACTGAAGGGGAAAATGTTTGAAAAATCCAGCAAATACGTGAGCTTCTTTCTCCTAATATACTTTAGGTTTTTTATGGTAAATCTAGGTCTGTCATTAGCTGATGGAGTTAGCATAGTATGTAGACCATGATTTCTTATAGAGGATGCTTCTGCTTCTTAATTTCATTTAGAAGATGTTTCTAATCTTGTGCTCCACGTGATTATATGACGAGTCATCAAATTTTTAACAGGAGTTGCAGGGTCTTCCTTGGATTACGCTTACAGTTCCTGATTCCTCCTTGGACTATGGGCTTGAAGCACTATTAATAACTGGAGTCAGAGTATGAGAAGCAACAATATGTAAAGCCAAATACCCATGCTGAATGTTATCTATACTAGGTTAAAAACTCGAGACATCTTTCTCAATCTTTTTAGCTCCTATCCAATTCTACTTTATCTTTTCATATGGCTATGAATCCATTTGCAGGTTCAGTTTTCCCCATAATAGGGGCCTTGATGAGTCTTGGTATGAGATTAACTGGTTTCCAGTCCTTCCTCAGGTGCAGGCCGGAGAGAGAGAGAGAGAGAGAGAGAGAGAGAGAGAGAGAGAGAGAGAGAGAGAGAGAGAGAGAGAGAGAGTTTGGAGCTCCTGCTTGGGATGGTAAGATTCCAGAAATTTCCCAACTTCCACTGATTTTATGTTAGCTAAGCTCTTCTCCAATTTGGATCAGTGGCTGAGCTTTGGATATTTGGCTGTTAATGTTATTATTATTTAACTTTTCATTCTAATATAGTTTATTATAGGCATAACGAAAAAAAATCATATTTATTAAAGTGAGATGTTATTATCTGTTTTGAAATTTCTGTCTTATTTTTTGTGATGTGTTTGTCAACCATGTTCCTTCATTTACTTACTCAATCTCCGACCAAAGAAATAACCTTATAGCTTAATCACCTTACCCTCAATCTCAAAACTTAATAACCTCACTCATAATTCCAGAATCAATAAATACTTGAAATTTAAAATGCTGATTTACAACAATGTTCTTTATTTTGTCATGGATACATGTTGGCTATCTATTATAACAGAACTAAAACTCATTTATAACCAATTTTCAGAATCTCACATCTCAAAACCCTGCCTTTCCATTCAACCCTAAGACCCCTCCCTCCAATTCTTGTAACCTGAAGCACTGAAGGTTATGTCCTTCTGTTGGCTAAATGACTTTCTACCTTTCACTTGGAATGGTTTCTAGTAGAGGCTCGACAGTTTTTCCTCCTACATTTACATTTCAAACAAGATCTTCTTATTTGTCCTCTCAGAGTCCAGAACAGCCAAGGGCGCTCTTTAAATTCACTGTTCCAAGACCTACTTTTTTGGGTCATGAGAACTAAGGGCTAGAAATGAAGTGCTACATGATCTTGAGTGCAAGAATTCGTTAGGCTTATTTGACTTCAAAAACATAGTTGAGTGTTGAGCATAAATGTGTCTTATTGTCTATTAGACAGACCCACTTTCTCTAAAGTGTTAAATGTGTATCTTCACATCTTGTGAACTTCCATACAGACCTTCCATTCTAGAAAGTAGATTTTCACAGTCTTTTGCTGTGTTTCTCACTTTATTCTGGCTGTGATAGTAGCTATATATATGGTTTCATAATGCATTATTATCCTGCATGACACATTTTCCAATTTTCCTCATCCTCTACTCTGTTACCAAGTTTTGAAATTTTTATATGAAAATAAAAGAGCCTTATGTATCTTTGACACTTAAATCTTGGGAATGTGCATTTTCTGCATTTACGACAGCCTTAATCCTTTTTCCCTGTTTTATGCTTAGCTTCCTAGGTGCCATACTTGAAGCCCAATTATGTTTGCACGAGGAAGAAATAGGTATTAGTTTTGCAACTCAGGTCCACTACAACAATTTTAAGGAGAGGCAACGCTAAAAAAAACTCATTTTCCGACGCTAAAAAGCATCGTAAAATCACATCTCGACGCTTTGTAAAGCATTAGAAAATCAGGAGTGGAGGCAGGGATTGCCGACGCTTTTAAAAGTGTTGGCAGTCCTGACTCTTTAAAGCATCGGCAAATTCTAATTTTGTCGACGCTTTAAAGCATCAGAAGGGAAAAATAATTTTTTTAAAAAAAATAAAATAAGAAATAAAAAATTTATATTTCAAATCACAATAAAGTGTTGTACCAAAATGCAATCTCAACAGGAATATGTTGCAAGAGGATTAAACTTCAAGCGCACAACTAATCAATCTATCCAACCAGATTCTAAGAATTTGAAAATTCCTCGAGGCAGGGGATAAAAAGGAAACAAAAATAAAGAAGAGAATCGGAAGTATTTAGGGCCACTCCATGTAATCCACTGATGCTCCTTGTGCTGATGCATCCGTAACATCTCATACTTGTTCAATCCAAGAACAACCTACCTTAGATCACATGTCTCAAGCTTTAATAAAACACAGTAGAAGACACCACCACAATTTCTTGCAGAATAAAATCGATAACCAAGATTCATCACAAACCCACCTAGCAGATGCCTCCTTCAAATCTGAAAAATGGGAAACAACTCAAGTTTTTGGTCCTCGTAAACCTTACGCCTGAAAACAACATCAAGAAAAGGCTAAACCTTGTAAAACAAATAAAAAAATTAGGTTCTTGGTCGTATAGTTTAGGAGGGGAGTATCGTCCATGGAGCTCAGCGAAGGCCCAGTTGGAGATGCCTTTCCTAGAAAGAAGCCCAATAGGGTCGACATTGGGCTCTGATTTATTGGTTGGGGAGAGGTGATGCGGCTTCTTTTTCACTTCGGGTGCTGCTTCTCGGCCAAGGACCAGCATCTCCACTTTCGTTGCCGAGCGGGATAGAGCTCTGGCGCTGCTGCTCCTTGGGTTCTTGAGAGGAGATTGCCCAAAAAGGAAGGCGAGAGGCACTTTTCAGAAGGGAGGAGGAGATGGGTCGATGGGAAGGAAAAATCCCTACCAAAAACTGAAACCCTAGGTTTAGAAACGATAAACATACATTAAATGTTAAGAAAAAATAGATCAGTGAGGATGATGAACTCATGGATTCTTTTTCAATTTCGAGCTGAATTTGAGAAAGATTAGTTCAATCGTCTGGATGACGAAGGAATAGGGTTGTGAAAGGGGCCGATGATGACGAAAAAGGAAGACGAAGAAAAGAAATTCAGGAAGAGATGAAGGCGGTGGGAAGATATTTAGCGATCCCGATGCTTTAAAGCGTCGTTAAGTTCCCGATGCTTATAAGCGTCGTTAACTGCTGTTACTTTCTAAAAACATTGGCAGGTTTTGGGTTTTCCCGAGGAAGCGTCGGAAAAAAAATTTGTTATTCTTCTTTTTTGTTGTAGTGGTCCTTGTCATTCTTAATTGGTTAACCAGGGTGAACATGCAACCAATGCTTAAATCATCTATCATATATCTATTAATGGAATAACTATTCCATTATCTGCATCAGAAGCTTGCCTACTAGCATGAATTAAAATAAAATAAAAATGATATGCAATTCACTGGTCACATCCATATAATAGCAGTCTATTTGTCGAGCACTCTTGATAAAATATGCTGTTTTATTGTTGGCAGCTTCTGTTGCTCTTAACCACATGCCCTCTTCAAATTTCTGCCATATATATTGCATGCATGATACATCTGATAGTTGTTGCAAGAAAGAATATCCCATCCTTCCCCACAAGGTCAGAACCTAGATATGAAGAAGGGTTTGACTGATTAGTATATTCTCCATGTCTCAATCATTTGTGTCATAGGTAGACTGTGGCCTTCAGTCATCCTATCAATCTTATAAATATTACTTCATGCCATCTCTTTTTGCTAAAAATTTCTTAATTGGTTGTTCTGGTGCCTCAAAAGAATTATTCTACTATATGATGGTACACTCTTCTGTTAAGCATGGCAAAATGGTGGAGTCAGTGTACCTGATAATAGACATGTTGATACATGCCAGACCATTTACTATTGCTAAAAATGATTTATATATGTGGTGGAAAGTCCACAGACTACGTCTATAAAAACCTTTTAAGTAAATAAAACTGCACATACGAAATATAATTTGTCAATAAATTGGACTCTAAAAAGAAAAACTAAACATAAAGAAGAACAAATCATGGTATTGTTCCGATCTTCAAAATGTTTCTAAATTCTTCTGAAAAAACTAATATGTTTGTTTTATTAGAAAGTGCACAATATGATGATAGAGTAAACCCAATGTTGATATCCAATCGATGGTTGCCTGATCCATGGTATGTATTTTCGGGGTTTGTAACTTGTTATCTGCTTTTATGGTGAAACTTGCAATGAGAAAATATCAATTTCACAAAAGAAAAATTTCAGGAGAGACTTTCTAAGGAGAAAAGCCGAGAAGATGTATTTCATAATGAAATAAATATTTTATATGGAATTCATAATTTGCCTAATTACCACATGTGTCCAAATTGTATCATGAATCGATTCATTTGGCATCATTTTGCAATTTGTTAGTGGTTTAGCAACTTATGTATGATGCTCCTGCCCGCTGCTCTATGTTAAAGAACCTAAGTTGATACTCTGTAGATTTTAATGCATACAGGACCTACATGATGAATCTATTGGATACTATGAATGGGCTCAATCCATGAATTCTAAGGCAGATAATGCAAGACAATATGTACCAATTTGACTCAGGGACTTTGCTGATAACTTTCTTTCTTATTTGCAATTGCTCTTGGCTAGAGAAGATTGTCTGGAAAATCACAAGCTTTTCCCCTACCATCATTACAGCTAAGCATCTCGGAGTTACATTCTTGAAGCATGTGACTAACAGAAACTTGATATTCTCCAGAAGAGCGTCCACTTCATATCAAAGAATCTTCTTAATTGGAAGCAAGGCCAGAATTGGAGAATGGAGATGGACTGTATGATTTACGGTATACTATCTTCAGCCATCTGCATGCCTTGTGTTTTAGTTTTGGTTGGGTGAAAGATCATAAGATGAAGGCAATGAGAAGCTATTGGCGTTTAACATAGGAATTCAGTTTTAGGTAACAAAGTCCACGTTTTAGAGCAAAGAATGAAGAACTAGATTCATTGGCGTGCCATAAGCTCAACACAGAATAGAAGTTATTCCAAATATATCTAGTGACTTGTGCTTCAGAAAAGAAATGAGTAAATGACATGCTTTACTCTGTCATTAGTCTTTATCTCTGATTTTAAAGAGATTGGGGCTCAATAAAATTCATTTGTCACAAGTACTGATGTGGGGTAAAATTATCACCGCATCGATTGGCAGATTGTGCAGGCAGCGGAACCCATTTTTGGGCTTTGATTCGTTAACCACTACGTTCAGAAGCAGTCCACTCCTTGTTGTGGAAAAGGATGACTGCACCAATTGCGAGCTCTATGCCTCGGTAGGACCGAGCCATTTTTGAACTTCGACAGGGCCGAGCTATCTCCATACATCTTCATACCTCGGCATGATCAAGCCCTAGCTCCTCAAGATCATCGTCACCCTTACCCTGATAATGCCAAACGTTTTGGAGGACAAATCACACCGATCGCTGCCAAGATCTCGGAACAAACTTTTCTAGATAAAAATAGAGGTCAGATACAACACCCCCTCCATGATTAGTGGGATTTCAGCCTTATCGGCCACCAACTCCCTAAATGCATTCGAAAAATCAGGTAATGGCTTACCATCTCAGTAATGCTTAAATATTAAGCACCAAGACCCTCCAGGTATGATTTAATGCTCTTAAGTTCTGAGAAACCCTAGTAGACGCCATTGCATTTCAGAGACCTTTTCTGAGGTGTCCTTCAACAACCTTCTCTCATATGCTTGTTTGGGGTTTTCACTGATTTAGGCATCAGAGAGTCTTCTGCAGGGATCACCCACTACGATTCATGCGCGAGAACTGTCTTGCAGGTCCATCAGGATGGGAAAGAGCTATCCAGATCTTGATGTGTACCGCCCTAAAGCCAGACAACGAAAATTTGTAGCAACAGATTGGCGCTAGAGGAAGGGCCACAAGTCCCTCTAAACTTGAAATCAAGAAGAAGAGGTTCAAATAAAAAAGGATATTTCCTTAATGGCTAATCGTAAAAGAGCAACTATTGATGCTCTGGATTAGGCTGCCTCCCAAAGGCCTGATCCCACATAAAATATGGCATCTTTGCAACCTCTGTAGCCTGAGGCTCAACTGCCGCCGCGGTCCCCATTATGCGGGACCAGTTTGGTGCATTGGTCCAACAAGTTAAGCTCTGGCGTAGTTGGTGCAGGGGCTCCATGGAGTCTTCCCCCGGTTGTGCTCACTCAGCAACACCCTGGTAGAGTAGTTGCATCGGTCCAATCGATAGCTCCTTCACCCAACCAGTTTGAGGTTATGAGCCTCCCACGACAACTCAGCCATAAGGAAGAAGCAAGTTTGCGCTATATAAGGCCGACGATAGGAGCTTACCTCGGCCTTGTCGGGCACGATCCTTGTCTTCGATCTTCTCACGCCATGATTTGATGCCACAGCCATGATCTTCCCACCCAGCCTCTCCGATCGTTCGGGACGAGGTGATGGAGCGGAGAATACGAGAGATGCGTTTAGAGTTGGACGTTGTCAAGCACGCGTCCCATTCGGAGCCATGGATGGAGCAGGGTCCACCTTTTAATGACAAAATTATGAAAGAAGCGATCTCGTCCCACATCAAACTCTCTACCATCCAGCCGTACAACGGGACCATCGATCCAGATGATCATCTGGGTAGCTTTTGATCCATCATGATGTTTCACGGAGCCTTAGATGCAATTTTATGTCGGACCTTCCCCTCCACTCTTAGGGGATCCGTTTGAATATGGTTCAGCACCTTGAAGCCGAACTCTATCAACTCATTCGACGAATTGGGTCGCCTATTCACTAGCCAGTTCGTTAGCAACTGCCACCACCGATGGAGGTCAGACTCCCTCTTTAAAATAAAGCAGAGAAAGGGAGAGTCATTGAGAAGTTTCTTAGGCCATTTCAATGCGGCCATGCTGGAAGTCGATCACCTCAACCACGAGGTGGCTATGTCTGCCTTAGCAGACAGAGTATCGAAAGAGGAAAACTTTTACCTTACTATGAAAGTCAACTACCCCAGAAGCCTCTCTGATATGATGACTTTGGCGGACAAATATGCCAGGATCAAGGAGTCCAGAAAGTCGGCCCAAGCCGAGCAACGAAGGACAAAAAGGGCTTGGACAAAAGTCGATTGGCTCGCTCCGCAAGCCCACCTGGCCGTCAGAGGGCCCCACCATCGAGGTAGTGCACTAGGAGCCCGGTGTAGAGGTCCAACCAGTTCACCCACTCACTGCGCCGCGAGCTCAGATCCTGATAGAGATCAATCACCAACTTCCTCAGCCGAGGCCCCTCCGAAGGAACATGGCTTGAAGGAACATAACCAAGTATTGTTGGTATCACCGTGACTACGATCATATGATACCGAGGAGTGCTGGCAGCTCCGATACGAGATTGTTGGCCCATATGACAACCCAAGAGGGAGGGTGAATTGGGTTCTTTAAAAATTAGCCTTTTAAAAAAGTTTGCTTAATAGAATGAAGGCAATAGCAATGCAAATACAAAGTGCAGTGAATAAAACAGAGATAGAGAAAGAGTCAATGGAAGCACGGCAAACACAAAGATTTTATAGTGGTTCGGTGTATCCAACACCTACGTCCACTCCCAAGATTCACTTGGGTCCACACTATAATCTTCTAGATTACAGCTGAGTTGTTTTACAAGCTCACAACTCAAACTTGTTGTTTTCCCGGGATCACAACGAACCCAGCTGGTTTTCAAGGGCTCACCAGCACAAAAACCCTAACCCAAGCTTTACCAAGCTTGTACCGAGGTAAACTACCTCCACTAGTTCAATCCCCAGATTGAACTAGCAAAAATAGAAATGATGTTTTTCAATTACAAAGCTCCTTAATGAGCAGATATACAAATATAAGAATAAAGTTTAGAAAAGCCTGATTTGCAGTTGGTTGGCTTTGAGCTTTCTTCTTTTCCTCTTTTCCTCAACTCCTTTGAAGTGTAGAATCGGGCCTCAGCTCGGATTCTTCACGGAATGTATTTGGAGTTGATTTGAGCTTTTCCTCTTTTTTGAGTGTTGAAAATCACTTGAGATGCTCTTGAATAGCTCTTGGATTTTCTTCTGAAGCTTCCTTGGATTGTTGAGCTTGAACACAGAAGGAGCTTCCTTTGATTTCACACTCTTTCTTTCACTCTATTTTGAATCACGGATTTTTTCAAATAAGCTCTGTTTTTCCGATTTTTCTTTTCTTTTCTCTTGAAATGAATATCTCTCTTTTTTCTTTGATTTGAAAACGGCTCTCTATTTATAGATTCTGAAAAATATAGCCGTTAGAAACAAAGAAAATAGCCGTTAATTCAAAAATATTACCGTTGACGCTGATGTGGCATTCAAAAATTCGCCCAGATTTGCTGGAGTCGACTCGGCTGTGCGAGTCGGCTCGAGGTCGTGATACTAAAATAGAATCAGAAAACGCTCACAAAAAAGTGTCGACTCCTGAAGTCGGGGTCGACTCATGAAAAGTTGGGGTCGACTCGCGAAGTGCTCAGAAAAAACACTCTGGTGTCTGAGCGAGTCGACTCGCACAGTCATGGAGTCGGCTCGACAGAATCGGGGGTCGACTCGAGAAATTCATGGGTCGACTCGAGACAGACAGTCATTTCTGTACTCTGAGGGAGTCGACTCTGAAACTCTCGAGTCGGCTCCGGAACGTATCAAAAATCAGAAAACATTCTGATTTGCTTTGAAAATCATCCCAGACATTTTAAATATATTTTGACTTGAATATAATAAAATTGACATTAAATCAATTCAAGAAATTTCCAAAAACTCATTGATTAAATATGAAGTATTGAATTTCTTTTTGAAAGCTTAAACATTGAACATGAAGTTACTTTCAATTGATTAAAGTTATACTTTAACATTCTCATTCATTGTTCTAAATAAATTCATTGCTCATTAAATAAACTCATTACATCTTTTAATGTACTCATGGCTTTTGGTAATCATCAAAATCAATAAGTTGGGGCATATATTTTTCAATAATCTCCCAACAATCTCCCCCTTTTTGATGATGACAAAAACATTGAGTTTATGCATGATTGATTGTGAATTTATTTTGATTTCATAGTTAGGCTTAGGCTCCCCCTGAATGAGGTAGCTCCCCCTATGAAACTCAAATAAATATATTCATTCAATTATTTATCATTAATTTTAATTTCTCAATTATGCATATACAGTTATAAAACTATAAAACTCTCCCCCTTTTTTGTTATCAACAAAAAGGTAGAGAAGCATAAACATTCATTCATTCATTCAAGATTGATTTAAAAATCATTCATTCATTGATAATAGGAAGAAATACATGAGTATTCAAAATAGACAATTCATTACATCAAAGCATACATCAAAGTGTCAATACATTGATACCAAAATGTAAAACATAACATTAACTTCAATACATTGCAAGGACTGAGTATCTAATACATTAAAATGAGTCCTAACAATCCTAGTTAAATGATCAATTTTTTTCATTCCATCTGTTTGATCTTCACATAGTCTTTAGTTTCATCACAAAGGTGCAAGCAGTCAAAATTTTATCTTGTAGCTCGCGTTGCATTTAGAAGTTTCACCATCTCCGCAGACATCTTTAAGTTCTTCAAATATATTCTTAAGATCTCCACTTAAAGACTCTGAAGAAGTGCTAAGAGTAGATTCATTTGGTGATCGGTCATCCAAAGAGTATAGAGTTTCCTTGAGATTCATAACTTGTTTTCAAACTCTGATTTTAATTTTTCTGACTGATCATCAAGAAGGCCTTTGAGTTGCCTTAACTGAAGTTCTGTGAAGCCAACAGATGAAGATGAGCTTGATCAAATAATGGAGCAGGGGTAGGAGCAGGAGCAGAAATAGGAGGGCTCGGAGGTGCAGGTGAAGAGTGTCTAACCGATGGTCCCGGTGCCTCAGCATCCGCTCTCTTTCTTCTACAAACCTTTCCTTTCCCATTTTCCATTCTTCTTAACAAATCCCATCCTATGATAGTGGCCAAACTGTAAAAATCTGTGTGTCTCAAGTTCCTCATTGGCTCACTATCAGAAATACAATCCCTTGGCTCTGGAAAATTTTAGTGAGGATCATACCATAGGGCAAGCTTGATTTCTCTTACCTCCACAGTCGGCAATATACCATAAAATCATACTAGGAATATCCCTTTCTGACACATAATCGAATCTCCCAATTTTGGGAAAAGGATTCTACTACAGATGTTGTGAGCAGTCTCAGTTCTAAGGATAATGATTGGCAAAAACTTCCTCAAAACCGACAACCTCCCGGTTAAGTAGTCTAGACAGAGCTGGGCTTCTGTCATCCGAAGAAAATGTAGAAGTTCCTGACATGGGTAGATCCAACAATCTTGAAAGAGCTCTACAGTCACTGAAATTCGGTTTCCTCTAACAATGCTTATAAGACCATTATCTCCTCTAGACAGATTCTTATAAAATTCCTTGACAAGGGCAGGATAAGTAGGGCAATCTAAGGAACAGATCTTTTCCCAACCCATCTCTATCAACTGTCTTCCCAAAAGAAATCCCTCAGCCTCAAACAATTCAAAATCTACTTTTCCCCGTGTATGATTCTATCAGCAAGTCTATCTACCTGAGAAGGAGCAGTAGATGGAGAAGCATTTGGAGTTGAAGAAGATGAGTTGAATCCGAGCTAGGTGAAGGCTCACGAACGGACGCCTCACGTCTTCCTCACGCCCTCTTCCTCTTCACTCCGGCCGCACAAGGTTTCCTCGAGTTTTGGGGCCATTGATCGATTGGAAGGGTTAATCAGGATTTTTGGGAATTTGGAAGGTCTGGAAGTATTTTGGAGAGAGTATTTTGAGAGATTGAACGTTAGAAATGAACGGCGAGTCGACTCTGCCCTAGATAAATCAACCTGGGACCACTTCGAGTCGGCTCCCGCAAAGCGAGGGGTCGACTCCGGACAGTCACAGAAAACCATCCCGAAGTGGAGTCGACTCGCGCCGAGAAGGGGTCGACTCCGAGAGTTTCAGTAGAAACCTGGAGTCGACTCCGATACTCACCGAGTCGGCTCCGAGACCATTTCAGAGCAAAAACATGAAATTTCTGAAATGTGTCCGGAAATTGATCATAAAAATTGATAAAATAATCATTGGATTTGAATAGATCAATTAGATATGAATTCTAGATAAGATTTCCTTAAAGATCAAGGATTTGAAAGAATTTTAGATAAATTTCCTTAGGGGTTTCAAATTCATTCTAATGGATCACAAATCCCTAACTCTCCTCTAAGATAACAGAATCTTTCTTCACTTAAGGGTTTTGTAAATATATCTGCTAATTGTTCTTCAGTGTTAACATAATCAAGACAAATTTCATTATTTGCAACATGTTCTCTTATAAAATGATATCTAATTTCTATGTGTTTGGTTCTTGAATGTTGAATTGGATTTTTAGTTAGATTGATTGCACTTGTATTATCACATTTATAGGTGTTTTATCAAGTGTGATACCATAGTCTTCAAGTTGTCGCTTAATCCATAGGATTTGAGCACAGCAACTTCCAGCTGCTACATATTCAGCTTCAGTAGTTGATAATGCAACTGAATTTTGCTTTTTGCTAAACCATGAGATTAAGTTACTTCCTAAGAATTGGCATGCACCACTTGTGCTTTTTCTATCTAACTTACATCCAGCATAATCAGAATCAGTGTATGCAATCAGATTTAATGTTGAGTCTCTAGAATACCATAAACCTACATTTTTTGTTCCACTTAATATCTTAGTATTCTTTTAACAGCAATTAAATGTGATTCTTTAGGTTCAGACTGAAATCTAGCACATAAGCAAACAGCAAACATTATATCTGGTCTACTTGCAGTTAAGTAAAGTAGGGATCCGATTATACCTCGATAATATTTTGATCAACCTTCTTACCTTCTTCATCTTTGTCCAGCTTGCATGAAGGACTCATTGGTGTTCCGAGGGGTTTATTGATTCCATACCAAACTTCTTTAAAATTTCTCTTGTGTACTTTGTTTGGTTGATAAAGATTCCCTCTTTGCTTTGTTTGATTTGGAGTCCAAGGAAGAAGTTGAGTTCTCCCATCATGCTCATTTCAAATTCGCCCTGCATCAACTTAGCAAACTCTTGACATAGAATATTGTTAGTAGCACCAAAAATGATATCATCAACATATATTTGAACTACTAATAAATCTTTACCTTTTCTTTTCAAAAACAATGTTTTATCAACATTTCCTCTTATAAAATCATTTTCAATTAAAAATTTACTTAATCTATCATACCAAGCTCTAGGTGCTTGTTTCAAACCATATAATGCTTTGTGCAATTTAAAAACGTGATTTGAAAATTCGTGATCTTCAAAACCTGGTGGTTGTTCTACATATACTTCTTCATTTATAAATCCATTTAGAAAAGCACTTTTTACATCCATTTGAAATAAGTTAAAATTCATATGACATGCAAATGCAAGTAATAGTCTAATGGCTTCTAATCTAGCTACTGGTGCAAAGGTTTCATCAAAATCAATACCTTCTTCTTGATTATATCCTTTTGCAACTAATCTAGCTTTGTTTCTAATTACTATGCCATTTTCATCTAGTTTATTTCTAAATATCCATTTTGATCCTATAACAGAATGATTTTTAGGTCTTTCAACTAAGTCCATACATTATTTCTAGTGAATTGATTTAATTCTTCTTGCATTGCTAACATCCAATTATTATCTTTTTCAGCTTCTTCAATAGTTTTAGGTTCAATTTGTGATACAAATGCAAGATGATTACTAATGTTTCTCATAGATGATCTAGTTCTTATTCCTTGAGATGGATCACCTATAATCAATTCCTTAGGGTGACTATAAGCATATCTCCAATCCCTAGGTAGATCTACATCATTATGATTAGTGTTAGTATCATCATCCTTAGGTGAATCATTATCTTTAGCGTCTTGTTCTTGATCTAAAGATACATCAATATTTAATTTTTCAAGATCTTTTTCAATTATGTTTGTATCTTCTTCATCATCAAATTTTTCAGAACGGTTGCTAAAGATTCATCAAAAACTACATGAATGGATTCTTCAACAACTAAAGTTTTCTTGTTAAATACTCTATATGCTTTACTAGTTGTTGAGTATCCTAAGAATATTCCTTCATCAGATTTAGCATCAAATTTGCCTAAATTATTTTTACCATTATTGTGAACAAAACATTTACAACCAAATGCATGAAAATATTTAATGTTGGGTTTTCTATCATGCCATAATTCATAAGGTGTTTTCTTTAAAATAGGTCTTATTAAAGCTCTATTTAGGATGTAACATGCTGTGTTAATAGCTTCCGCCCAAAAGTATTTCGGGAGTTTACTTTCACATAGCATGGTACGGGCCATGTCTTCTAGAGTCCTATTTTTCCTTTCAACTACACCATTTTGTTGTGGGGTCCTAGGTGCTGAAAAGTTATGATTAATACCATTTTCATTGCAAAAACTTTCAAATAAGTGATTTTCAAATTCAGTTCCATGATCACTTCTTAGAGACACTATGGTAGTGTTTTTCTCATTTGTTACTTTCTTGAAGAATTTCATGAATATCGAGAAAGTCTCATCTTTGTGAGCTAAAAACATTACCCAAGTGAATCTAGAGTAATCATCTACTATCACAAGACCATATTTCTTTCCTCCTAGACTTGTGGTTCTAGTTGGTCCAAAAAGGTCCATGTGAAGTAGCTCTAATGGCCTAGAAGTTGAAACAATATTTTTAGATTTAAAAGAACTTCTTGTTTGTTTTCCAAACTGACATGCATCACATATTTTGTTATTTTCAAAATCTAATTTAGGTAAACCTTTTACTAAATCCATTCTAATTAGTTTTGAAATAGGTGTGTGCTTGCGTGACCTAATCTTCGATGCCACAACCAACCAATCTCATTCATATTAGCATTATTAGCAACTAAGCAATGATTATTAGTAGACAATTTGTCTAAATCAATCATGTATACATTGCCATTTCTATTTCCAATAAAAACAATGCTATTATCAATGGGATTAGCTACAGTGCATAAAGAAGATTCAAATGAAACTTTAAAACCTTTGTCACATAATTGACTTATACTAATTAAGTTATGCTTTAAACCATCAACATAAAGTACATTTCAATATATGTGGAGGGAGTTATTTGAATGTTACCAAACCCCAAGATTTGGCCTTTGCCATTGTCGCCAAATGTAACAACTCCTCCTTTCTTTTCTTCAAGGGTGATGAATTCTTCTTTGTCACCCGTCATATGTCTTGAGCAGCCACTATCAAGATACCACTTTCTCTTTGATCTCTTGGCCACAAGACATTCCTGCAATGATATCAAACTTTATGTTTAGGTACCCAAGCTTTCTTGGGTCCTTCATGGTTAGTAGCAACAAAATTGTTCCTTTCGGAACCCATATTTTCTTTCCTTTAATATTTAAGTTTTTATTAGGTTTTAGAATTTTACATTCATAAGATTTATGTCCTTTTTTTACATTTAAAGCATGTAAAATTACTTTGGCCAGCACTCAAAAATATTTTTAAGTGATTTTTGTTTTCTTAAAGTGTTATATCCTAATCCGGCTTTGTCAAAAACTGCTTTTTGACTATTTAATAACATGTCTAGTTTAGTTGAGCTTAATGTAAACTTATCAACTATGTTCTTATGTTTTTCAACCTCTTTCCTTAGTTTATCATTTTCATTAGAGATTGATTCTTTTTCTTTTATTAAAATTTCATTTTCAGATTTAAGTTTCTTAACTTCATTATTAAGATTTTCCTTTTCTTGAATGAAAGTTAAGTTTTCATTTTTCAAAATCTTGTATTTCTTTTTCAAAACCTTGAAATCCCCAACAAGTTCATTAAAAGCATCAAAAAGTTCATCAAAAGCAAATCATCGCAAGGGTTTCGGAACTTACCTCATCATTGTCGTCCGCCATGAAACATACGTTTGCGACTTCCTTTTGTTCTTCTTCTTCGGAAGAAGATTCCTCGCTGTCACTCCATGTCGCCACATAAGCCTTCTTTTTCTTTTTGTAGGCTTTCTTCAATTTTGGACATTCATTCCTAAAGTGCCCCGGTTTATTACACTCATAACAAGTCAAGGGGTCTTTCTCTTTTTCTTGTCCTTGTCCTTGTTTTTATCCTTTTCTCCTTCCCACTTAGCTCCAAATTTTTTCTTGTGGAAGGGTTTCTTTCTCCTCATAAATCTTTTAAATTTCTTTGCTAAGAGAGCAGTCTCTTCATCATTATCATCATCATCATCACTGCTGCTCTCTTCTTCTTTTGCAGCTTTGAGGGCAATTACTTTCTTTTTCTTTGTGTCCTCCTCTACATGCTGCCTCATAGTCAGCTCATGGGTCATAAGAGATCCTAGAAGCTCCTCTAAGGGTAAAGTGTTGAGGTCCTTAGCTTCTTGGATTGCTGTCATTTTTGCTTCCCATGATCTTGGTAATGACCTAAGAATTTTTCGAACAAGTTCAGAGTTAGTATATGTCTTACCAAGACTTTTCAAACCATTTACAATATCTGTAAATCTAGTGTACATGCATGCAATGGTTTCAGATTGTTCCATGCTAAACAATTCATATTTATGAACAAGAATATTAATTTTAGATTCTTTTACTTGGTTGGTACCCTCATGGGTAACCTCTAATCTATCCCAAATCTCCTTTGCGGAATTACATGTGGAGATTCTATTAAATTCATTAGCATCTAAGGAGCAATATAAGACATTCATGGCTTTAGCATTAAGCTGTGCCATTTTCCTATCATTATCATTCCAGTCCCTTTCGGGCTTAGGAACAATAGTGCCATCTATAACATGTGTGGGTGTACTAGGTCCATTGATTATAACACCCCATAGCTCATAATCAGAAGCTTGAATGAATATCCTCATTCTAGCTTTCCAATAAGAATAATTTGAGCCATTAAAAGTGGAGGTCTATTCGTAGAATGACCTTCAGCAAATGAACCAACTTGTGTTGCCATTTGGAACTTTAGCTCTTGATCGTGTGATCAAAATCTAATGAGCACTAGCTCTGATACCAATTGTTGGCCCAGATGACAACCCAAGAGGGGGGGGTGAATTGGGTTCTTTAAAAATTTAGCCTTTTAAAAAATTTGCTTAATGAATGAAGGCAATAGCAATGCAAATACAAAGTGCAGTGAATAAAAGAGATAGAGAAAGAGACAATGGAACACGGCAAACACAAAGATTTTATAGTGGTTCGGTGTATCCAACACCTACGTCCACTCCCAAGATTCACTTGGGTCCACACTATAATCTTCCTAGATTACAGCCGAGTTGTTTTACAAGCTCACAACTCAAACTTGTTGTTTTCCGGGATCACAACGAACCCAGCTGGTTTTCAAGGGCTCACCAGCACAAAAACCCTAACCCAAGCTTACCAAGCTTGTACCGAGGTAAGACTACCTCCTAGTTCAATCCCCAGATTGAACTAGACACAAAAATAGAAATATGTTTTTCAATTACAAAGCTCCTTAATGAGCAGATAAACAAATATAAGAATAAAGTTTAGAAAAGCCTGATTTGCAGTTGGTTGGCTTTGAGCTTTCTTCTTTTCCTCTTTTCCTCAACTCCTTTGAAGTGTAGAATCGGGCCTCAGCTCGGATTCTTCACGGAATGATGTTGGAGTTGATTTGAGCTTTTCCTCTTTTCTTTGAGTGTTGAAAATCTCTTGAGATGCTCTTGAATAGCTCTTGGATTTTCTTCTGAAGCTTCCTTGGATTGTTGAGCTTGAACACAGAAGGAGCTTCCTTTGATTTCACACTCTTTCTTTCACTCTATTTTGAATCACGGATTTTTTCAAATGAAGCTCTGTTTTTCTATTTTTTTTTCTTTTCTCTTGAAATGAATATCTCTCTATATCTTTGATTTGAAAACGGCTTCTCTATTTATAGATTCTGCAAAAATATAGCCGTTAGAAACAAAGAAAAATAGCCGTTAATTAAAAATCTTACCGTTGACGCTGAGTTGGCATTCGGAAAAATTTGCCCAGATTTGCTGGAGTCGACTCATGCTTTGCGAGTCGGCTCGAGGTCGTGATACTAAAAATAGAAATACCAGAAAGTTAAGGGTCGACTCATCAAAAGTAAAGTGTCGACTCCTGACAGTCGGGGGTCGACTCATGAAAAGTTGGGGGTCGACTCGCGAAGTGCTCAGAAAAACACACCTGGTGTCTGAGCGGAGTCGACTCGCACAGTCATGGAGTCGGCTCGACAAATCGGGGGTCGACTCGAGAAATTGCATGGGTCGACTCGAGACAGACAGTCAATTCTGTACTCTGAGTGGAGTCGACTCTGAAACTCAAGAGTCGGCTCCGGAACGTATCAAAAATCAGAAAGTTTTCTGATTGACTTTAAATTCGTTCCAGATTCATTTTAAATCATTATTTTGACTTGAATACAATAAAATTGACATTAGGAATCAATTCAAGAAATGTTCCAAAAACTCATTGATTAAATATGAAGTATTGAAATTTCTTTTTGAAAGCTTAAACATTGAACTGAAGTTACTTTCAATTTGATTAAAGTTATACTTTAACATTCTCATTCATTGTTCTAAATAAATTCATTGCTCATGTAAATAAACTTATTACATCATTTAATGTACACATGGCTTTTGGTAATCATCAAAATCAATAAGATAGATTGGGGCATATAATTTTTCAACAATCTCCCCAACAGAGATTGAATAGCTCATCTATCGAGGAAGATTGGAGCGATACCGAGGGGCCCAAAAGCACAAAATAGAGCAGAACACCCGCTAGAACTTCGACAACAACCTTTGCCGAACTCATCAGCTGCTGGCAATGTCAACATGATTGCCATGGTCGGCTCAAAACCCAGGGTTGGCCGAAGGAAGGAGAACTCGCCAAAGAGGATCCGATGCGAGGGACTCGTATTTTTGGATGAAGACCTCAAAGGGATACAGTGTCTTCACGATGATGCTCTTGTTATATCCTTAATATGAACAATTATGATGTACATCAAGTTTTAATTGATAGTGGAAGCTCGGTAATATTCTACTTCGATGCCTTTATGAAAATGAATCTGCGAATGGAAGATCTTCGAGCTGTGGACTCCACTTTGATGGGGTTCATCGATGACACTATCGTGCTTGAAGGAATAATCACTCTGGTGGTTTTGGCAGGCACCTGCCCTGCCGACAATGACCTATATGGACTTCCTAGTGACCAAGCTTTGATCACCATATAATGCCATTCTTGGCAGGCTCGGGCAGGTATCCCTTGGGGTAGCAATCTCCATACCCCACCTCGTTATGAAGTTTCCTAAAGAATGGGGAGTGAGAACTGTTCGAGGAAGCCAAGCTGTCGCTCGGTATTGCTTCATCGCCGACCTGCAATTCCAAAGGCCCGAGGTTGATGAGCTCGATGCCCAGGAAGACCTTACTAAGCAAAGGGGGGAACCTGTCGAAGAGACTAAGGAAGTGCCGCTTGACGAGGCTTGGCTTGACTGAACCATAAAGATCGGGTCCTAGTTGGAAGGGAAGCCTCGACAGGATCTGATAGACTTCCTTCGGAAGAATGCCGATGTCTTTGCCTGGTTTACCTCAAATATGCCAGGAATCGGTCTGGATGTTCTTATCCACCGTCTCAATGTGGACGAGACATTCCGATCAGTCAAGCAGAAGAAGAGGAGCTTCGCTCCCGAACGTCAAAAGGCCATTGAAGAGAAAGTTGACAAACTCCTCAAGGCGAATTTCATTTGGGA